>JAFIDM010009631.1:134633252-134649184 GCA_023159025.1 Thereuonema tuberculata | reverse complement strand
GTAGGTAATCATACAGGATTACCGGAACAACAAATAGAACAGTTGTATTTCACGCATGCGCAGTGTCAGACAAGGTAAAAACGCGAAGATCGCGTTCCTCCGTAGTCTGAGAGGAGAGTCAGAGAACATGTGGCATGCCTTTGTCTATATGTTTCAACGTGCACTTGAAGTTGATTGAGTGAATAAGTGAAGTAGTTTGTGTTAAAATGGCAAGTGGCAGAGATGTTGGGAGGCGAAAATGTGTGAACAATCCCAACTCTTTCTGTTATATATATGACCAATATACAAGTAAAGGCCAGAAGCGAAATATAACACCATTTACAAAAAGCCTGTACTTGGGATATTTTAACATGAATTAAGGTGATCAGGACAAGAATTTCGCGCCCATATTGTGTGTGAAACATGTGTAGAAAACCTGCGGCAATGGTACAAAGGGTTGTTGCCATCAATGCCATTCGGAATCCCAATGGTTTGGCGGGAACAAATAAATCACTTTGACGACTGTTATTTTTGTGTGTGTAAAGTGTCCGGATTCAATATGAAAAACAAAAAGCACATTGTGTATCCCTGCCTTCCATCTGCCATAACCCCCGTACCACATGGACCCGATATTCCCGTCCCAAAACCACCAAGTTACCAGAGAGTGTGTCTTCGTCATCTTCAAGTGCGGAGGATGGTGATGATGATACCTTTCTATCGGATGTTGAGGATAAAACTCCACATCTTTATAATCAGTGTGACAAAATGATTTGGTGCGTGACCTAGGCCTCACAAAAGAAAAGAGAGAACTTTTAGGATCAAGATTTAAAGAGAGAAATCTTTTACTTCCTGGGACAAATTCATATTGTTACAGAAATCGGGAGGAAGAATTCCGGCAGTTTTTTGTTCACGAAAACGAACTTGTGTTTTGCTGTGATATCCTGGCTTAATTCGTCGTCTTGGAACTATTTACCAAGCAAAGGACTGGCGTCTATTTATTGATGCCAGTAAAAGAAGTCTCAAAGGTGTTCTTCTGCACAATGGAAATAAACTTGCTTCAGTGCCAGTCGCCCATTCAACATCTCCTCGTGAAAACTATCACAATTTATCTATGGTGTTGCAGAAACTGAACTACAATGAACACAGATGGTTACTGTGCTGTGATTTAAAAGTGTGCGGCATCATATTAGGGCAGCAAGGAGGATATACAAAGTTCCGTGTTTTCTGTGTGAGTGGGACTCTCGGGACAGGGATCGTCAATGGTTAGTGTCTGAGTGGCCCAAGAGGAAACAGTTCATGTCTGGAGAAAAAAACATTGTAAATCGTCCATTAATTGATCCTCAAAGTGTGTTATTGCCCCCTTTACATATTAAATTGGGAATTATGAAGCAGTACGTGAAGAGTTTTGATAGAAGTAGTCCCTGCTTTCGGTACCTCTGTCACTACTGAGGAACACAAACGCAAATCAACACAGCGTTCGTTCACATCAAAGGGCAGCAAACAATAGTGTTCTTGAAGTGAGATTCATACATTCTAGCAATGAACATGCTACTTTTTTGTATATTCGTTGCAATTTGATCATGTCCCATTAAAATTACATATATTCTCTGTTATGGTGTTTTCTATCGAAATTACAGCAATGTGTAAAATTTGGATTTCAAATAGCAAAAAAACTGTACGTGATAGGCAAAAACGGTTTACATATTTGAACTCAGCACACTTAAATTAGGGTAAATCAGCTCTTCAACCTTTTGCCGGAGAATTTTTTTTTTTTTTTCGCAGGCTAGTGTTATCAGCTTCTTAGGTCATTTCATATACTATGGAAACTGAGTTGCTAAAAGACGATTACAATCTATAAAAAAAGATGAAAGTCAAATGTTTCAAATCTTGTTGCTGATTGGTTCATGGCTCTAAAAGGCTTTAAAAAAAGCATCGCCAATCATGTAAAGCATCACTTCACATTCCAATGAACATTTGATTTGGGAGAATAATTTAATAAATAATAAATTATTATAATAATATTTTTAATTATAAAAGAGAATTACAAAAGTAAGACCGATTTCACGGGAAGATTGCTTGATTTTTATTCCAATCATCCATTAGTATACAAATGATCTATTATTTATAATACTCTGTTTGGGGCTTCAAAAATTTGTTGAATGTTCAGATTCAAGATGCTATAAATTTATTATTAATGAATAATTTATCCCTTGAAGATGATATTCAATGTTTGGAACAAATTAAATAGATCTCAAAGGAAAATTGAGGTAAGTAATGGGTTGCAAGTTGCAGACTTTTTATGAACAAAATATTATCGCTATACTATATTTTGGGGATGTTTCAGAGAAAATAAAGAAACATTTATTTAACTTTGGTTTCTCAGCCAGTTAATAAATTAAATATCTTTTCAAATACTAAGGATGTGATTCCTGCTTTGCGTTCGATTGAAGTGGTGTATAAATTGAAATGTGCAACATGTCTTAAACAGTATATTGGAATGTCGCAGCAGTCTTTATTTAAGAGGATTAAACAGCATAACTTGAGATTTGGCAATGCAAGATCATTTATTTACTAATTCTACTCAAACTTGTAATTCGAAAGAGATGAAAATTGTTTCAAAAGATAATAAAGGATATCATTTGAAAATAAAAGCAGCACTCCTGATTAAGAAATTTAACAATCAACTGTTAAATAAAAATAAGAGATTTCGGAAATTACAGACTTACCAAACATTATTTTTCTATAATTACGTTCATGATGCTATGTTGTAATTGCAAGAATCTGTTGATAGTACATTTCCTATTTCATGTTTCATTGTTTACATTTATACAACTATAGTATTGAGATTTTGTTATTCTGTATTATTTCTCTATGAAAATGGATAATATATATCCGAAATATGCTGAGGAAGAGTTTATTAAAAGTTTTGTGATGGTTGACCCATTTTGTTTAAACGTTATTAATTAAGTAAGATCGACACACACCATCTTCTCGTAACTAAGAAATGCTTGGAATTGCTGCCAAAACCTTTCCAGCTCAAAGCTGATTGGTTAACAATCATAATACTATTTCATCCTATTTCTTCGATTGTGTGATTTGTCACAGTGAAAAACAATGATAGAAACACATCACTGGAAACACTGACCATTTCAGTGTAGCAAAACAATGACGAAAAATAGGACCGTGTGATTTGACCATTACTAAAAAACATATCACTTTGTAGTAAACTTTGTTTACTAGAATACATCTTACGTGCCAGTTACCTGGAGGAATAACCATATGCTATCAGATGACATTAAGAGAGTTAAAATAATTCAGCTATTTTAAAGTCAGCAAAACAATGATCAAACGTAGGTTAGCTCTTAACTGCAAAAAAGATGCACTACATAAGATTTAATCTTATTATATACTGGACAACAATAAAGAAAACCAACAAAACAAAGATTAACAAAAACTAACTTTCATATAATAAGCTATACTAATTTGGACATTTAAGAAATGATTTTCCTTTTAATAAATATTTTAAGTTACCAGTTATATTTGAAACATACCAGTACTGACATGTTGCCTTTAATACTTTTAAAAGAATAATATCTGATTGTTTTCTATGCTTGGTATATTCAAATTCATGTCATCCGAGATGCTTTCAACTCACTGAAAACTTCTCATTCATCTTGAGATTTCTTTTACTGATTGTGAAAAAAATGCAGTAACAATTTTTTTTCTATTTTTATGTATTGGAAATTTGTTTAAAGATAGTAAGAAGCAAGTGATCACAATTATTCTTTTTCATTTTTTGCTACATAAATTTGCTTCATTTGGATAGCTGAAGTTAATAAATAACTGAATGACTGGCATGTGCTTACTATATAATTTGTTATTCTTGTTTTATTTTATTTATTTATTTAATTTTATTTTATTTTATTTTTTTGGGGGGGGGGAGATTGCAAATTGGAGAACAGAGAAATGTATTATTTTTGTTTTGTTTTATAATGTAGATTTCTAAAATATATATTTTATATATATTGCTAATTAGTTTGAAAGAAAGAGCTGATTATTAATAGTTTTTGCTCTATTAATAATAATACTAAAGAAAAACTTAAATTTAAAGAATTTTATCTTTCATCCAATATGATCAAATTAGCACTGGTACAAAAGAACATTTTAATAGAGCAGCAATTATAGCTGATAAGAATGGAAAGATAAAACATTTAATTAGCATATTATAAAGTTTGCCAGTGAAACCTTTTGTTCTGCTTTTGTGAGAATTCACTACTGATAGTTGAACATAAACTTTCAGGCCACAGCATGATAATTTTACTGTCTTGTGAGAAATCACTGATAAATTGAATTTGAAATTAAAATATTGTTATTCTATTCTATATATTTCTACATCAAATCACTACTCGAATATATACATATTTGGTTGGTTTTACAACTAAGCAATGTTAATCATCACAGTGTGACTTGCTAGGCATTCTTAATTGCTGATGGCATCTTATCAACAAATGATCTTTTTCTGCTTGCCTAAATTAAGATGGAAAAATGATACATTTTATTCTTTATCTCCTCCACAAGGAGAAGAGAGAAGATGGTGGAGAATCATTCAAGAGAAGATTACACAAATAAGTATAGTAATATTTATGTATTCTAGTGGTCCTGACCAAAGAAGAACATTATTGGGTGATGGATTACTACTTCCATGTATTCTCAGTGACATCTATTGCGAAGCATCTAAACTATTTTCTACATTCTGCAAATTGAAGTAGAAAATAACAAGATCTTTATTTTTTTTTTTTTATTCTTTGCATATTTAACTTACCTATGTACTGTTATTATTATTTTTATATTAGTTACATTTTTTTTTTATAAATATCATCCATATCCAAAAGTGGCTTCGAACTTGGAAAACAAAATGCTCAGGCAAGGAAATCGAACTGAAGCTCCCTTCATTTTATTTGCTCATTGACAATTCTCTTCACCGGCAAATGGAAAAAATTTGTCGCAATAGCTGATCTTATCACAGTAATCTACTATTTTGAAGCTGCCATATTGCTTTCTGCAGCAATGGGTTCCAGGATCAACTAAGTGATCAGCATTTTTCCATATTCATTGAAAGTTCTTCTTTCACTGAGGCCACAATAGTTTTTTATAAGTTTCATAACTAGAAATATATGTGTTTTGGTATAATCAATTTTTTTTTAATCCAGTTAGTGCCACCTTAAAAAACCTTAAAAAACAAATGAATATTCTTTTATTATGAATGAGAATTATTATAGATTCAAAATTACCGTTAGGACTTTTACTTTGTCATCTGAAGAGCAAGTTCCAATGACATGACAACCTTTATACTTTGCATACTGAACCTAGAAAAGAATAAAAGAACAAATGTTCTAATATATTTAAGTATTCACTGTAGTGTCTATACTTCAAATATTAAAAAATAGAGAATAATGTAAGGAGGTAACAGCAAATGTTTGTTTCTGAAACTGATATATTACTTACAGCAATAGATCCAGTTCCACCTGCTGCTGCAGTTATTAGAACAGTGTCATTCTTCTTTATTTGTCCAACCTAGGAAAATGAACTAGAAACATATTATGTCCATATGCATAAAACTACAAAAAAGATATGGGAAAGTGGAATATAAATTAGTTGAAAATATTCATATTTCAAAGTATAAAATACAGTTCATACAAAACAATACGACAATATAATCATTAGAAAGTAATTACAAAAGCAGGATCACTTTCATTTAAGAAATACAGTGAAAAATTATCAAATTATTACAGTAGTGAAATCTCTTGAAGGTAAAATTTTCATTTTATATGAAAGTCAATCTAGCTTGGAAACCTTATTTATTTCCATTTCTTCCTAATGAAGATTATTAATAATTAAAAACAAAACAATGTTCTTAGGAAAATTTCAATTAATTTCAAATATGATGTTCAAATTTACTACCTAATTCTTTTGCAGACATGGAAGACATTAAGTGTGATGGTGTCATTATAAAGGAATAATAATGTGAGCAAAATTTGGATGATCTAATCACTGTATTTTATGTTAGAACTATTAAAGTTGAAAGGTACACATCAACAACTAAAATAAAGATAACTTTAACGAATCTCACATATTTTAACATTAATGTTCCAGCTGAGAACAAAATAAGGTATGTATCAGCAAGAATTCAAAAGTAACATTTCTTGCAGATTCTATATACGTTTAATTTCAAATGCATGTGTGGTACTGAAAAACTAGGCAGTTCTAAAACCTTCATTTCATTAGCACTTGTTTCTTTCTCTGTGTTCTGTTAAAGACTTATTCCACACATGTAACAGCTAGATTTCATCGATCCTCTGCTGTACATTTACATAACTCATGTTTCAAATTTCAGAATAACTTCTTATTCTGACAATGATCAGATCATAACTAATTGTAGATGGAAATCAGGTAAATACTAATTTATTAATAACTAAAATTCTCTTATCTTGAATATTCCATCTAAAATTTCTAATTGCCAGTGATAGGTTTGAAAAAACGAGTTTGAAAAAGAGAAAGGCAAAATTAGTATATTTAATAGCCAAACAAGATAGGATCAGAATCTACTGGATTAAAGATGGCAAGTTATACCCATCTTTCTAGAAGAGGTGAAGTAGGTTGCATATGAAACTACACTGAAGTGACAAAAAAAAACTGGGATACTTTTCTAATACTGCATAGGTCCTCTTCACACTTAAATTACGGCAGCAACATGATATGATATGGATCCATGAGGGCTATGTAGTAGTGTGGAGACAGTGCACAACATGCATCCTGCAAAGTGTGCCACAATTCCATAATGTTCTCTAGGGGTGGATTCCTGAAGTGATGGGAAGCACTTTAGTGTTCAATAATGCTTAAATCCAGCGAAAGCGGGGGCCAAGCCATGACGGCAAACTCGGAGGAATGCTCCTCCAGTTATAATTGGGAAATTGTGGCCTTATGTAGTGGTGTATTGTCTTGTTGAAAGAGGCCGCACCCATCGGGTAAATGCAGGACATGAACAGATGCAAATAATCCCCAAGGATGGTGATTTAGATATGAGTTTAATTAATTAAAGAATAAATTATCCGTTTGTTCATTTACTTAAATAATAACAAAATAAAAATAAATTAACACTTTATTTTCTAATTAAAGGAAATATTACTTATAATTTGTAATTGTATTAATAACATAAGCCAGAATATAAATTACAAATAATAAAAAAAAAAAAAGTAAATTAACAGAAGCAAAAATAAAAACAAAACAAAGAAAGGAAAAAAAAATAAAAAAGCAGAGATGAAGAAAAGGGAAAAAATATAAATGAGAAGAAAAGGTAAACATTCAGCACATTTGATCCCAGGAACCTCTGTACCCTGAGCCATCACCTTAACCCAGTGTTTCCCGACCTTTTTTGTATTATGCCCCACCTAAGCCTTTCTAAAATTATTATGCCCCCTATATAACATATACATGATTTTTAAATTTAAATAAATAAGAAACAGTATAAATATCAAAGTTCTTAAACAGCAAATCAGTTTTATATATCGTTACGGTTAAAATATAATATAAGTATTATTATAGATAAGAAAAATAGATATGTAATGTCATATTTTATATCATCAATTCCTCTATGTTATAAACAAGAAAAGAAATTTGTCATTTGCACTGAAAGTGGAATTTTCGAATTGCCCCCTTAACAATCAAATTGCCCCCCTGTGGGGCGTGGGCCCCACGTTGGGAAACACTGCCTTAACCACAGAGTTATCGATGACAACTACTTCCTTTCTATTGTATTTCAGACATTTAAGCTATTAGAAGAAATCCAATGAAAACAATGCCAAATATCTCAAAATCCAGTGTGTTGACCCCCAACCCCATATATATGTTTGAAGTATTTCATGTGTATTTTCATCTCAGAAAAAAAGGCATTAAATTCTGTGATGCACAGGGTGTGATAGCTTCTTGTGAGTCTTTCTACCAATGTCTGTCTTTGTAGGCTGGTTTTCACCAAGGCAAATGAACTTCTTAATCATCAAACCATTTTTATAGTTATTTAAAATGCAGATTTTATAGTCTTGGCCAAATGAATAATAAAGTTCAATTTAAGGAAATTTTTATTTCCAATTAATCTTCAACATTTCTTAACTTTTTAATTAGGAGAGGGAAATTCTATATTCTAAGATGAAAAAAGGAAGACCTGAAGGATGTCATTAAGGACCTCACTAATATGGGAGTCAAGAAAGATAAAAGCACTTGATAGAGAAAAATGGAAAGGCATTGTCAAGAGGCCAAAGCACAACTAGGGCTGTAGCACCAACGTAGAAGAAGAATGATAGGATTCCCAATTATTTCAATCTAAAGGTACTCTTCCGCTCACTTGCTGCAGCAGCAGGTAGGAGAGGCGTTGCTGCAGGGATGTCATTCGCTGCGCAGCAGCTAACCTTCCGTTGACTGACTGCCGCCCTCTGCTTGGGGGTATTTTCTCCCTTCTTCGACCTAGTCAGTCAACTTGGACAAGAGACAATACGTAGCAATTTTAGGAATATGATTAAAAACCAATATTACTTTAGAATAATAATTTCCGATGTATCTATAAAGTTATTTTAATTTGAAATCTGATGATTGAAGTTTATAGTTCCATGTATAAAGATTAAAAAAAAAAAAAGAGCCACTTTTTGATTTATATTACATTTGCTATTTACAAAAAATTATTTTTTTCCCTATAATTTAGGAACAATTTTTTGCTAATAGTATTCCTTTTTAGGGTTGAACAAAGCTAAATCCGGAGGAATGTTGATAATCCGCTTGCGATTTGTGATTAAAAAAAGAGGGAGTGGAGGGGAAAGACAATTAAAATTTAATAAGAGATAATATTTAATAATAAGAGATGGATAAAAAATTCGTAAATTACGAAAGGATTTTTTGAAAATAAATAAATAAATAAATAAAATGTTATTTTGATTTAATATAATCCATTAAAATAAAAAGGTGACAATATGTGAAAACCTTATTAAATTTTCTCATATACATCATTTAACATTTATTTTTAAATGTAACTGTGAAATGCATTTGTTTTGATTTTTAGGCGCTTTTTATTTTTGGAGAAATCTTTTAGTGAGTTTTTAATTTTTATACAGCTAGTTAGTTGGGCATTAGATGTTAAATGATTTCCTTTTTAAACTTGATTATAAACGATTTTTTTCATCAGGAAACATATCTTCTCATTTGTGAATACATAAATAATTAAATGTTTGTTTTTTCTTTGTTTTTTCACATATCTTCTAATTTTATGTGAATACATAAATAATTAAATGTTATTTTTATTTAATATACTCGATTGAAATAAAAAAATAAATATATAGATTATTACAGAAATATCATATTCATTAACTGAACGTATTTTTTTTAATTTTGAAATATTAAAAATGCATTTGTTTTCATCCATAAACTCTTTCTTCTGACCACTTGCTGCATGCAGCAGCCAAGATGGTTGCTCATTTTTTCCTTCCTTTTCGACTACAGCCCTTCTGCTGCTCTGACGTCACGTGCAGCAGCAATGAACGGAAGGGTTTGTATTGAAAATAGAAGGGACAACAGAGGGGCAGTCAAGGTTGCCGCCCCAGGGCTGCAGTCGCTGCTCTGCAGCAATGAGCGGAAGGGTACCTTTAGGGAGATCTGCATCCACATTTATTTAAAATCACTGCAAGATCTCTGTCCTCTGTTCACTTTGCTTTCCAGTATAAACATACTTCATCCCAATGCCATTAATGCATTACTTGAATTAACTATGTATACCAGTAATAACATTTTAATTTAATTTTTGCTGCCCCCCCCCCCCCAATCCCCAGGTCACATCTTCTCTGAGTTTATAGTTTATAGCTACCCACTTCTTCATTATTATTAAGTTAAAATATTTTTAACAACAATCTTACTTTTGAAATAAGTAAATATACATTGTTAATTAATAGTTATCTAAATTAAAAATAAATAATACTTATAGTAAATTCCTAAAAAAAATGTCCATAATCAAATTTTTGTTCAGGACGTCTTTGTTTTGTTTTTTCATTATTTTGTTATATTTCAGTCCTACTGGACATCATTCAATATCAACCTGTAAATACTCTGAAACTACTTAATTTTTTTTACATGGTTTATAATTCAGGCAGCTATTTTATATCCTGAATGTTAAAAAAAAAAAAAAAAAAAAAAAAACAATCTTTACTATAGTTTGGAAGCTATTTGAAATACTTGTTAGAGGTTATAAAAGAAGAAAAGCTGTTTTGATAGAAGTGATATAATATAAAGATGAATTAAACATAATGCAAGATGAACATAGACAAAAAGTCAAGTAAAAAATTCAACTACAATTAGATATAGATTTATTGATGAATCATTTGTTGTTATTTTTTTTAAAACAGTAAAATCATTCTTGGTTATGTGGTTGATCAGAAATAACTAAAACAAAAATGATGAACAGAAAGAGAACTAAAAACAAACAATAACAATGATAATTCAATCCTACTGAATTGGACAAGCTACTGCCATAAATGCTGTCAATATGATTAATTAAAAATTATAACTTACCAGTAAAAGGAAAAAAAAAAATATACTTACAAGGAAAGGTATTCAATGCCCTTTTGTAAGATGAAAGTACACATGTTGTACTTCAAAAATATATATATAAGTTTTGGGCCAACCCTCCCCCAATTTTGAGATATCTGTTTTCATTGGATTTCAGCTATTAGCTTAAATGTTAGAAATGAAACCATCCTATTTCAGTTTTGGCAATAATACGATGCGTAAGGTTGTCGACTCATATGCTCCTTGATTCAAATCTGTTGCATCTATATCTACTTTTTTTTTTCTCTTTCATCTCACTTTTTTTCTTCGTTTCCTAACTTTGTTTTATTTTTCCTTACTTTAATGTACCTTCTCTTTATTATTTTTCTTTTATTTTTTGGCTTATATTAGTAAAACAATTAGAAGTTGTAAATAACATCCAGTTAAAATTTTCTAAATAAAGGGGATGTTAACTATAGTTTTAATAATGGAAGCCAGAAAATAAAAGAAAATACATTAAAGTAATTTAAGTTAGAAAATGAAGTAAAAAGTTGATATATAATAAAAAAAAAATTGAGCATTTATATAAATATCAAACAGATCCCTTATATTTAATTAACAACACTAATTTTTTCCCTTTTTTATATTAATGCATTATACACAATATATATACACAGGGTGATTCAAAATTCCTGTATACATTTTAAAGGTAGGTCAGGAGTACAAAGACAAAACATATTCATAATGGAATGTATGTCAGCAAACGCCACCCAAAAGTCTACAGGATGCTGCTCAGCAGCACATTAGTTGGGCAGTGGCAGTGTGAGCCATCATCATTTGAGTAGGATGTATTGCTTCACTAATGCTGAAAGGGCAGATATGCAACTAGTCTATGGGGCTGCGAACAGAAATCGTGAATGGTTCCCCAATCATTGAACGTTTGCGCGTTTGCACCAGAGATTGTGTGAAACTGGATCATTCGACAGAAACAGGCATGATTGTCTTCAGCTTACTGTCATATTGTAAACTTAGTCCAATAAATATGCTGTCGACCTTACTTCTTGTCTTTTATTTTTGAACCTTACTCTACCTTCTAACATATTGAGGTGGCATTTGCAGACATACGTTCCATGATGAATATGGTTTGTTTGTACTCCTGACCTACCTTACCATAGGTAGGCTTTTGGAACTTGGCTTGTAAACCTTTTTGTAACAAGTTTAGCTTTCTCAATTAGCTAAAACTTTAAATAAAAATATATATGGAATTAAAGTGGATGTTATTTACAACCTCTAATCATTTTACTAATGTAAGCTAGAAAATTAAAGAAAAAATAATAAAAAGAAAGTACATTAATGTAAGGAAAAATAAAACAATGTTAGGAAAAGAAGAAAAAAGAAAAAAAAAGTAGATATAAATGCAAAAGATTCAAAATAAGGACCTCAAGCATATGAGTCCGCAAACTTACCCATCATGCTATCGCCGACAAATCAAATAAGTTGGTTGCATTTTTAACATTTAAGCTAATAGTGGAAAACCAATGAAAACAATGCCAAATATCTCAAAAACTGGGGAGGGTTGACCCCTAAACCTATAAATATTTTTGAAATACACTCATGTTTGTGAAAATGAAACACTATGAAGGAAACATGCAAATGAAGTGAAACTTACAGGAAATATAAAGCAGGATATGATATGCAAATGATTAAAATTTGGGAATAATTGCATATGCCTTGACTCAGCAGCGCCTTCTGAACTGTTGTGTAAGAGCATATAAGTAGAGGACTGTTGTGGCTCCAGACAAGTAGTTTTTCATCATCAGTGAGCTGTACATGTGCCTACTGGAGTCAGTATGCTTCATTGACATCAAAGGGCATCTTATAAGCAAGCTACGGAGTTTGAACGGAGTTGAATGATCGGCTTCAGTGAAGGAGGATTTTCATACTGCGAAATTCTTGCTTGTACAGGGCATAATGCCATGACAGTGATGCGAGGGTGGAAGCAGTGGACTGATGACAACAGGAAAGTCAAAAATCCGGAAATGGGCCAGAAAATGTGATGACACCATGGGATGATTGACACCTCATCCGCATGGCAGTGATGGACCATATAACTTCTTCTCGAGTGTTAGCACAACATTGGAACACTGCAACAGGTCTCACATTGTCTGGTTTCACGGTTTGACAGAGTCTGCTGCACAGAGGACTGTGTGCATGCATTCCTTTGCGAAGGATTCCCTTAGGCCTGAACCATTGACACTTCAGACTACAATGGACTCACGAACACACCCACTGGCGTTCCGATTGACACCATGTCTTGTTTTCGGACGAGTTCGCTTCAACTTGGATTATAATGATGGCTGCATATTGTAATGTTGTGTTTGTGGGTTCAAAGGACGAAAGGACGGCAAATCAGACTGAATGGAGTGCTTGGAAGTTCTATATATCTTTATTTAAAAACAGGGGTTTTTATACAAAAATGAACAAAGAAATCACCTGCCATTGGTAGGTTTGAAAAACAAAGAGGAAAGTTAGAAAAGTAGGTAAAGGGTTAGAAGATGAAGGGGCGTGGTTAAGGTAGTTGACCTGACCTCTCATAAAACTAACGGTTATTTTAAGGGAAAAAATAAAGAGAATAGATTTTAGTTAAAAATACAAATAATAAATAAATAAATACAAAAATAAATCATTACAATTTGCATTAGACGATGTTAAGGTGAGCGCCATCTTCCAGACTGCATTGTCCAGCATCATACTGCACGAACGATAGGCATGATGGTTTTGGGAGCAATTGGGTATTGTGGGCACTCTCAATAGCAACAGCTACATCAGGGAAGTTGTGGAGGCTGAAGTTGTCCCCTTCCTTCAGCACACTCCTGGAGTCATAATCCAATATGACAACGCCCGACCTCATGTTGCCAGAAATGTCCAGGCCGTCTTGGAAGCAAGACAGATACCCCTATTGCCCTGGCCTGCATATTCACCCAATATGTCTGGGAACACCTACTGAACATGTCTTAGATATGGTCACTCGGCAACTAGCAGTCATTGTCATCCAGAAGCCAATACTGATGTACTGTGAACTTGGATAGAAGAAGCCTGGGAGGCGATATCCCAGAAACACATCCAAGGCCCATTTGATTCGATGATATGGTGTATAGCAGCTTTTATTGCAGCTCGTTGAGGCTTTACACCATACTGATTTTTTGCAAGTACTGTGGTTACATTGCTCTGAAACTTTAATCATTTGTTTGTATCACTATTAGTAGTGTGTAATAAATTTCTTTCCATTCTGATGGTTCCTTCGTTGTGTTGCAATTTTCACAAACATGAGTGTACATCATGTATACTTTCATCTTACATTCCCTTGTAATATACAGACTATGACCTCTCCTTGTTAATAATATAAACAGCACACACTCAATAGTAGTTGTTCAAACAAACAATACATTGTCTAAACCTATCAGTTTACTTTTAGCTTTTCAT
This sequence comes from Thereuonema tuberculata, assembly GCA_023159025.1. Lineage (NCBI taxonomy): Eukaryota > Metazoa > Arthropoda > Chilopoda > Scutigeromorpha > Scutigeridae > Thereuonema > Thereuonema tuberculata. Next base: position 134,635,141 of record JAFIDM010009631.1, on the reverse strand, counting down.
GATAATTTATTTATCATGATAGTAGAAGTGGTGTCTAATGCTGCTTTTAGTCCTAAGTTCATCACCTGAGAGTTCAATTTGTGTCAAAATCAAATAAGAGCTCACAATAATCTTTATCCATAAGATCTTCAACTTTTAAAGTAAATAGTTTTTGCGTTATTGTGATTACAGTACTTCAACAGCAAAAGTTTTGAGATTCCCCTCGATGTCCAGTCAGCGCCATGGACGCTACTAGCAGGGCGCCATATTTTATTGTAATTTTATTTCATCATTTTAGTCAAGTGTGGAAGCTCTCCACTATCATCTCATAATATTGTCTGCACATTAAATTATGTTCTTAGTTTTGAGATGAAGTTTGGACAGTTTTTAGATTTTTATTTCAATAAAGTTCTCTCTTTTAATCCAAGAAAGATAAGGTGGAGTTAAATACAGTCCCTACGACTTTTAAGTCACCATAGACTGAAAATTTTTTTAGTTGACGAGGCTTGTGGTATCTTTCCCCTCACTCGTCTTCAAGCCATCAGGGAGGTAAATAATATTTTGATTCTTTCCTGCGCTATCTTCATTTAACCTTGGATACACCCGAGTCTTACATCAAATTCTCCCCTTCCCCCCTCTCATCTTATTTGTCTGGTTTTTTTTTTGTTTTTTTTTTCTTCTTCTTGGTACTTGTTGATGTTTTTACTTAATTCTGTTTCATAGGATATACAATGGCTGAAATAAACTTATTTTTTTCTGATACAAGATCAGAAGGGAGTTAGAGAGACAGGAAGATGACGAGATCTTATGTTATGAATCTTGTAGAAAAGTGGACAATGAAAGTTTATTGCATGATGATTGATTATAATAAAAAAAAAACTTAATATAAATTTTAAATAAAATAGTTTTTTAATTGTTCAATTGTACTTATTATTATTATTTAGCTCTCAACAAAAATTTTAATGGCCAGAAAAACCTGAACCATTTTGGGTCCAAATAAGACCTTCCCCCGTTCTTTGTGTTCTGGGGATTTACCTTGTCTCTCTTGGGGTAAGTTTAGAAAATTTGACTGAATTATGGAAAATAATTAATTAGCTTCAAAATTCATTTAAAGCTTAAGCAGCTTTAAAACTAAAATAATACAAATGCTGCATTGAAAAGATTATTAATTAAAAAAAAATCTAAATATATTAAATTATATTACCTTGTCAAGGCTAATAGCAGCAGTTCTGCCACTGACCAACAAGCCTACAAAGTCAGGTTTCAAGGAAGGTAAATGCCACACATCATTGCCTGGAACGTACTGCAGGATAAAAAATGTTAATTTCAAGTATTTCTCAACTTTGTCTACAACAATGTGATGCTTGATAACATGCACTCATCATGGAACATCACACAACTGTAGAAGAATAATGTAGTATAACCAGCGCTGGCAAACAAAACAAAAAAAAAATGATTCATTACATTTTTCGTTACATTTTATGTTATGCTAAAAATGTACATTTCATTTTCCATTATGTTTAATGTTATAATGAAATAATTAGGCCTTAAAGAAGCCAGTATCATTTATTATAAATTATTTATTTAATATACAATTATACATTATTTGTGTTATAATACGTCTAGATATTATATTTATAAAGTATAAATAATTTAATTATTATTTACAATAACAATAATAAACATTAATTTAATAATTGTTTATTTATTTAAGTTTAGAGATTACGTATCTACTTAAACGCTATTAAATAAAAATTAAATTATTTTTATTATTATTTTCTGAAAAATATTTTACTGCAGAAGCTATATAAAATAATATATTTCATATATTTCATAACAGAAAAATTTTGTCTAAATAAATGAAACTAGCAGTAAAATAAAAAAATATATATATATATATATATATATAT
>JAFIDM010009631.1:134615827-134633152 GCA_023159025.1 Thereuonema tuberculata | reverse complement strand
ATATATATATATATATATATATATATCTTTACGTGTTCCACAAGGATTAATTTTAGGTCCCTTATTTTTTATTATCTATATAAATGATAATTTTAATTACTCATTTATAAGTTTTAGTTGTCTATACAGTATAAATACATTTACGCGAATGATATGAAATGCTAAAAATATAATAAGAGCAACTTATATATTATACAGAAAGACTTCAATAAACTTCAATGATGGATCCATGACAATCAATTATGCATCAATAATGATAAAAACCAAACTTATGTTAATACATCAAAAAAAAAAAAAACTCCCATTATTTCTAATATATATAATACCACAGCCTTCAATGTATTCATAAGCTTAAATATTATTTAAATTGCAAAAAAGTCTCTGTAGTATATAAAATAAAATAATAGGTTTAGTAGTAAATAAACTATGTATCATCAGTTAAATATTTTTCATATTAAACCCATTGTACTATCAAAAGTTTTAATATTAATCTATTTTGCCTTTTTTGATTTTAATATTACAATTATGCTTACCAAATTTGGACAAAAACTTCTAAATCACATTTAAATACTATTAATAATTTACAAAAAAAAAAAAAAAAAAAAAGATTTTAAAACTTATCTTTCAAAACAAAAAATATTTTAAAATTGTAAATGAAACTTTAATAAAAATAAAATTCTAACTCCCACTCAAAAAATGTTTAATATAATAAATCAGCAATAACGAATACACATTATCATTTAAGAACTACCAATCAATTTAAATTTAACTATCCTAATACATACATCATCAGCGTACTGGGGGGAAGGGGGTTTATAGGTGTTATAACCCCCCTTGCATTGAATCCAAAAATGAAAGAAATGTAGGATTTTTGACCTATTCTTTTTGGTTGAAAAGTTCATTGTTTGTAATCCCCACCTCATTCCTGAAATAGACACAACCTTATTTTTTTTTTTGGTTGAATAGGTCCAATCATAATACCAACCATCTTCACTTCAAAATCTCAGTACACCTATGATATACAATACTTATGGTGAATATCACCATTTTTTTTCATATTGGAAAGGATTATTAATAAAATAGGAATAAAATAATATTACTGACAAGGAAAACATTTCCTTATTAAAAAATTATTTGATTAAATAGCTAATTATAAATAAAGAACCTTTCATTTAAAATAACTTATATAAAATAAAATAAATTAATAAATGTTTTATTGTTACTTTGCTGTTTAATTTTTATTTATTTGTTTTTAATTAATTTTTTTTCTTCTAAACTTGTCAATTTTGAATTACTACATATTTATTGTTTACATCAATCATTTATTACTACATTTTGTCAGTTATAATTCTCAATTTGTAATTATTAATTCAATATACACTGTCCGGCCACTTTATTAGATACCCTGCTGTGCGCACAAATGCTGTCTCACAACAACTCTTCAAGCCGGTGGGGGCAGTGTCATGGTGTGGGGGATGTTTCCTAGATGTTGGGTCCATTGATACCTCTGGAGGCACATCAGGATGCTAGAGTGTACCTAAACATCGTAGCTGACCAAGTGCAACCGTACATGTTAACAGTTTATCCTCTTGCAAATGGCTACTTCCAGCAGGTTAATGAACCAGTGCACAAAGCCCGCATCACAATGGGATGGTTTGAGGAACATGACGATGACTTTTCCTTGCTGTAATGGCCCGCTCAGTCCCCGGATCTCAGCCCGACTGAAAATTCGTGGGATGAGCTGGAATGGGCTGTTCGCTCAAGGCCTACACCTCCATCAAATCTTCAGGAACTGCATGACACACTCAATTCTTCATGGTATACAATACCTCAACAACATTCTTAGCATCTTGTGGAATCCATGCCTCCACGAATTCAGGCTGTTTTGAGGGCTAAAGGAGACCCAACACGCTACTAAGGCCAAATTTTACCAATACTGAATATAACTTTAATCATTTTAGCTTTACACTAAAGCTTGAAAGTCTGTTAGTCAAAACAAGTAACATGGCTTAAAGTATTGTGCATATTCCACAGTTCTTGCTGAAACATAAATGCATTATATGATGGTTTGCTTTACTTACAGAATTAGATAAAATTGAATTAAATAAAACTGCATTTGGATTAAATGAATAAAAGATTCACATTACTGAAAGCATTAATCTTGAGAGCTTCCTCAGATAATTAACAAAACGTACTGATTTCAGATACAGCTGAATTTAATCAATGATATGCAATCAAAAGAATTTCTATGGAAAGATGTTCACTAAAAATTGCTTAGTAACAATTCTAGCCTAAAGATATTCTGGGAAGAAAATCATCTTTTAAAAGGTAAAACTAAACAAAACTTATTAAACTTGCACTCATAGATATGTTTAAATATCTGTGAATACATATATGTTGTGAATGAAAACAACCATTGGAACAAATGAAGATAACATGTCGGAATCAAGTGTCTAGGATCAGAATTGAACTACAATTTAGAATTGCTCTTGATGGGCTATACTAAGATCAATAACTTGGAAGATTGGAAAGAATCAGATTTTTTTTTGGAGTCTATGAAAAGGCCTCTGAAGACCACTAAAGGCTGCTGTGCTCCAGAAAATACAACATTGTTCCTGTTCAGTTTCTGCCATGTGAGAACAGAAATCTATTATGGTGAGAAAGCATCCACTTTAAAGAACATTCGATCATCTATGCTTAATACAAATATGCATACTCTGATTCTTATGGTAGATCTTCAAGAAAGCAAGGTTCTTTGAAAATATTGAAAAATACAATAGTTTTACAGTTTCCTTCATAACAGTAATTAGTACATTATATACTTCAGAATGAATGTCTTGATAGATGATATTAAGCTTAGACACTGAGAGAATAAAGGTATATTATGAAAAAAATAATAATAAAGGCTTAGGTAAACCATATACTTTTTCCAGCATTTGACACTTCATAATAGTTTAATTTCAATTCAGTAATACTTCTATTGAATGACAGTTATATTTAGTAGGGCTCAATATTCGGCAAACCACATTTAAATATTCTCCAATATGCTACATGTTATTGTGTTGTTTTGTTTTCTTACAAACTATGGCCTTTTTTTTTTCCAAATAGTATAATAACTGTAGGATAATATTCTTATGTATACAATATTAAAAGAGACTGAGAGAACTGAAAACATATATAATGGGCATGGAATTATTATTTTTATCAATTTATGTTTAGAGATACCAAAACATACATTTCAATTTAAATCTCAAATAAGATTTCTAGCACTCTTTGGCAAGTCAATATTTTGCAACCAATGCATGCACATAACATATAGATTTTGGATTATCAGACGAATCTTTCTTACTTAAAAAAAAAACAAACCATACTATATACAAGGCATGACTGTAGTATCTATGTGTTTATTAATATGATTTATCTAACATAATTCTCCATAAAAAGAACAGAACAGTACAAGGAAACCTACTAACCTTGTAAAAAAAAAGTCCTGGTGGAGTAAGCAAATACTAAACATATTAACATTAAAAACTATTTTTTTTCTTAAATTTTTCATATAATACATTAAAAAAATATAGGCACAGAACAGCAAAGATATATGTCCTCTTGTTAGGAAGATTTATGCAAAAAATTATTTCAAATTCTTATTCTATTTCATTACATTAATTAATTAAAAGAAAAAAGTTGATCATTCTCCTAAAAATCAAGAACAATAATTTCAGTATTTGAAAAATTATTATTACCATATATTCAGAGAAAGCTCCAAAGTTGATGCAACCCACAGCCTGGCCAACTTTAATATCCTGAACACCCTCTCCTATGTCAACAACTTCTCCTACAGCCTTTAGCATAATGAAATTGGCAAAATGAAAAAAAAAATACTCATCAAATGATATCATTATTTTTTAAAATTCTTTTGCATGCTCTACAATATTATGAGCAAAATATTAACTATGTAATTAAAGGATTTCAAAAATTTCATTTTTTTTTTAACATTAAGCTTACATTTACCATCCTGCTTTGAAATCAAAAAACTAAAATATGAGGTGTTAAGAATAGTTTCTATAAACTATTGGAAAGATTACCATAATAAGATCTACCTGGCATTATTTATTTTTTTCAGTAATTAGTATGATACCAAAGCATTATGCAAGTTTCAGAAAAATCACTCTTAATATAGTTGACAAGCCCTAAAACCTACCATAAAATGTAAGTTTTAGAAAGTAAACGAAATTTTATTATATAAGGGTTTCTTTTGTTAAAGAATATATTATTGACTTATGTACTGAAGAGTGCATATTCATCTATAATTTCGTGGAAAATTTCAAACTGCGCCCCATTTAACTCTATGTACAGATGAGCTTCTGTTTACTCATCCCATCACTGTAACTTTACAACCAAACTGGATATTCCACTAGGGTTTATGGTGTGGCAGTGTAAGCAGTCTTCCAGAAGTATCTAAGCCATTACTATAACAGGAGCCAAATGATCAAGGCAATGGCCTGTGAGCTGATACGCCCAAACCTGGGTTCGAGTCCTGGAGTAGGCTTTGATGTTTCCTTCTTTCATCTGTATGTGTTACTCTTCCTTTCAATGACTTGCTCTCAATTTCATACCTTGTCCCTGGCCCAGCTTAGCCCCTGTAGCTCTTGTGCAATTAAATATCACACACTGAACCTATAGAAGGAATTTCATTTACTTCTTCTGTTGTACTGGATGCACTACTAGCATCAATGTGTTTTTGTTGTTGCTGTGATTTTTTTCACTGTTGAATCATTTCACTATGAATCATTTCACTATAAGCTCAATATTGCACTATGCCATAAATCCTACTCATTTTATTGAATACTAGAATCCTTTCTGGATGAGGATACTTGTTTCTTTGTTTCCAGGTGCTTTTCTATGAAATACTTAAAATGCCCTTTTTTTTAATTATTATTTTACTATCCATTCTAAAATCCAAGCAGATATTGTGTTAAAATGACAATTTTGAGCTTAAGATTTTGAAGAGCAAGAAGCTCTTTATCAAAGAATGATTGAAAACAGTCAGATCTGAATCAAAACCCAATAAGTTTGCTGGTAAAAATGCTATTTTTTGTTTTGTTTTCTGTACCCTCAACTATTTTAATGCAATGTACATTTAGATTTCAAATATAATGTTTATAAAAATCTGAAATTGGATACCTTGTTGTATCCATTTTCATTTTGCCTTTGCAAGATAGTAGCAGTAGGCCAGATATGAATTGTGGTAAAAATACAACTGCCTGATGCAAATAGATCAGGCTTCCTTCACTTGAGCTCCTAATACAGGTTTTGACCTGCATCTGTGCTGACCTTCTTATGTCAATGGTAAAGACAGTAGTACAGCATGAGGAATGTTTTTCCAAAATAGCATTTCAAGATGTGGAATGAAGAAAACGAATGGAAAAATAATAAAACAAGTGCATTTGAATATAAAATGGGGAAAGTAAAATTTAAATTGAAAAATATAAGATTTTAAATGATAAATGTAGTTTTCTGTATCAAATAAAGATGGGACCAAAATTTTTCCATCAGTAAATTGAAATAATATATCTTAATCATAGTCTTGATTAAGTGAATATATAGTAACGATGCCCTGCATCTAAATAAAGCTAGATAGCATTAGATGTCATCTGGGCTCAAAAAAAGATCTCTTTAAAAGAGATGAAATTTTGGTCCTTTGACAATTGTAGAACATTACATTACTCTAAATGGAAGGCTTGGAAGAAACTACTATGTTCAGAAAACTATTTCATCAATTTTTCAGATAAATTATTCTGCATTCAAAATGTAATTTTTAATTCAATAACAGAAAAAGGGCCTGTTTTAAATAAGTTATATTAATAGCTATTCATTAAATTTTCTTCTTATTTTTCCAATCACATCAAACAAAAGTTGGCAAGAGAACTGTTAATTAGTATTTTTGAGGAATGATGAAAGAGATGAAGTATTATTATTAGGAACTATATAGGTACCAGTCCTAAAATAGGTATTCTTTGTAAATAATTTCAGAGATGGAAAATGTTCTTTCCATATGTCAAAAGGAGTGAAAGGGATAATTTCTACAATTTCATCATTTTTAAAAAAATCTTATTTATTGCTTAACAAAGTATTAAAAAAAATTCAGTGTCATTTCACTGAATGACAAAACTCTAAAATAACTGAAAGATCATCTTTATGAAACATTCCATAATTCAAAGCACTGATATTATTCAAGTATTCCCTTATAAGAACAATTTAAAATGTTCTTATTCACATAAATAATAATTTATTAAAAAAAGTTACCTGATTTATATCAACTTTATAGTAAATTCACAGTTTATGTTACATTCTGTGTCAATCAATATATAATCTAAACTGACTTAATAAAAATATCTTTCATTGTTGTAAGTTCATCTATATATCCCTTTCTGTCACTTTCTGTTATAGAAGTATAAAATTTCAAAAATATTAAGTTGAGATATTAGCTGCTTTAGCTGCTTTTGAAAAGATCTGTTACATTTTTAGATTAAAAAAAAGTAAAAATAAAAACTACTTAAAGTAAATAAACAATTTATTCACTTCAAATCCAACATCAAAGGGCAGTTTCACCGATGGTTCAGTAAAATACCTTGCTGCTGTGAAATTTATATCTGATGCATTAATTCCAAGGTATCTATCAAGAAAAAAAATACTAAATTTTAAAAAATATTAAAACAATTTACATTTAAAGAATAATTATTTATTTTAATAAATTCTCTACTTTGGCTTAAAAAGAATTTCTTAATTAAAAAAGTACAATCTGCAACATAAAAAAAAATAAATTAGACTATTAGTCTTAAATCTGCATTTGCATATCTATAATAAATCAAAATTGATTTATTTCTGTTCTTTCTTTTTAAATCAATTAATATACATGTATTTGATATTTTTCCTCCAACTGAAAACATCTTCATATTTATACCAAAATTCATCATTTATATAAACTGACGACATTCTCAAAATTTAATAAAGCAAGTAAAGGAAAGTGTGTAAAATATACTTACTTGTTCTTAAAATAGAAGCAGAGGTATATTATCCAACAGTTTTGGAAACTAAGCATCTTCATGTGATGGCACAAACATATAAGATGACACATTATAAATTCCATAATTACAGAAATGGAAGAATTAGCAATAGTGGCAAGCATTTTGCTGGACAGTTATTGGATTTCAGGCTTTGAGCTGGCTTATATATGATATGATTCAGAGTGGAGGTTATGGGTTATTCTATTGTGGTGAGTGAGGGGTTTGGCATCAAAGCAACTGAGAGGGGGGGGGGAGTCTTTGGCAATGAAAGATTTATGTTCATTGATTCTGTTAAGATGGAATGGCCTGTTTGTCTAAAGTTGCCTTAGGAGCAATGTGCAAAAGGGATCCAGAATACAGTGTTGGAGAGATCATTTTGTGTTGAACTGGGTGAAATGTTTATGTTTATGGATATGAAACTGGAATGTAGCAAGTAAATGTTCAAGCCACTAAAGGCCACTCCTGGATATGCTCACCACTACACCCTTCCCTTGCTGTAACGATGCATTTTGTCTTTTTTGTCCTTTATGTTTGTGCCATCCCCTGAAGTTGGAACATGCCTAGTGTTCTGAAACTGTTGGATATATATTCTATTTTATCAATACTTTATGCACTGCATTTTATACACTTTACTTAATTTCATAAATATAAGTTAAGCCTTCTCATTCAATAAAGCATTTTTATAAACCATATCATTTGTTGTTAAACATTTTGTTAAGCATTTTTATAAACCATATCATTTGAATCGGATACCTGGACATTTATACTCAATGGAGTACCAAGTGGGGAGGGGGGGAGTTGTAATCCTCTTCTCCCATTGCAAAATGATAAAAATCTAGCATTTTTAACCCCCTCCCCTTCCAGAAAAGGGCACAATGATACTTTTTTTTTTGCTTGAATGGCAATCATAATTCCTCCAATTCCAAAATCCTGTGTATGCCTATGTTTATACATTAGTATATAAACTGAGACTTAATTTCACTTCAAAATGCTAATTTTAATTAATAAAACTAATGTTTCTAGAAAGTCTATCTACAAGATTATGATGTGTATGACAAGCATTGACTGTATAAGAGCCCTTTTATGCACGCTTTTTTTTTGTCATGCGAAACACATGGCAAAATGTCATGCGTTTTATAAAACAACTGGAAGAAGGTGGCTATTTTATGCACTGTTGTGCATCTTTTTTGTCGTCTCGTTTTGAAAGACATGCCATTGTGTCCTAGAAAACGCCAGCGGCAAAAAGTCGTGACAATCTTTCTAAGTACATGGTGCCCCATAGTACCATTTATGCAAACAAGCGACTTTCTGTTGCTCCTTTGTCAAGACATCTGGCATCTGCTGTTTCTGATCATTTCAGTCCATTTGTGCACTCATTTTGTAAAAAGAAATTAATAATTTAAGATACTGAAAGTTTTATAGATGAAATAACTTAATTTAATAATTAAATAATTTAATTTAAAAAATTTTAAATTATTTAAAAATAATAATTTAAAAATAATTTAAAAATAATAATTTCAAAATGATTTGAAAATATTAATGTTAAAATAATTTAAAACTTGTCCCTGTCATCCATTAATTTTCCGTAGAGGTTGCGAAATGTCTCATCTACAAATCTAGCAGAGTTGATGGATGTACCTCCCATCTTCTTTTCCTTTTTTTCACATCAAGACTCCGATAGGCAATATACCATCATACATGGATCCACTCTTCAATGTGAAAAGGTACTGGCTGCACTGATATTTTTTTTTTTTACGGATGACAAAAAGCATGTGCATAAAAGTAACCTATAAAATGCATGACATTTTGCTGTCATGTGTCACACGACAAAAAACCCATGCAAAAAAGGGCTCTAAACGTTTAAAAATGTATTCTCCCTTCTCAACCTTATTAAAGGCTAGTTCATCCATAGATAATTTTTATCTTCAGGAGTTCTAACCAAGAATAGATCCTGGTCTCTTGGACACAATACTGGTTAAGTCTTAGGACCATTATTATTGTTCTTATTATTTTTATTTTTTTTTCAGAAATTATTCAAAGCTAAGGACTAAATTATAAAACTTACGCAATCTAACCCTCATAATCAAGTCACTTGATCCTATTTTTAATATGTAAATTATTAATTATAACTATATAGTCAAATACAATGCATGTAATCAAAAATTAGATGAATGACAATGTAATAGGAATTAAATCCTGTTCATATAACTTATGTTTTTAGAATAAAAATCTCACCTTGTTTTAATTAAAACTTCCGTTTCTTTAGGTTTCCTAACAGGTACTGATATAATTTCTGTTGCTTCAGAAAAATTAGTCGAAATTTTACTGCATATTATCTTTCTGAAAGACGAAGGTAAGGCTGCTACACGGGATGCCATTTCTGTAAATGAAAATTGTTTTTTACAATTAAAAGCAAAACTATTAGTTTTTACTTTTACTCTCTTTTATAATAATCATAATCAAGAGTTTTCTTATTTTTTGCCTTTTTTTTTTTTTATAAAACAAAAGAATGAATTTATCAAGATTTGATGAAGTTGAAACTTAAAAGATTTGCAGATTTTACAGATTCTTGCTTAAAATGCAATGTTCCTTAAATTTTAAAAATATCCATTTGGACTTCAAATTGAAACTGATGTTTAGATGGTTGCCAATAATAAGCATGACATTAAGAGCTTAAGAATACTTATTCCTTGAAAAACAACACATTAAGACAACAATTAACAATTGGAACTCTGTTTGAAAAGGATGGACATACAAATTCTGCATTAGTGTTTTGGCAGAATAAATTGTTTACTAAGAAATACAGTATACTTATCTTCATGTCATTTCCTAATAATAATAATTTTATTATTAACAATAATAAAAAAAACAGAGAAATATATTGTCAATTTTTAAGCTAGTTCTTTTAAGCCAGGGGTGGGTAGACTTTTGTAAGGTAAGGGCTTCCTCAAGTATACTCCAAGAGGCGTGATCAGCTTCAGACAAAAAAATAAATAAATAAATAAAAAACAGAATCTCCAAATCAACCAAAAAAAAACAACGGAATCTCCAAATCAACGATCAAAAAAAAAAATCTTCAGACTTTTGAAATCTCACATACGGACACCTCAAAATGCCGACGCAATCCACCGGTATGGACCGCAATCGACGTCTTGCTCACTCCTGTTCTAAGCATATGAGAAAAAATGTTAATTACAAGTGGCTTCATGATAAAATAATTTAAAAAACTGACCAGCTTTTTTTCCAAACCACAACTCAATAGAAGCTTTTCAGCAAAATTTGTGCTGCTACATTATAGTCCTTCTTTGTGGAGAAATTAAGACTTTATTCAATAAGAAATATCTGATCATAATTTCTTACTTAACAGTAATGCATTAAAACTACATCATCTTTTGAAAGATATTCAGAAAAATGGTTAGTTGCCTAAACTATTACTAGCAGAAATAATTGTCAGATTAATACTTATTTCCAACTATAGCTATATCATAAATAATATGAAACTATAAATAATTCACACTTTTCCTCAATTTCAGAAAGCAATCGTCCACATGACAAAGTGCAAATTTTTAAGCAACACTTAAAACTGTCATGAACTTAAATGAAAATCTGTCCACTGAAGAAGAAATTCCATTGCTGTAGTGTGAAGAACTAAAATAATAATAATAATAATCTGAAATTTACACCACAGCTGGAATACTATCTGACCTGAAGTCAAAAACAAAATTCTAATTTTTGAATAACTGAAATAGTTAATTGGTGAATGCACTTTTGGAATCACTTTAATTGCACCAAACAGAGCAAATCAAAATAAAATTCTTCTGATCAATGTTTAGCACTGTTGTGATTACATAAGAATTAAATTACATAAGTGAATTTTATTTAACACAACAAATTAGCACATTCAATTTCATAACATGCAAGTGATAATTCCATTCTAATGATGTCAGCTGCTCAAATTTTAGGCCAATCACGTTAATAAAGGAGTAAATACAGTGATTCCAATTTAAAAAAATATCATTATCAGCTTATAAAACAGCTTAAAAATTCAGAATGAGGTATAAGATATCAATATGATTAGCTTTCTGCTAATCATATTTAAGCATAAATTGATACATGAAGCTAGATGTCGTCATCTTGAAAGCATAGCTCTTTATAATCTTCTAATCTTGAGATGCAGATTTTATAGTACTTGTAGGTTTAACGTGTGTTTATAATAATACGGATGAAATTAAGGCCACCACACATGGATGATTGATGAAATTTTATATACAAATTAAAAATATATATACAAATTGTATATTAAATATACAAATTTTTAATTTGTATATAAAATTTCATCAATCATCCATGTGTGGTGGCCTTAATTTCATCCGTAGATTTAATAGTGATGAAAGAAAAGATATTTAATGGCTCATTGTATCTGACTGGTTTCTCTGGAATTGTTCTGACCTCGACAACTTTCTACAGATAGCACATTTCATAGTTTCTGTATCTTCTTGATTGAACCTTGAATCTACAGGTACAGCTCTTCTTTCAACATTTTTCACCAAGCATGTTAATCAAATCTCATCAGATGTTCTTTTGGTATATTACTACATTTGCTGGCTTCTCTTAAAGTAACTGTCATTGATAATTTATTGATTATTTTAACCACATTCTTTACTATCATAGGGTAAAACTTACCACTGGGTTCATATAATAGATAAAGACAGACAATACTCACAAAGGGAGGTATGGGGAAGGGGATAAGAATACTTCCATGGTATCTCTATCTGTCATAAAAGGAGGCTAAAAGAGAACTGATTAACTGCCAGTATAAGAAGTCCCCCTTTGGTATATCAACATCCAAAAGAAAATCCAGGGTAATTTTAAATAAATATTTAAGACAGAGTGAAGGTATTTGTGCAATATAATAAAAAAAATAATTTTAGTTAAAATAGACACTAAACCAAAAGATAATTATACACAAATTTATATGCCTTCAACAGAAGATGATGATGAAAAGGTTAAACAAATTTATGAAAGTTTAAATTAAATTATTAAACATGTGAAAGGAGATGAAAATCTCATTATAATGTAAGATTGGAATGTAAGCATTGGAGATGGAAGAGAACAAGATATTGTAGGAAAATATGGCTTACAAAGTATAAATGAAAGAAATAGACTTGTTGAATTTTGAACAAATAATTAATTTGAACAAACACCTAGTTTCAACACTATTTAAGAAAGAAGAAAAATTATATATTATATAAATGAAACAAATAAATCTACTAAGGATATCAAAGACAGTAATATAAATGACAGATGAGAGTTAATCAAGAATTATGTTTTGAAAGCTGCAGAAAGTGTTACTGAGAAGAATAAAATTTATCATCAATCAGGAAGAAGCAACAATAAGAAAAAGCAATATCTCCCATAATGTTTAATGCACATATTCAAGAAGCAATTGATAGTCTAAGAAACACTACTATGAAACAATGCAAGTGAATAGAAATGATAAAGATTTGCAGATGACATTGCTATATTGGCAGATAATAAAAAGGATTCGGGCTATATTTTAAATGAATTGGAAAAATATTAAGTTAAGAGTTTAATATGAAAATAAATAGACACAAAATTAAAATCCTTGTAAGTAAATGATATGGAGAAGAAAACACTCAAATAATGTTGAATAAAGAAGCATGTCTATGAAGTATATTTAGTAAGGATGGAAGATGTATTACTGAAATAAAAATAAGGATTCATCAGGCAAAAATTGCATTTAATAAAAAGAACAATATTTAAGAACAAAATATTGTTCTTTTTATTAAATGCAATTTTTGCATAATGAGTCCCTATTTTTATTTCAGTACTATATCTTCCATCATTACTAAATATACTTCCTAGACACATGAATTTGTTAACTACCTGTAAAATCTCATTATTCAACATTATTTATGCTTGGAGACAAGGAAGAAATTTCTTAAAACTTTTAATCAGAGTGTGGCATTACATAGTTGTGAAACATGGACGACTGCAATTGCAGAAAAAGGAAGATTGGAAGCTTTTGAAATTTGCTGCTATAGACGCATGTTCGACGCATGTTCAAAATTAAATATTGAAAAAGTAACCGATAAAGAAGTTTTTAGAATAATGGCAGAAAGTAAAAGTTTATGGGATAATATAAAAAAATAAAAGAGATAAATTTATTGGACTTATAATATTTACAACATAATGATTTTCTAACTGTGATTACTGAGGTAAAATAGAAAGAATACATAAGACAGAATGTGATGGACCTCAACTGTAATACCCTTTCAGAACTAAAAAGAAAATCTGACCAAATTCCATCTCAATTTAGGCAGCCACTATCAATATGTGTCAGTTGACCATCTCAGATTTTTCTGAAAAAAAAAAATTTTGACTGAGTTACATCATTTTGAAATTTGGTAAAATGTTCATAAGTTTCGAAAATCAAGCAAAACATCTAATTTTAAAACGCAAGTAACTCCAAAACAGTAACAGCTAGAGAGTTAAATTTTGTTTTGTTTTGAAGCTATTAAACTGTACTTAATATTAGTATTTTTTACAAGTGCTTCAAACAAATTTCTTTTAAGCTAAAAAATTCCATTTTATTGTAAATTATGTTTTTTTAGGAATTTTTTTCTCTTTACAAGAAAAGCTTGACATGAGATAACAATCTATATCCCTCCTAGTGTAGTTTCACAGGTATTTTTATTTTTACCTATGATGCTTATAGCTGTTAAAAAAGTGTCAATAAAATGTGCCAAATGCAAAAAACTGCCATTTTTGAATGTGAATTACCTCATTTTTTAAAAATCTGAAAATTTGGGATAATATTCTCTTATTAGTAAGTAGTACAATGGTGCAGGCAGAGTAGTGGATTTTTGCCTCATAAGTTTCCTATGGTTTTTTGAAAATGGTACTTTTTCATTGTCAGTGGGTCTTTTTAATAAATATATTCTAAAAAATTAATATTATTAAGTATTTTAATACCAATTATTAAGATATATATATATATATATATATATACAGTAATATTCAGAATGACTATGTATAAGTGCTGAAAAAAAAAACAAGTTTAAGTGACAAGACAAATATAAAAACTCATATAAATGAAAATTAACTTACATTAATAAAAGATTTATGAAGAACAGAGCTGCTTAATCTGGATCACTTCCTGTATCTCAAAACTATGGAGTCATGCAGGTAGTCCACCTGGAATGCGATCCTTCACTTTCAGCAGCACATTCTGTAATGACATTGCACAGTCTGTAATGACATTGCACATTCAAATTTATCTTGCCTCATTCTTCTGGCCACTGGAATCCTTTTTCTGGACCATGTGGATCCATAAATCACAGTGATGTCCTCAAGTTCACTATAGTGGCTTGTACTACGCCCCAGTTGTTGTCATATATGCATTCAATAAACTCGCCTATCTGAAAATCTCCTACTGGGAATAAGGAGTGTTTCAACAGTCTCATAATTTCTACCTTTTGCACTTTGTGGTGAACTGTTCGTGCCATATATGGTCGATTTTCGTGCATTAATCAGTAATGTTTTGACTGTATTCCAACGACAGATTTTATATTGCCCTATTCTTTTTCTTTATTAGATCTGAATTCCTGCTTTCATTTTCTGCTCAGGAGTAATAGTGTTGTATTTTTTATGAAAGTAGAAACAGTCTTGACGAATGAAGCTGCATCTCTGATAGCCGAGTAGAGACTGTTTTTGAGGATTACATTTTTGCAGAATGTTTACACAATCCACCTCAATCATCTCAAGCAATCCTACCATATTATAATATAAATATAGATATATAAAGGAGAGTTTGTTGCAAGCATCTCTAGTGAACTGGAAGACATCATGGTCTAGCAAAAGAATTTCAGTGACCAGTAGAATGTGACAAAATAAAGATAAATGTGCAATGTCTTCACAAAATGTGCTGCTAAAAGTGAAAAATCCCATTCCAGGTGGTCTGTCTGCAGGACTCCATAGTTCTTTCACAAAAGAAATGATCCAGATTCAACAACTCTCTTCTTCATAAATCTTTTATTAATGTAAGTTAATTTTCATTTACATGAATTTTTATTTAAATATTTAAACTGTCTTGTCACTTAAATTTGTTTTTCAGCACTTATACATAGTCATTATGAATTAATAACTTAAGAGTTAATAACTTATATTAAAATACTTAAAATATTAATTTTTTTAAATATATTTATTAACAAAAAGACCTGCTGACAATGAAAAAGTACCACTATCAAAAAACCAAAGGAAACTTATGAGGCAAAAATCCACTACTCTGCCTGCACCCTTGTACTACTTACTAATAAGAGATTATGATGTCCAATTTTCAGATGTTTAAAAAATGGGGTTTTGAGAGTAATTCGCATTCAAAAATGGTGGATTTTTGCATTTGGCACATTTTAATGACACTTTTTAACAGTTACATGCATCACAGGTAAAAAACAAAAATACAGTCGGACCTCGATATAAAGTCACCCGCATATAAGGTCACTTTTCTAAAGTCCCGCTCATTGAATAGGAATTCTTTGATATGGATTATCGGATATATGGTCAGGTATTAAATACCGTAATCGCATATAAGGTCACTTTTGTTTGTGATTTCAGGGCCACACCGATTCAATTCCAAGAATTTTTCCGTGGGTACGATTTTTATCGGCATCATTTCTCCTATTGACGGAGGGGACAGCTTTTTCACAAAGCACTTCATCCCCTCAAATTTTAGGAAAAAAGATGATGAAGACGATATTCCTTTACCTGTGTTAATACAAGATCTCAGAAATCGCGGCTGTGCTATAGAAGGGGAAAGTGAATATGTGAGAATTGATGATGAAATTGCTACCATTTCTCAAGCTTCGATTTCCGAAATTGTTTCACAAGTTTTAGATTCCAATGCATTAGAAAGTGAGGATAACAACAGTGTTACTGAAAGTGAAGCGGTGACACAAGCAAAAGCACTCAAGAGCATTAAATTTTCAGAAACTACAAAACTTAGGAAACATTGTACAAAAGATGAAACCAAAATCGCGACAGTACTGTATTATGGATAATTTTAAGTAAGGGTCAGTTGTACATCAGTACTTTGCTTGAGCATACTAGTACTACCGTAAACCGGGGTCACTTTGTGATTAGTGGGGTGACTTTGTGACGCATGGTTAATTTTTCTTATTTCTAATCTCGCGCCTGGAACCTGCCTCGAAACAGGCAATGGACACCGTCATAAGTTGATGCCACCTGTGCTTGTATCTGACAGTCAGCTGTCGAACTCTTTGCGTCTCGATCTGGCAAGCCAGAAGCATTGTTGTCAAGCACCACTTTGGAAGCATTGTTGTGTTTACTGTCAACTTTCATTTGCACAGCGAAATACAGAAGAGGATATCGTTTAACAGGTAATTATTATTGAACATTAATATATTATCTAGAACATATTATAAAATGATGTTAATTGGACGAGTTTTGTATGAGTTATTAACCATTACTTCAAAAATCAAAGATTGGCGGGGTGACTTTGTGACAGCATCGGTTTGTCAAAAAGTCACCCCGCGATTGTTTTTCTATGTTTTAACCTATATATTTTGTCTTGCAGTGTACGTAACGATATTTTACAATGCCGAGGACATAGAAAAAGAAGTTGGGGGCTCGAAACTATCAAAATTATCCTAAAGAAAACCTTGAAAGGCCGCAAAATTAGTCCTAGAAAAACAGCTGTCACTAATGGAAGCGTCATCAAGGCACGTGTTTGACTAATAGGTTTTGAGTAAGACATTTTTTTGTCTGATCATGGAGATTTTTTGTTAACCTAATGTATATTTTTTCTTTCAGATTCAACATCCATAAGAACACTATATGGAATAAGACTAAAGAGATGCGTGGCTTAAGAGATGCATCGAAAAATCCGGGCGGCCAACCCGTGTTATCCGAGAAAGAAGAAGCATTATTCGTTGCACATGCCATTGCAATATCTTCTTTCGGGTTTCCCATCACAACCTGTGATTTAAGATGCGTCGTAAAGGCGTATTTAGACAGGACAGGTAGAACTGTGAGGTATTTCATTAATAATTTTCCAGGACAGGATTGGGCCAAGTCCTTATAACGTCGAAGAGAGTCATAAAAAGAAGAAAGAAAATCAATGTTCCATCGGAAAAAAGCATTAGTTCATCGGACGTTCTTTTCCCCGATGCAACCACAGGTGCCCATGCGGGGGAGTCACGGCGCAGACTGTGCCTTT
>JAFIDM010009631.1:134565958-134604786 GCA_023159025.1 Thereuonema tuberculata | reverse complement strand
GTATTTCAGATCTTAATAAAATCCAAAGTATAAAAGCTAGATAAATGAAACTTAGCGTATTTCATTAGTATGGTAACTGCATCTTATCCTGAAAATTTGAGCTCTCTAGTATTATCCAGGCCGAAGCTATGAGGGTTCGATAATACATAACCAGACCCCCCCCCCTTTATGAGGGGTTGGAATGTGAAAGTTACGGATTTCTTAATTTTAAATTTGTTGTTTGTGTGCTAATCCTAGCCTGCATACCAAATTTCAGCTTTCTAGGACTTCAGGAAGTACCCTAGAGGTTTTGATGATCATGAGTGAGTGAGTCAGTGACGAAATCGACGTATTTTAGGTATTAATAAAATCCAAAGTATAAAAGCTAAATAAATGAAACTTAGCGTATTTCATTAGTCTGCTTACTGCATCTTATCCTGAAAATTTGAGCTCTCTAGTATTATCCAGGCCGAAGCTATGAGGGTTCGAAAATACGACGAAACACTTCCAGTAAAGGTACGTAGTGCCCTTCCTGCCTTCGGCTCGTCTTGGCGGGGGCACTGCCGTGCCCCCAGATACAATTCTTTTATTAAGACCCAGCTTTAACGGCCATTTCCGTTATATCAACCTTAGCCGAATCCACCAAAACTGATAGCTATTAGTGTAACTAAATTTGATATCGGTTGTAATGACACTTTAGATATAACGAAATGTCGTACAACCTAGTTACAGTTTTCGACGCTTACATAATACTGAGGCTTATACAAGTGTAGTTGATGTGCATGGCAACCAAAAAATCATGGATTATTAAATATAATTGACAAGCATATTAATTTGATCGGCTAGAGACACGTAAAGCTGTATTTTTTTGAAATTTCAATTTCAAGAAAAACTGATAAAAATAAATAAAATGGAAACAAAAATAATGGTTGTGGAAAGACACTGAATTAATGTCTCGAGAATGCGTCAAAAGTCTGTAGTAATAGGTATCTACATATTAAAGTTCTGAAGGAAAACTTTTGTTCTACTCCGTAAGATTAAATACATCGTAAATGCGGTATTAATTCAATATTTATACTTAAGAATTTAATTTAGTATCTCGTACATTTAAATATCAGTCTATTTACTACTATTATTATTTTAAAATAATTAGGATTAGAATCTAATCGATATTAAAGAATAGAAACGGATTCTATGTTTTCTTCAGTACGGATTGAACATTTCACCAACTTTAGAAATGGGCCCAGTAGAATGCGGCCTGGAGGTGCGCGTTCAATCGACGACCCCTAGCGATGGTCGTGGATTTTTCTGTACTGAATTCTCCTCCAGATGATCTCAGGTCCACCCACCTCTCTGTAGAATGAGTGCCGGATTTCTTTCCCTGATTAAAAGCCAGCGAACTGACCACTCAGTCTCAACTTAGTTCGGTTGGTTCACGAAACGCTCTTAGTATTAATCCCAAGGGTCTGTAATAGAATACTTTAATCAACTATTCTACAGATGCTTCTACAGATTTCATCCATGTTCCGTTATTTTTCAAATTTTGTAAATGGCTTCGAAGGTTAAAATGCTTTGCTGCACTACAATAGAAGTGAAAAATAATACACTACAATAAAAATGCCTGCAAGAATCATATCGAATTATGATTCTTTGATTGAATCCGATATCGTGGGTATTAGGATGAGGCCAGCCTAAATTGATTATAATATTCATATATTGTTTATTTGTTTGTGACAATACTTCTGTGTTTAATCTTTCTCCTACATTGTCAAAAGTAAAATAGAAAATTACATAGAGTGCAATAATAATAATTTTTATTTCACTTATTTACTTAAATTACATAATTCAGTCCCGTTAGGGATTAAAAAAAAAATAATAATAATAATAATAAAGCTTTTTACTATTGTAATCGATGAAATGCCACTAGAAGTACATGAGACGAATGTAGAGAAGTAATTATTCGTTGCGGTTAGTTTATCTTGAAGAAAGAAGGAGCGCTTGTGTGCTTTGAAGCTCTTTATTCAAATCGGTCAAATGCAAGGACTCCAAAGGCAGTTTAATCAATGAGAAGCTCCATCTCTAAAAGCAGCTCGGTGATGGGTCAAACAATGGTATAACGAAGGATCTACAGCGCCTGGTCATCCTCGGTCTGTTCTTAAGCAGGGAAACATCTTCGATTAACACAAGTATTCTTTACGTGTAAGCATCTCTGACAGAAGTTGACAACAGATCTTACAATAAATTTTTACTTCAGTGCAGGTAATAAGACAAAGCATGAGAATATTGTCATCAGTTCATGTAATTAATGAATGGACATCAAAATGAATAAGGAACATTTCAACTCAAATAAAACAATAAGATGATATTTTAATACATACGATGATCAATAAACGTCCTAAACTTCCTCTCTCAGTCCAAAAATGATAAAATAATGTGAAATATTAGGAACAGTTGATGATTTACGGACATACTACAGTAATAAATTCATAAATTATGCTACTATGAACTACATTGTTCATACTTCTGGATGTAAAAGGGTCCATCAGAGAAAATAAAAGGTTAAATGACTCACAATTTAAAGACAAGATTTTATTTCTGAAAAGCTACACTGAGCTATGCTATTGTTACAGATATAAAACTTTCAACATAAGTCATCTTGCATTTGTCATTTGTCACAGCGTTTAACGAATATATCCATCCAGGCTCATAGAATGCAGGGTCTGATGTTGCTGCCATCGTGAACCAGCCTTTGTGACGTCTTCATTGGATTGAAAATGATATATGTTGCTTCAAGGCTGGAAAGAGATGAAAGTCTCTGGGAACCAAATCTGACTTTACGATGATTATTCCAATATTTCTCAGTGTACGGATTTGAGAAGCTGAGTATTTGCAAAACCATATACGGTCGGCTATTGTCGTAGAAGAGAGATCATATCGTCGCTGAGAAGACCAGGAATCTTTCTTTTCCCACAAAGAAAGTATAACTTCATACAACATAAACCAGGTTTCCAAGAGAACCGCTATTTTGACAATAGCTACTAAGAACTTTTGCAGCGCATACCGTGCTAATGAAACAACCTTGTGAACCTCTAGCGAGTAAGTCATACACATTTAAGCTTTTGTGACATCCTTATGCAATTAACGGGACGTGTAATCTTTCTTTTTCTGATTGACCTTCATGTTTCTCGAAGAAGCTGAAATTTCTTGATTACAACTAGCAATTAGTTTCCTTAATGACTAACTTCTCTACTTCTAACTTTGGAAACAGAATTCCAAGATGAAATTATCAAAATTAAAGAAATTCACCAAGAAATCTAAAATAAGTTCTTCATTCTGTACATTCAATGTGATGGTTGGGAATGTCAAGAAGTATCTAATCCTCTTGTACCACTGCACAGCAATGTAAATGCGGAAAGGTACAAGAACATTTTGACCAGTTACATACTGAGTACGGTAGAAGACCACTTCAGTGATGACCATTGCCTATACCAGCATGACAACACTCCGTGTCATAAAGCAAGGTCTCTGAGGGAATGATTTGTGGACAATAAGGATCCGGAAATAAACTGGCCTGCCCAGAGTTCCGACCTGAATCCCATCGAGCACCTATGGGAGGAATTAGAACGTCGACTTCTCTCCAGACCCCCAACGTCCTGCCGAGGCTACAGCTCTTCAGGAAGAATGGGTTTCCATTCCTCCAGAGACGTTCAGAACCTGAAGGAAAGACTCCCCGGCAGAGACATGACTGTAATAAAGGCGAAAGATGGACCCACCCTGTACTTATCTACTACTGGGGAGTGTAGCAAGGGGAAAGTGTGACTACGGTTTCGGGTAGGTGTCCGGATATTTTGTGTTGAGTAGAGTATTTATTAATTTAAACAAAAGAAAAAAATATATTTTGTCAGCTTCTATTCTTTCTAGTTTCTCAATTTATAAGATTTCATTGAGTCTGAATCCTGAATTCTTAACCATTGTAGTATTTTTTTTTATTATTTATTATTGTGTAAATGTAAAAAGGTTAAACCGATTATTCATTACGTGGAAATTACTTATAACATCGACATTGTTTGTAATCAATCTCCATTTTAGTTTTCAAGTAAATAAAAGTGACTTAATTATTGTTCTCTAAGAAATTCATGGTTTTACTAACACTGGTAAAAAGAAAAAAGAAGAAAAATAAAAGAATGAATACAAGAAGTTCATCTCTTTATCCTTAATTTGTTATAATTAAACAAATAAAAAAAAAAACAACTTCAAACACTTAAAACTTTTATGGGTTCATCATTGGAAACGTAAAGTACGAGTAAATCAGGCCTGTTGATTCAAATTATGTTTTGGCGGACTTGGATTATACGGATGATTTGCTTAAGAAAATAATTTGTGACATAGACAGCAAAGTCTGTAATGGTAGATAGGTACGTATGTTCGATGGCTCACAGGAGTGCCTAAGGTATAGGCTCCGACGTTTCATGATGAATCGAGATTAGTTGAGATTAAATGGTCACCCAATGCTTGCCTGCCTTCAATCCCTGGAATGAAACCCAATCCTCATCTTACAGAGAACTCGATTAACCTTACAGTTCGTCCAGAGGAGAAAAAAAATCCCGATGTCTTCCGGATATTGAACCCGGCTATCCAGGCCAGCAGAAAAGAATACATGCACATCAAAACATTTAACATTTTCTTCCATAACTCATTCCGAAATGCTGTTTGTAGGTAATGCTTCGGCAGAAATTTTTCTTATGATTTCAACATCAGGGATGTGAACCTAACAAAACCCCAGCCAAATTTATCGTAACTTCGTCGCTCAACTTCCTCTGTGACCTCCGTCGCTCCAGTCAACACTGATAGCTGAATATCAAAGGTAAGTCAAAATTCTTTCTCGTTGTAAACATTTTTTTTTTCTGCTTCCGAAAGTGTTAATGACTTCGATGATTGGTGTACTTTCAGAAAGAAATAAAATAAATACAACAGCTGAAAGATATCAAGAAAATATAAAACAAAACGTCCATACATTCAAAAGAGTTTCAGCATCTTTTGTTATCCGCACTTTTATTTTCTTTTAAAAAAACTGCTACTTTCTGATCTACGTTGTTCAGTTTGTTTATAAAAATATGAAAAAGATTAAATTTGCATAATCCTACCTAATATTATCTAAATCCAGTTAAATCGAATCTAATTCACTTTTAATGAAAGTCAAGAATAGGTAGAAGCGTCATAACATTAAAACTACATTAAACTCAAATGCACAGTGATAAGCATTAAGACTGGCCACAATATTATTGCGATTGTATTATATCGGCATCTGAAAATCTATATTCGCCTCAAGAAATCGAATGTAAAAGTGATTTCAATTGTAATCAAACTGCCTCTTCCTTGTGAATATAACCAACACTCATCTTTACAGTCGTTTCTTTAACAATTGCAAAAACAACTCCCAAAGAACTTTTTAACTTAAACTTCCTAAATTCGTAATTATTCTGATTTGGTAAAGAGACAATTGATAACCAAAAAGAATTTCTTTCAATAAGGAATTTTCGGAAGATGTTGAAAACATCAAAGGGGTAACAAGTACAACTAAAAAACACTTACGAAAAAGAAGAAAAAAAGGAGAAGGATTTCTTACCCAAAATAAAGAAAGCGTTGAATTAATTAAGAATCTTTTCCTTTTTTTTAACAAATCAAAATCTCATCCTTTCCAAATTGAAAAGATAATTTACAAGTGAAACAGAACTTGTAATTATTGATTGTGAAGATAATTTCAGTTTATGGAGAAGGGTTCATTGTAAAGAACATTTGTCTCTTTCTTACATCCAACAGACAAATGGTTGGCTGTATTCATTTAGTTCTTATCAGATGTGGTAAGAGTCGAGGGAAGGGAGAACATAAGGATATGTTGTTATTGAATGACCCACACTATGAAGTTCCAAGAGAAAACTACAACCCTTGTTAATCAAACATTTCAGTGATGTTACAGAATATAAAATGTCTCTGCTACAGAATATAAAATTGCAAATTTTCTGTAATTTATTTTATAATGAAAATGACTTTCAAAGACATTGAAAGATTGTTTTTTTTTACTTTAGCAATGGAAGTCTAAATTATGTAATGAAAACTGAAATAGATCTACATCAATGAAATACGAATTCAGTATCAGTTCATGATCGGGTCCATATAAATCGTATTACTGAATAAAAAAAAAACTACCGATGGATAAGAGCATGATTAAGCTGCTAAACTACTATTCAGAATAATTTATTTTTGTCCCAATGTAGGACTTAATGATTAGTTAATCATTACATAGGTGAAAATGATTGATTTCTTTATTGTGTGATAATTAACAGTTTTGGAAAGAAATTTATAATTGACCTATGACGAAGTGATAGTCCTAAAAGTAGCATAGCTAGTTGTCTTGACAATTAATTCTTCAGTAAAATGTAAGTCAAATAGCTTTTAAATATAGAAAAATGCGCTTCCAGAAAAAAAATGATTTACCAACAATCTTAATCAATCTATATTACTAAAATCTTTTATTTCTCTGTCTGTGTGTCTGTCCGGCGCAATTTTCTGTGAGAATGGAAAATAGAAATAATTTTTACAATGAAACATCCCCGACAGGAATCGAACCTGCAACCTTCTGATCCGAAGTCAGACGTCGTATCCATTAGGACATGGGGACTACAACTCTCTTCATATTGTTTTTGAACTTATCTGTCCTTCCCCTTCCCCCATTAATAAGGAATGTATTCAACCTTTTTTTTTTGAACCTCAAGATTGTTTATTTATTTCCCATCCGTCAGTTTATTTGTAATTCGAAACTGACAATTAGAACTATAACTGCCGAAACGTTGCAATATTTTAAATATTCTTACTTAACCAAATTCTATGTGATGTTGAAAAATAAGTGCATGTACACGGCAGATGTTGGAGTAAAGAAAACAGAGTCAAGAAAGAAAGAAGCACTCTTTTTTTGAGGTGGAATACCGAAAAAAATCACTATTTGTAACTCAAAAACCATAAATATTTGTAACTTAAACGCCATTGAAAAGTGACAATTACAATTAAAATGAGAGTCAAAAAAGAAAGAAGCAGTAATTCTATTAGGTAGAATACTGAAAAATCACTATTTGTAACTCAAAAACCATCAATATATGTAACACAAAAGCCACTGAAAAGTGACAATTAGAATAAAAAAGAGACTCAAAAAAGAAAGAAGCAGTATTTCTATTAGGTAGAATACTGAACACTATGGTATTTCAGAAACCACTGAAAAGTATCAATTGGAATAAAAAAAAGAGTCAAGAAATAAAGAAGCAGTATTTCATTAGGTAGAATACTGAAAAATCACTATTTGTAACTCAAAAGCACTGAAAAGTATCAATTGGAATAAAAAAAAAAGTCAAGAAAGAAAGAATACTGAAAAATCACTATTTGTAACTCAAAAACCATCATTATTTCTAACTCGAAAACCACTGAAAAGCATTAATAGGAATAAAAAAAAAAAAAGAGAGTCAAGAAAGAAAGATGCACTATTTCTATTAGGTAGAATACTGCTCAGAAGTTAGACGTCTTAGCCATTAGACCACGAGGCCTACATTCTAATCTCTATAAAAAATAAAAATATATCATAGATATTTGATTTACACGCTGGTTCTAAAAGCAGTCGTAGATTGAGAGAATCTACATCAAAAATTAAATTAAAAAAAAAGCTTTTAAAAAATTTTAGTTTTAGTTTCCTTGATGTAATTTGTGTGTGTGTGTGTGTGTGTGTGTGTGTGTTTTTTAATAAATAAAAAGCTGTTTTCTGTTACCTAAGCGAGGCTTCCGGAGCGAAGCGACGGGTAGCCGACTAGTTATTTCAAAAAAAAGCAAATCTGATACTCGTAAATTACAACTTGAATTTTCATTTACTGATTTATAATTTCGTAACATAAAAATATTTGGTTTCACTAAAGTTTTTCGGTTAGAAAAAAATTAAAATTAAAATTAAAAATGTTATACTGCGATTTTCTCTATTATAGTACCACCAACTTACTAGTATTAGTGAAGTGAACTGACAGCGAACAACGCCATCTGTTGAGTGACAAAAAGAACGACAATTAAGAATAATTCCTATTTTCTTGGTCTTTTATTACAAGGGAGGGCGTCACAGTTAAGAAAAATGATGCAGCACTCGATTGAGGTAAAAGCAAGAAGATTTATTACATCCTTCAATAATCTTCAAGAAAGGAAAAAAAAGAAAAAGATAATTACAAAAGTGAAGCAAAAAGTATGGCAGTTATCTATGTTATTTTCTTACTTTCTTCAACTTATTTTGATTGCATGGGTGTTTTCTCTCATAATCAAATTAATCGAAGGTTAAACAAAGTCAAACAGATAAGTAATTTATTACCTAAGTAGTCCCATTTTTTTTCCCAAAAAAACTCTCTGGTCCATTGGTCTTAATGAGTTCAATCTAAAGATATACAATTGCATTACGTAATTCATTTGAAACTAAAGCTTAAGATGCTTCGTAGGAACTTATCTATCTGTAAACTAAGTCCAAACTTCCAGACACAATAATAATGTATCTGAGTCATGTATGCTTTAAGCAATAACATCTTTTTTCATATATATAAAATTTTCATCCACACAGATGCAAGATGTGTGTATTAAAGTGAATGGTGATGCATTAAAATGCAATGAAATCAATCTTTTATGATCATAGATCATAATCTTCATTAGTCTCCTATCTTAATAGTTGAGTAAGTAGCACCTCGTCATCATCATCATCATCGTTTTCCAATAATGGTTCGTTTTCCTTATTCTTCACTTTTCGAAAGCTTCAAAAAATCGACGTATTTCAGTGTAGTAATTTTGTGTGAAATGAGAAAACAATCATAAGTTTTTTTTTTATTTGTTTTGTTTTGTTTTTTTGTTTTTTGTTTTTGTTTTGTTTTTTTGTTTTTTTAAAAATAATATTTTGCAAAAAAAATCTTTACAATTCTAACACTTCTCTAAGAAACTGTCAGTTTAAGAGTAAATCAGTTCGAGAACAGGAAAATAAATAGTCATTTCTTCATGAAATTTGAATAACTGTTCGAATCCATTATTCCCTAAAATCTGAGATATAAAATAAAATGATATAAAATAGGTACACAGTTGATAATAACCTTAGAAAAGGTTGGAACGTCCTAGTCCTTTTTCAAAAATACGACGATAAATTACATTAGTATTTTGACTAATTTTTCACCATTTTGGGATATCTATCTATCCCAATTTATACTATATCTCCCAACCTGTAATAAAATAAAATGAAGTGAACGTTTCTTCTATATGTAAGACTCTTCTTAGATAGCTTGAACAACATTCTGAGGAACATGTTGAGTCAAAATCAACCTCCATTGCAGATTTTTTTTAAAAACTAATAGATTATCATTGACAAAGTCATTTTAAGAGAATCAAGGAATCTCACAACTCAAATCGACAACTTAACGAAATACATAAAATTATTTCAGGCTCTGGGTTCTCCAAACTTTTAAAAAAGTGAACTAATGACAATTGTCTTTAGACACAAAGACTGTCTTTTCTAATTTTTAATTTTCAGTATAAATTTAGTTGCACCTAAAAGAAGACAAAGATTCTGATGTACTGCATCTACTTGTGCGAAGAATTCCTACTTAAGTTCCACTGCACGAAAATAATTTTGAAACGAAATACAACGTAATCAAAGCTTCTGATATGAAAATTGTATATTCAGTTTATGGCTGATCACTTCCCTTTGAAATTCTTCCATTTTCTACAACCATTGCATTAAAGAGTGTTTGTTGCTGTTGTTGTTTTGTCTAACTCAATTAATGGCATGTAAGGAAAAAGCAGATAAGTTGTCATGTGACCGTAATTTTTTTGAAAGTATGAAATTTTTAGCAAAATTTTATCTCAATACTTATGAGAAGTTAAGAATATAGTCAAATATTCGTCTTAATATCTATTATGTGAACAAAGATATCAAGTTAATCATGTCTCACCGCTAGGACAATGTAACACTACTATTGCTAAAATTACAGAATCCAAAAATAACAGCATAAATAATTAGATTGTAGATGTAATTATTGTTCAAGTTATGGCCAAACAGAAGAACCAGAATTACATCTTATACTTTCCAATTTCTGCCTACAAGTAATTATTTAGTGTAGTTCAGATAGACTGAATTGTTATTACAACATAAAAAAAAAAGCAACATTGGTAGGCCTACAAAAACAGGGTACTGACCCTGTATCAATAGTCTATCATGCGGTGGATTTTAAGTTAAAATCCTCCTAAATCCCATTTTATTTTATTTTTAACCTTGCTCTGTAGTTAAGGACACGTAATAAGTTTTTATGATCAAAAAAATACCCAGCAAAACCTGATATTATTTTATTTTTTGTAATAAAATCTCTTAACGTGCGAGAGAAGTTCAGATGAAGACAAAAGACATGTTATTCTCAATTGGATATCCAACATTATACAAATTACATTTGTATTTGTAATTATCATTACAAGTTATACAAATAAGAGCATTTTCATGAATTTGATATCTCATTTTCAGTTGTAATGTTTATATTTGACTAAGTGCTTTTATTAATATCATTAATGAAATTACACTTAATTTAAAATTTAACTAATGGTTACGATTTATGATAACAATACAAAAGCTATGTAGACCTACACTCCGATATTAGCTCCATCCCCTTGAAACTAAAATTGAGGAACTGAGAAATAGAAAACAAATGAATTAAGTAAAACTAGGACTTCATAAGATTTTGTTTTCAGTGGCAAGATTTCGTTTTCTCATATAACAAAATGTATATTAATAGCCCGTCTACCAATATTTCATATGTGAATTATCAATGGATAATAAACTTCAAAATGCACTATTAAGGGAGAAATCCCTTATATCGTCTAAGGTTGATGTTTGATGAAGGAGAATGGGTTGTTGCTATTTATTTTGAACTTACTAAACTAATGTCTGTGGTTTAGACATAACATGTGCAACATACTTAATGTAAGAATTATATGATGGAAAATTCACTTTAATGATATGCAAAGTTATAGGAGATTCTGCTTAAGAAAAAAAAAAACAACAACAACTCAGTAATTTCAGTCAATTAA
Source organism: Thereuonema tuberculata (assembly GCA_023159025.1). Lineage (NCBI taxonomy): Eukaryota > Metazoa > Arthropoda > Chilopoda > Scutigeromorpha > Scutigeridae > Thereuonema > Thereuonema tuberculata. Next base: position 134,593,674 of record JAFIDM010009631.1, on the reverse strand, counting down.
GGTAATTTGATTTTTAAAAATATTTTATTAGTATTTTTCCTTGCATAAGAAATGTTTTGTTTTATTTGGGTTACTTAGAATACAAAATTTAAATGAAATCATGTCATTCCATTAATTTCCATCTACCATTTTTCTTTTCTTCCGTCTTTTCACTTTGTAGAAGGACAGCAGAAACATTGGTTGCTTCAGGCGGCAATTTTTGACGCGCCAGTCCTGTCTTTATTTCTCCAATCATCTACCCACATGTTTTCTGAAAAATCAACCTTTTTTTTTTTTTTTTTCATTGATTCTCTTGCAAAATATGCTTTTCGCTTGATAAAACAATCTCCCCCAAGATCCAATTAAGTAATATTGATGTAAAGCTTATTTCACTTTATCTTCTTTATATATAATACTAGTATGTGCAAATCTAATTGTTCAAAAACAAATATAAGAATACCAACATACATAAATGCTTAAAAAGCTTGTTGTTTTTTTTAAATCTATCTATTTAAAAATAAAAATAAAAAAATCCTTGAATTTACAGTTAAATCCCTACGTACCATTTCGACATTTTATCCATGAGTTGTACAAAACAAAATAGACAGAAGAAACACCATAAACATATTTGTAAACAAATTTCTGATCTAAGTTCAATGAAGTTATTTAGTATGCGAATTTGGAGTATTAAATTCTAAATCGAAGCATTGTTGTCGTATACTTGTTACTAATGGACTGTAGAGCTGAAATAATAATAACGCAAAACCAAAAAGACTGAAATTAAAAATTGGTCTAAGAATTCTCTATCTCTCTGAGCGTAAAGAATTATTCGAAATTTACTCCTTGGGAAACTTAGGGAAAACGAAAGCAAACATTCTCATCAGCAGCTTCACATCTTACAAAACTGATCTGGTTGCTGTAACGAATATAAAATAGAATTCAGTAATTTTGAAACTGCTTTAAAGCAGTTCTTGAAACAAGAAGATGGTATAATTTAACTTAATTTTAATTGGTTTAATTAATTAAGCTTAATTTAATTCATAGAAGTGCAAGTAAACAAAAAAATAAATGATAACGCTTCAGTTGGCAAGGTTAAGGAAATAATGGAATTCTTAGTAAATAATAATTAAAAAGAGGCGTCATTAGAAAACACAAGAAAATAAAAAGTCATGAAAAATACACATTATGAGTGTCTAAAAAAAATTATGAGAACTACTGTCAATGTTTCTTCCAATCATCAGTTCAATCCCCTCGAAATAATAAGAACTCTGAAGTCATTGAAGTCCATACAATAACAGCGCCATCGTTGGTAGAACAGACAAACCATAAAATACAGTCGTAAAAGAAAGCCATCGACTATAACAAATATCTGAGTAAAATGCTACTCAGTCCGAGATGCATCAAATAAATTCAAGGAGTCTACGATTTTTGGAAAAAAATATTTATTATAAAAGAATTTTAAAACATTCTTTAAAATATCTCATATATCATTTTAGTGAAATCAAAGATTCAAATTCAATTTTTTTAATTGTATAACGAATAATGTTTTCATTATAGAACATTTTCTCATTTCCTAATTATGATGAGATATTTCTGCTGTACTGATAAACTAAAGGCAATGTATGTTAAGTAAATAAAACAACATTTTGAAAATTAAGTATATTAAAATAAAGAAAATAAATATTTGCTAGATCTTTTTCAAATAGCTAAATAAAAAAAAGTATAAAAAGAAAAAAAAAAAGGAGTAATTATCTCATTAAAAAAAAACATAGTCAACCTAAAAAAGCAGCAGAAACTTTTAAATGTTACAAAAGATGGTAAATAAAATAATCAAAATAGTTTTACTCGTATATATTTTCCATTTAAGTGGGTCTGAACAACAGGAAGTGGCGATCAACAAGTGCATTCCTTGTATTGAGAGACTGTGACATTTCGAATTTGTGCTTAATATTGATATTTGGCACATAGTGTAAGAAATTAATATTGCAATATTGCATAAAAATGATTTGTTTTTCTTTTTTTTTTTTTAAGTTTAACGTGCAGCGATATATGTAATAAAGTGAAGAAATACAAGGCTGCACCTGAGTAAATAAAAGGTTCTCGCACCCTAGTAAGTAGCGCAACAATGATGACATGATAGCTCAGGGAGCGAGAACCTTTTGTTCACTCAGGTGCAGTTTTGTATTTCTTCTTTTTATTATATTATATATCCCTGCACGTTAAACTTTAAAAACTGATTATTTTGAGGGTTCTCAATCCTTGCTTAAATTCTTTGAGCCCGGTGGTTGCAGGGACAAAGAATTTGAGGCCGTGCGATGCACGGTTATTTATCATTGTTGCGTTGACTTTGCTCGAGGGCCATTTCGGGGAGCTGAAACGGTTTTCGCATATTTGTCTCGCACTCTGAGCTACCATCAAGGGTATATCTGGCTGAAGAAGCCTAATAACGTTGAAACAGCTGTCCAGATTCCCGACATGATAGCTCAGGATGCGATAACCTTTTGTTTACTCAGGTGAAGCCTTGTATTTCTTCACTTTATTATATAATGATTTGTTTTTCCTTCCATTTTTTTTTTTTCTTTTTAGGGGAAGGGGGGTTCAGATGAAGCTTTACATTTGGACCTTGCAACGGAATACATGGCAATGATAACTAACATAGTATCAAGACGATAGATTTTTTTTTTTTTAAACCAATTTGTCAAACAAGAAAATGGCATAATTTAAAATAAAATTGGTTTAATTAATTAAATTTCATTTATTTCAAAAAAAACTTTAAATAAAAAATGTTAAATTTTTATTCTTTCAATTCAATGGTTGTAGTTATCGTTAAGAGCTGAATGCGACAACTTGTATCAACCCTTGGAAGATGAAGTTAACAATGTGAGCAGAAAATCCTTTCTCTTAAATTGAGATCTCTTTTAATACAAAGCTTGTTCCTCACTCAGAACAACAACAAATAAAAAAAAAGGGAATCGGGAGACAGAGGCATAATTGGATTGGGTAACAGATAAATAATTTAAACAATATGAATTCAAATTAAATCCCATCTGTAAAACAGAGCCATTATGTTACAGTCCAATAATGTACTGAAGAAATGTCCTTGCCAAAAAAGTTAATGAGAAAACACATTGAAGAAGTTTTAAAGTTTTCATAGTATCATATTTGAAGAATTAATTAGGAATGGCATAAAGTCGCTTGGTATTTTTTTTTTTGTTTTTTTTTTTTTTTTTGCCCACTTTCATAACGAACGAAGGCTTATAAGATAATGTGTATGCGTATGTGTGCTTCCCCAAAAAGTTTTTGAAAGAGTAAAAGGGCTTTTTTTTGTTTTGTTTTGTTTTTTTTAAATCAGATATTCACATTTATGAACAAGATAATTATTTTTCATTCAACAAAAATGGCAGCGAGATATCAAAAGACAGGCTTACATTATGGTCCGGTTTTAATAATGCGATATGATTGGTCACTAAAGAAACAAGGTTTATTGTGGAAATAGTTTATTGACTTCAATAAATGTTCTCAGAATCCATTTGTGATTTTTCAGGGAAGTAGGTTTCAAGTTCATTTAGGAACTTCTTGTTTTGCCTCAACTCAAAATCTACAGCAAAATGTTACAAAAATTTCCAAAAAATCAGAAACTGTTTTAAAAAAAGTAAAACTTTTAAGTTTACCAACCAGGATTGGATTTGGTTTTCTGCCGAACACTGTGGAGTTCTAATTTGTCTATTTTTGTAACATTAGAGGCAGTTAAAAAACCAATAAGGATGTTCCAAGTTGATTTTGAATCTTTTGCCTCATTTGTTAACCAAATTAACGAATGGAAATTGTTTAAAATATTTAATATTAAAGCATAAATAGAAGCAAGGCAATAGACTATTGTCATAGCTTACACGAAACTATAGTGATCCTGAACGTTTCATTTTCCACCACTGCTGGGACCGCAGAAGTGACCAGAGACCGGAACTCGTAGATTTCGCCACTTCTACAATTAAATAAGCTTTCCAATAAGGTATCATTCATGTCTTATAGTTTGGGCTGTTAGAGGTGATGACGGACAGAACATTCTTAAGAGCTTCACCCTTTTATGTACGGGATTGCTAAAATAGTTTGCATACACATCAAATTTATAAGCATTGCAGATAATTCACATGAGCACCATAAACATCAACTGGAGCCAGGGGGTAAGTTTGTTTTTATGGCCTACAAACCTTCTATGAGAACATTAAGCTTTGAAGAAATTGTATCCAGACTTTCGGATTTCATAGACCAGTAATATTTCAAAAAGAAAAGAAATAACAAAATTCTGGGATGTTTATGTAAGATTTCGAGATTTTTATTGTAAATTATAACACAAAACAAAACATTAAATAAAAAAAAGGAATAAATTTACTGTAACCAAAAGTTGGTTATATTGCCTTTATGTTTCTCATTTCAGCCAGATTGATTAAAATTTTGTCACGGACCATAACTTCCATCGTCAGCCTCAACTTGTATTAGGAACTTGACAGAAGTTTACGCCTCACTGGCTATACATAGATTTGTATGTAGATTAGCAAAATACCTGCTTCGCGCAGGTTAAAAAAAAAAAAGAGTTGTTCTGATGTGCGGAAGGAAGAAACTGTAATTGTGAGATCATTACAAATTAATATTATATCAGTATTTTATAACCTGAGAACCCCTAGATATCAAATTTCATTGAGATTGGGGGGACATACATTCCACCCCTTAATGCCCTTCTCCACACCCTATCACTTCGAACCTTTCCCAGTTGGTAAAAATTCATGTGAACGTTATAAATAAATGTTATATTCATATTTTGTAACCCGAAAACACCTGTAGATATTAAATTTCATTGAGATCTGAGGATAAGACCATTTTCTTCCCTTATTTACATCATTAGGGAAAAAATTTGACAAACCCTCACAAAATGTTTAACTCAATTCTAGAAAGTAACCTTCGTTTTATATTTCATAAGAGCAAAACATCCCTAAAGTTTCAAATCCCTAGGTTTAAAGACTTCGGCTGCGCATTGTTGAATCAATGATGACACTTAGCTTCATTTTAACTGAACTTGTTAAAACCTCACCCTCTCCATTCACCCTTCAATTATATTTTTTTTTTTTTAAATTGAATATGTATTTCTTTAGTTTTAAGAAGAGTATTTTCCCGTTTTTACCCCTTAGGACACGAATATCGATAATTCGTCAAATGCTTATCTTTTCGATTTTGACAAAGAACAAACGTGAAATTTTGTGTTCCAACTCAAGCGATTTCGGAGATACGAGTACTCTTGAGGAAGGTTTCCACCCCCTTTTTCACCTGTTAGGGGTTGAATTTCCGAAAAATCAGTATTTGATGAGTGAGTCAGCTAGTTTTGCCTTTTATAAAGATTAAAAGCTTCTTTTTAACAAATATATTGGACTATAGACAGATAATGATGACTGTATCTAAATATTTACATTTACTGTATTTAAATTCTTTCAAATTTTTATATTGAAATGCCGTTGTAACATTAATTAAGAAATACTTAGTGTTTTATCAATCAATTTTGTGCCAATACTTAGATTCTCTTCCACCCCCTAACGTTTTAAAGAAGTTTTTTTTTGGTTGTTGAAGGCCGACCTCCTGGCCTTGTCTCCCGACAAGAAATCCTATACGCGCACATAATTAATTTCAAATCAAAATTAGCACAAAGAGTATTACTGTGATCTTTTTCTTAATTTTCTTAAATGCACCTAATTAATATTTTTGAGGCTTACGGCAAAGTGGGAAATAAATTACTTAAAAGCACTTTCCAATGATTATTTTTAATCTCTTCCTTATAGTTTGTGAGTTGCGCCATCGTTTATCAGAATTTTATGAGTCATTCATCCTACCGAGAACTTTAGGAGTTTTTTTTTTTTTTCTTTGTTTGTTTATTTTTATTAAAATTCTTGGATACATTTCCATTTAAAACTTAATCACTTAATTAAGTGATACAAGTTTTGATTATTCCTCAACTAAATTAATATATGTTACAAATCACATGAACCCTTTTCAAAGCAAATTAATTTGAAACGAGGCTGACAACGGAAGAATACATTTTAATGTAGTTTAGAACGCCACCACAGGAAGTCAGGATGGCCGAGTGGTCTAAGGCGCCAGACTTAAGATCTGGTCCTCTGAAGAGGGCGTGGGTTCGAACCCCACTCCTGACAAATTATTTCATTTTTTTTTTTTTATTTTGCTTGCTAGTAGCCGTTGCTTTCTAATTTCTTCTTACCATTAATATATAAATTTAATATTATGTTGATATTTTTTTTTAATAAGATTTTAAAAAAAAAAAATATTTAGCATTCTTATCACTGTAATTTAAGTTTTTTAAAGTCCTTTTAAAAGAATAATTAAAAATATTTAAAAGCAATTCGAAATATTTTTCGTAGTATTATTAAAAAATTATTCTACATTAAAAAAAATATGTTTGAATGATGACAAATATTCGGATTGAAAAAATAATAAGTAAATAAAAAGCCAGAATAAACAAAAAAGTTAAGAAACATACTAAAAAAAGACATTATTTTCCGATTTCTAATTGATATTTTATTTTATTAAAACGAAATAAGCTTCAGTAAATTATTTTGAAATCCGTATCTTGAATTTCAGTATTTCGATGAGTACTTCTTATTTAAAATGAAAAGTGAGAAGAAACTAAAAAATTAATAAAGTTTCCGAAAACGTTATTACTGCCGAAATGAAAATATTATTGTAATAACTTTTTTTAAAAGTAAATACTAATATTATTTTATTTTTACAAATGCGCTTAACTTCAAGGACGATTTCTTAAGTCCGCCATTTTCTCAGACAAGTAGCGACATCTATTGACAATGATAAGTATGAAATCATTCAGAAACAATTTTCGTTCAACAAATAGCAACCTTTAAGTTAAAATATTGTCTAACATAACTGAATTATGAGAAAATTGTTTTTAAAAAACTATTTCTTTCATGTTCATAATATGTTCTGAAGTATAGAAAGGCACGAAAGCAAAAGACCTCGTCAAAGTAGCGAACAATAAACTTCGCCGAATTTTGAGACTTCATTTTAAATTCCAATATAATTCAAACCTTTTCTAGAAATACTAAAAACATCAGCTTCACCTCGAAAGCCTTAATGAAATGTAATTTAAAAAAAACAAAACAAAAAAAAACAAACTATATAATCGGTTTTTAGTTTATCCATAATTCTTTTATATTTTAATTCAATTGCTCTAATCCTACATTGTTTCAACAGAATGATCCTACAAATATAAGTTGATAATGGCAAAGAATTAAATAGCTAGCTTTTATTTTTAAATGTAGAAAGTATTAGAAAACTATAGAAAAATATTTTATGAGTGCTAAAAAGCGTTCCAAAAATAGCGATCGGGGATGTAGCTCAGTGGTAGAGCGTTCGCTTTGCATGTGAAAGGCCCCGGGTTCGATCCCCGGCATCTCCAGGTTTAATTTTTGTTTCATTCTTTTCTGATTAAAATTGTAGAAAATAAATGAACTGTACAATTTCTAACTTTTTAATTTTTTTTTCCTTTAATTTTTCCACTCATTCGATTAAATTGTCAACTAAAGCTAAGAAGTACATAATTGTTTTTTTGTTGTTTTTTTTTTGTTTTTTTTTTTAAATATAAAAAAAAAATTGATTTGTTATTTTTATTATTAAATGAAAAAATATAACGATTAGTCAGTCCTCCAATTGAAAATATAATATAATATAATATAATATATTATTTAAAAATAATAAAGATGACAATCTTATTTTTTTAAGTTGTACACAACGACAAATATTTGTTTACAAAGAAATATATTTTAATACATTAACTTCCTTGTATTCTGAACCTCAAGGGGGGCTGGATAAGGGAGATCAAAAAATTAGGAAAGAAAGAACGAGAAGAAACCTTTATTAAATATCGTATCTGTATTTGATTATTTTGGAAAGTGTTCTTTGAAACTATTTATTTTTAAATAGGCCTAAATGGACTCTTTATAACATCCTTAGGCATCACCCACCCTCCCTTTCCAAAATAAAAAAAAAAAAAAAACCTTAATCCCTGGTTGCGCCACTGATCCTGAAAACCTAATGATTGTCAAGTTAATGTTTGATTGTATGTTTTGTTGAACTGCAGGATGCAGTAAAACATACAATCAAACATTAAACTGAAAATCATTAGGATGCAGTGAAGTTAACGTATTAAAATATATTGCAGAGAATAAAAGCAAATTTCAAGATATTTAACTGAAACTCAGTTAAGTTATTATTAATCAGCAGAATATTATTTTTCTGATTTTTTTTTTTCTAATTTGTTTAATTATAGTTTTAATCATTCAAGATGAGATAATAACACTGAAATTGATCAACAATTACAAAATGAAATGAAAGGTGTTTTAGAGCTCTGAGTCTTAGGTTCCATTCTTCTGGAAACACAAAATTTTAAGGCTGTCAAAACTGCTTAAAGGCAAGCCTAAGTAATAAGTAGATTTTAAAACAATTTAGAAATAAACGGTTTTTTTTTTTTTGGTTTTTTTTTAACGGAGAATTTATTTCATTTTGAGCTAAAACTATATTATAATTAGGTTTATTTCTGCTGCTGAAGCAATGACGTTATTGCTATTTTTTTATTATTAGAATTTAAAAAATATTGAAATTTTCTTTTCTTGAAATTGATCATTCCAATTTCTATGACAATCCATACTGCGAATAAAATAAATCACATTTAAGCTTCAATTTTCTCTCAGGACTTTTTCTCACAATTTTAATCCTTTAAGTCCGTCAATTGTTTGCTAGTGGTGCGTTTATTATTATTGTTGCTACTATTTTTTCTAATAAGCAAAAAACAAAAAACAAAATCTTTAGTCTATCCTTGATAATAATAAATAGTGCCATTTTTAATTCTTTCACTCTATTGAATATTTTAATAATTGACAAAACAATATTTTACTTTTATGTCTCGTTTAGATGTAATGGATTTCTAATGTTAGGATGCTTTGAAATCTTTAGAATGACTTAATTTTACATAAAAGCAAATCATAATAAACGTTGGTGTGTACAGTAGTCTTTTTTTTTTCTCTCTCTTAAAGGAATCAACAATTCCCAAAGCTACCATCTGTATTTGACCTTGTTTATTAGACAGCAGTCCCAATCATAAATCAGCACTGGATGAAATATAAACAAGCCGAAAGCTAAACATAGTTTCTCAGTAATCACCCATACAAATAACTTCCTCAATATCTTCCTTTATTCCCACTTTTGAGAGAGCAGAGAAAAATCTATGAGATGCAAACGATTCATTTCAAAATCCATTTTCAATAATGAAAAAAAATAAATAATAAAAAACATAAAATTGCTTTAATACAATAAATTCTATCTGTAATACTATTTATTTGTAATTAATTGCTAATTCGAATTGAGAAAATGGCACCTTTAACAAATAACAGAAAATTGAACTTTTTTCATTTATTGTCTGAAATTAATGTTGTACTTACAGTAAACCTCTTAAAAACGTAATTGATTAATGTAAATTAAACCGAAAATAAATAAGAAATAAAATCTGAACAAAAGTAAGTAAATAAATAAATAAATAAAAATTAGTATCTCATTGTATTTCTTAAATTATTTTGATTTTGAAGAATTTCTTCCCATACTGTTTAATTCAACAACAATACTTGAAAAAAATATAGAATGAAATTAATTGAGATTTTTGTCTCCATTTCCGAACATTATGGAGGAAGTTAACATTAAGTTAAATTCCAAAAATGTAAATGAACTTAACTAATCAATTAAATTTATTCGTTTATTGTTCGCTTCTTCCGATTGCAGATTAAGTAAGGCTGATTAATTTGAGTTTTTTTTTATTACAGACAAGTGGGAATGACTTTTACAAGTCAATTAAAATTCAATATTTAATGGGAATTTAATACTTAGTTGTTAAACTGTTATCACCATGTACGAAGTTCAGGAAATAGAGCCTCAGAAATTGTTAACAGAATTTCAAAAAAAAAAGATTAGTTTTTTGAGTAAATGCTACCCAGGAATTACCTCAATATTTACGAATGACGTCAATATTTTCTCATAATTAAATTCTAAATTAGTTATCTTACACAGCCTTGTATTTTGTAAGATAAGTACATTATAAAAAAAGGAAACTTGTCTGACCTGTAGGGCAGAATGACTTCTTCATTATCATTGTCGTCTGCTGATGACGTACGTCTGGGCAGTAATAGATCCATGGAACCAACTTTCAGTTCAATCCTTCCTTAGTTCAAGAAAGTAAGTTGCGGCGTAAGTTTCGTAATGAGGCGCTACTTTCTTGATGTCATTACAAAATTTCTCGTTATGGAAAATCTAATAAACTTAATCATATTAACCTCGAAGGAAAATGACAACTAACGGCGAAGGAGCCAATGATGCTATTAACGACCGCTTCCGCTTTATATGTTTTTCGGGGCAAGTGTCACTTGAGGTTGAGTCCATTTGCGACCAGAGGGTGTGCGAGGGACTGCAATTTGAATAACCCCCATCCAAGAACTCATATCTCCCTCTCCCATCGCTTCAAATCTGCAGATATTAACGAGCATCCTCACATCCGTTTCTATGGCAACAGCCTAGTAGACAGAAATTAGACTGGCACATGAAAAACAAATTGAATGGCAAATTAAATTTCGTGAATCTCGAAGTCAAAAACATTTGTAAGAAAAACAAATCCTACAGGTTTGATTTCAAATTCCTTAACTCCAATTTACATAACGTTGTTTTCATTAGCATTATATTTTAACATTATAAGAACTTTTATCCTTCAGATTACTAATAAAAATTAAACTTTGTTTTTGTTTCGCTTCTTAAAATGTAAATTCCTAATACAATTAAATAAATGCAATAAAATTTAAGCAAGTTCTTAAATCTCGTTCCTAATGCATTTATCTATACAGTATAAGAATTTCTTTCCAGTCTTTTCTTTGTTAATAACAATCAAAAACACAACAAATTGGTAAAAGATAAAAAATATCTCAAAAGAGGAGGAATTTCAAAATATAAATAAACTCATCGTGTTTTTTTGTTTTGTTTATTTGATTACATTAAAATGATAATAATCAAATTACCAATTATTTTTATTAATTTTTTCATTACCTCTTGTTCACAGAATTCGTTGAGACATTTTTAGCTAAATGTCATCAAACAAATAGTTACAAAATACTATTGAAATACATCTAGAAATACATCCAATAAAATCTGATTTGTGTGGATATTATTTGTCAATGTTTCAAAAAGGCATTTAGAGCTATTTGAATCGTTTATGTCTCAAAGCTTAAAACAGCGCAACCAAGTAAATAGAATTTAGTTTTTTTAACCTCTACTAAATCAATCTGTGGTAGAGTATCATTCCTCAGTTGCCACAATGACTGAGAACCTTATTAAACATTCACTGTATCTTGCAAATTGGTAAAATTTAAATAACATTTATTAATTTTGCGCCATTTCTTGAAAAAATAATATCAGCAGATGGTAAATAAGTTCATGAAATTGCTATGAATCTATTTTTCGTAAATTCATCACCATTCTGATCAATTGGAGCATTCTTATCAATTTAAAAAAAATTACATAAATACAAAAATTTTGTAATAATTCCCAAAGATCTACCTGCATGGGAATTTCCCATTCCCAAACGAAATTTATTAACAGATTCCTCTCTGCAAATTCAATTTACCGGAAAGGACAGCACTACTTTTGATTGAGCTGAAAACATTTTCAAATAGAAAGGATAAGTCCTTTCTCTTGTCCACAAATATTGCAAGCTAAGTTTGAAGATTGATTCACAGGCTCTAAATTTATGATAGGGCATCATACATACACACACAGGTGATCTTGTAAACCATTCTTTTCACAACAAAATATCATTATTACAAGATGGGCTAAAAACTTCGCAATCTTCTTCGCATGTTTCGACTATATCTCATGGGAAAAACTTTGTTTTTTGTTTTCTTCTTCAAACTGTTATCAAAGCTTTCATTTACAATTCGAAATATCTGAAAAAAAGAAGAAAATCTTAAATTGGCTAAAAGGCTTTTGCATTCAGTAGTCATCTGTAAAAGGAAAATTGTTTATAAATTCCCTTTATAAATGATTTTCGTATTTATAAAGTTTCTAAATGACACCAAGTTATGCAGAAAGGTAATACTACTTTCTATGATAAGACGAATGGATCTGAGAATTCCTGCCGATATATTTTGTAGGAAACCGTCCATTAATAAAAATTCGTAGGTTTTTTTTTTTTTGGTTTTTTTTTTTTTATTTAGGATAAAAAAAATCCACGAAATATTTTGCATTTCATATTTCAAGAAATAAGCAAAAACGATAGGAAATTTAGTTTTATTGTTTTCATTATTATTATTATTATTATTATTATACATTTTATTTTAAAAAACACATTTTTGTTAATAATTATTCGAATTTCAGCTAAACCATTATATTCACCTGTGTAGAACTTTTTTTGATTCTCATCGTAATTTTGTTTTTAACTGATACGTGTCTTATGATTGATATGAAATGAAAATAAAAATTATATATAAAGACTATCGAGGAGTTCTTTTTTTCTTTCATACCAGGGACTATTAATGCGGATGTTTTGAAAAAAAATCAGATCGAGAATGCTGTCCTTGAGGAATAACGTTCGAACAAATTCAATTCAGTGACTTAATGCAGTTCAAAGATTCAGTTCAATTCAATGAATCAATTCAATTCAGGATTAAATGATTCGATCATCTCTCATTTTTTTCCATGTTTTTATGAAGTTTTTGATTTGTATTAATTAGGTATATTATTAATAAAAAAAATCATAAATAAACCTTCTTTGCTATTTTACTTATAGAAAGCAATAAAAAATAAGTTTATTTACACTGCTCACAAAATTTAGGGGATATTGCGAAATGAATATAATACACCCAAAAACAGAGGCATTTGAGTTTATTTATTGAAGAACATCATCAAATGACACGAAAATGGAAGTTGTCTGAATATGCAAATGGGGTGCAGAAACGAGTTATCGGGATTGAGCAGGATGTGACACATGGACGGGGGTTAATATTCGCATATCAGACATGAAAAATGTGTCGCACATTGAGAGTTCAGTAGTGTATGGTCATCTGAGACTGCTACAACACACTGACAGCGATGAGGCATGGAGGATCAAATTGTCCAGCAGTTCCTGTGGTCTTCGTGGCCACTCGCGCACCAGGGCAACTTCCAGCTGAGGTATGGGAGGTGATTGGTGACTGGCAACATGTCTTCCTAGTGCATCCCAAGCGTTTTCGATGGGATTCAGGTCTGGAGAACATGAAGGTCAGTCCATGCACTCGATTCCAGCCTCTTGCAGCATGTTGTTGACGAGATGCGCACGCAACTGCTCCAGTGTAGGGTACCACTATAGGCTGTAGAATTTCATCCCGATATCTTACAGCATTCACCGTTCCACGTTCACGCCAGATCCGGGCACGACGATTGACAGGTTGCATGCTGAATCTTGACTCGTCACTGAAGAGAACAGTGGACCACTCTTCACTGGTCCAAGGTAGATGCATTTCAGCCCATCTTCTGCTGGTTCTGCGATGTTCAGCAGTTAGTGGAGTGCATACAATTGGTCGCCGGGCATACAGTTCACCGTCACGGAGTCAATTTCGCACGGTCTGAGTACACACCCGTCATCCAATAACAGCAAGAAACTGAACCCGCAGCTCAGTCGCATTGCTTCGCCGGTTCCTTCGTGCTGTTAGCATCAAGTAGCTATCATCTCTTGCAGTGGTGGCACGTGAGTGGCCCTGCCCTTCTTCGTACTGTGACGGTCTCTCTCTGAAGCAATTCCAAAGTCTGCTAATCACGCTTTGGGAGGTTCCAACTGCTGCTGCCTCTGTCATTTATGTCTGGCCAGCTTCAAGACGCCCTATGACTCTCCATGCTTCAGATTCGGGTAAATTACATTGCAGGGGCATTTTCAGGTGACACTCAACGATTCTGCCACTGGTTGTTATCTAGGAAAGTGGAGATAACCCAGCAGTGGCAGCCTCTTTACACAGGGTTGTGGGCAAACATGCAATTTAACGTTTTGCATCACATTTCCATATTCAGCCATTTCCACTTTCATGTCATTTGCTTCTCTGATGATGTTCTTTAATAAATAAACTGAAATGCCTCTGTTTTTAGGGTGAATTATATTCATTTCGCAAAATACATTTTGCGAGCAATGTATTTATTTATTTATTTATTTATTTATTTATTAATATATTTATTAAGATTCTTCTCCTGCCTGCAGAAAATATTGTGGTTCAGTGACAAGTTATGGATTTTGCTGCGTCCCTATTCCAACGAATATGAACAACTCAAAGGCGTGTTTTTGTTTATGTGCAGTCGTTGGTTTTCATTTATTAAAATTTACTTGTATTCACTTAATTAAAATTAAGATTTAGATTTACTTAAACCAGGGGTGCACAACCCTCAGCCCGCCGGTAAATTTGCTGTGACCTGGCAGTGTCAAAATTAAATTTGAGCCTTTACATTGCTACCAATAGATACATAGAAAAATCTCATAACTAGCAACAGCAACTGTCACAGACTTTTACTATTGGAATGATGGTATGAAACACAACTAGCTCATTATTTGATAATTTGAAGTTTATGTACATTACATTTATTATTAATTATTTTTATTATAAAGAACACTTTCAAATCATTAATTAGTAATGCATTTATATAAATTACTGTATTATTATAAATGACATTATCAGATCATTAATTTGTAAGATATAGTAAGGGTTGGGGAGTGGGGGAGTGGGGGAGTTGGAGGATGCGACGTTGTGGCCCTCCATCAGACCTATCATAAAAATCTTGGCCCTCAGACTTCCTAAGGTTGTGCACCACCAACTTAAACAATGTAATATGATATTACACATATAGAATTAAATTAAATAAATTTTATAACCAGTACTCCAATTTACTTTCTCATAATCGCTTTACACAGCGAATGCTCGTCTGTAAGAAGAATTGAAACAAGCAACATTAGCTTCTGTTGTTTATCGGATCACTTGACATACAACACAACAACTGTGCATCTATTCATCAAGCATTTTATTGAAGAACTCAAAATTTTACTTTCCAAGAGGCAGATTGAAAAAAATCATTTATTACAGTGATGGAGCAACATCACAGTACAAAAATTACAAGAATTTGATAAATTTGTGTTTACACACTGCAGATTTTGGCATAAATACCGAATGGCATTTTTTTGCTACATCCCATGATATAAGTCCATGTGATGGTATTGGAGGAACAACAAAACGCCTCGCTGCTAGAGCAAGTCTTAAGTAACCTCAACACTGAGCCAAATCATTACGTCTAATGATTTGTTCAAATGGGCACAGGCAAATATAAAGGGCATTCATTTCTTCTTCACTTCAAGTTAAATCTCGGGAAATACTGCTGGATGAGCGTTACAGAAATATCAAAATAGTTCCAGGAACTATCACATAACGCATTTCTTGCTATTTCAGAGAACATAATTCTAATGAAAAGACTTTCATCTGATCAGTTTGGTACCTCTGTATGTTGGCTTTAGCCTGTCCGTTTCTTGGACACTTTTCTCCAAAAACTCCTACATGGTTAAAATATTGCCTTTACATTTTACAATAAATGGCATGTAGGACATATAATTCAGTGAACAACAATGAGGTGAAAATAATGATGTTGAAATTAACTGTATGTCACATGCAGAATACCATTTACTTTTCTGGCCCTGTACATAAGACAAAATTCGGATTCCATATACAAATATCATCTGCATAGTGAAAGCTCCCACTCGACTAACTCAGTGGACAGATGTTTGAATTGGATCAGAACTGGTTACAAAAAAAATTTAACGCTTCTATCAAAATGATAATTCATAAATATTGTATTTAATATTGTATTAAAATGGATTTTCCCTGCAGAAGTGTTATTAAAGTTGACTTCATAAATAAAGTAAATTGTTGCTTCTTAAAACAATTTCAACGTGTTTTGTTTTTTTGCCCAAAAGAGTAACTCCATTTCTTTTAAGTTTGAAAGGGAAAGGATTTCGATAGGGTTTTGAATTTTAAACCACATTTTCTTTGTATGATTATGAAACTCTGGCAAATTTGAATTATTTTATAGTGACTGTTTAGTAACGTAGACAATTGATTTTAAAGTTGAAATTTTGTCCACTTTTCACTTTCCTGCCAATTTCAGAACCTCAAATTCTTTTAAAAAACTATCGGAATTACTTAATATTTATTTTATACACCAGAAAGTACCTAAAGAGTTTGTGCAAAATTTCATACGTATCCAGCTTTATTCTCAAAATCTATAAAGGTTCAAAAATTCACTTTTGTTTTCGATAACATTACAAAATGCCTACCGTACTTTGTAAGCCTATCTCAGGAAAACTAAAAGACAAACTAATTGTAATGCATTATTTATTGTGAGATAAATAAATATTCTCAGTTTATGAAAGCTTGTTTTTCTGGCTCAAGTAAGTAGTTCTTTATTTATACAGCTTTAGAAATGCCCGAAAAGTTTACGAAAAGTTTATAACAAGTTGCAGACCTTACTTCTGAATGCTATTTCTCAGAAATGTTTTAGGCTAGGACAATAATATTTGGCAGGCTTTCATGTAAGGAGTGAAGTACTTTTACGCCAAATTTCATTAAAATCGGAGAGGGTCACCTGAGAAATTTCAAAATTTTTTGCTGATTTGACGTGGAATGACCCTAACATTCTGACAGTTATCTCAAAAAAAAAAAAAAAAAAAAAGAAAGAAAGAACGAACGAAATAGTCGTTAGTAGATATCCAACAACAAAGTATGATCAAAAAACATTTACTAATCTATAAAACAATATTAGTCACGCATTACCTCTAAAGAATATGCGAGTCATACTTAACTTTTGAACTAAACAAACCTTCTTGATCATTAATATAGCCTTCATATTTATGGAAAAATACAAAAAAAAAAAAATTATTTATTAACTTCAATAAAAAACTGTTAACGATATATCTTCATTACTCTTCTATGATAAATGAATGACCTCTGGGACGGATTTTCCTCCCTTAGTTTCGAAATGGAACTATCGAAGGGATAAGATATTGATATCTCATCCCTTCGATAGTTCAGCATCTTGATTTGAAAGGTGCAGCGAGTGTTTAATGTGGCTTTTCGAGAATAGTTTACAGTGGTTTTAGGCCTCATTTTTGGATTCTTTAATTTTTTATTTAACTTAAAGAATTTGTCAACCCATGAAAGAGCATTTATAAACAATGTTTTTCCTTTATATTATAGTAGTAAGACAACCTCAAAGCAAAAAGAATCTAGGAAACGATAGTCATCAGGGAGTTTGACTAACCTTAATTATTTGCGCAGATAATTCTTCTTCTTAAGCTGCCACTTGATTGTACAGTATAATAATCCATATTGGTTAATCTGCGCTGCCTTCAGCTTTTGATTTGATCCCAATTAAAGCTAAACTCAGAACTGAAACCTTTTCTTTGTCTAACGTTGCTCATTTTTTTCCCCTGGCGATATTTGAAGTGTGGCAGAATATTGAAGCGATTCCATGCACTACAAATCAATCGAACATTGGAAAAAAAATATCCTAATCCTAATATATAAAAGTGAAAATTAAGTTTGTATGCAGTTCAATCACGCCTCAACAGCGCAACGGATCAGAATGAAATTTGCATGCAGGTAGTCTATGACACACAGAAGGCTATAGGCTACTTTTCATCTCGTTCCATTAAGTAGTTCCCGTGGGGTGAATGATAAACGTCCCAACACTGACCAAAAAAAAAAAAAAAAAACTTCCCAGAGCTCTCGATAGATGGCGCCACCGAAGTCTTGAATTTTTGCACGCACCGAACACGATTAACCTGATAATTCTATTAGGCGATGTCTACGGTTATAAACACAAGATACGGGTAATTATGTTGTTTATTATTTACAATTTAAACTTTAATTTAGAATGTAACATTAATTTCTAATGAACACGTGAAGTTTTACCAACTGCAGAAGATTTGAAGTGATAGAGGTGAGAAGAAGGCCACAACGGGCTGGGAAGTCGTATGCTCTCCTATCTCGATATTAATTTGCTAAATAAAGCGGTTTTTTTACGTTACATATGAAAGGCTTCCAGAACGTGTATGTGTTTTATTTATTTACTAGCGGAAAGACCCGTTCTTCGCTCGGGTTACAAAAAACAAATGTCCAAATGTGTATGATAAAGAAATTGCAATTGCGAGATCATTTCGAAACTTTCCCGGTTGGTACAAAAACAAAACAAAAAACAACAACTCAAAAGGTCTGATCTCATTACAAATCTATAGCTATCCCGAATCCCTCGTAGAAGTATCTTTGAACCATGTTTGCTCATCCACTCACCGTCCTCCCAGTGTACACTCCTAGTTCCATGTTATTTGAATTTTGTAACTCGACATTCATAGATATGAAAATAATATAGAGATCGGAAAATATAAGATTTTCCACCCCTTTCTCTGTCCCGTTTATACCCCTAGTTCGAGATTCGAATTTTGTAATATCAAAATCCTATCACGTCAGACCTTTTCTAGTTCGTAAAAATTCATCTGATCATTATGTCGCTATTATGCACAACCATAGTTTAGGTCCAATTGTTGCACAACAATAGTTTCGTGCCAATTGTTGCACAACACTATGGGTATAGTTGTCATTGTCGCCGAGCTCCAATTGTTGCATAACAATATTTGTGTGAAATTTACTCCTTTTCAACCCCTGGGGGTGGTGTTTCCAGGTTCTAAGGTAGCCTATCTTTTCCGCAGGGTCCTAAAGAGTAATTCTGCAAAGTTTGGTCCAGATAGGTCAAAGGGCCTAGGAGTGTATAGAGGACAGACAAAGATACATTCATTTTTATATATAGAGATTTATTTATTTGTAACTACTACTACTCGCGAATAGGCCCCAACAGACCACTGACAATGTCAAGACAAGGCTAAGAAATCAGAAACGAGAATTCACTTCCCGTCGAGGTATACATTTTTTTTCCCCACCACCTCACAAACTTATTAGTTTTGGCAATGCCGCACAGTTGGAGACTTGTACTGTAGACATGATACCACTGCATTCTTTTCGGTCGATATCACTAATGATAAATTAAAAAATAATTCATCAAGTAAGGTTAAAGATGGCTTGATTAATTTGATATTTTAAGTATACAGTATGTAAAAAATAATAGTGATTAACTTTAATATTACTATCTTTAAACCCAATTTAAAAAAAAATAAAATGCTCTTAATACATTACAGAAAATGGCGAAAGGGCAGATAACTATTCTCTAATATTTCTGGTAACTTATCAAGGCAAACTAATGTGGCTAAATGTTTTTTTGTAGATCTACAAAACAAAATTTATAACTTATACTGGGGGGGGGAGGGGTCCTATCGTCAGGAATCCATATTTCAAAAGAAAAACATTTAAAAAAAATTTCAGCTTAACGAAGATATTTCTAGTACTTAACGAGAAATATCTTCATCTGCTTGCTCGTGTAATGATATAAATTATTCTTATTCAAGAGCTTAATGAAGAGCAGGAAATCAAAGATTCCTTTAAAGTATTCTAGTTCGAATTTTCAGATAGAAATAGGCCAAGTGGTTAAATAAATTTGTATCCTGGTGTGAAAATTATCAATTTAAAATTTTCAAAAGTAGGCTCGACACATGTCATTTCGTAGTCAGAAAGGGAAGGAGAAATTCTGAAATGTGGTCAGAGTCAAATTGACTAATTTCATCAGTAATTGCGTAGCATTAAATCTGTTTATCCTTTACTCTGAAAGCAAAAATAAATGTTCTACACCACCTGGTCCCCCAGAATCCCCGATACCAGTGTATATAGTAGTTTCCAGTTTGGTTACATAAATATATAGCCCATGCTGTTTTCTTCATCGACGTCCAGGTTTTCTGAACAGTGTCTTCTGTTATAGCTGCTTTACAGGCTCTCGAAAACACTCCTCAAACGAGATGAAATACTTCCCAATGGCAGTTTGTCATATCGCTTTACATGGGAAGTTTGTTCAAGTCTCGTTTTGTTCTCGTAAGAACGCGATTTCAACTGCCTTCGCCGAAGCGACCAAGATAATGATTTTGAAGTTTTGTTTTGTGAACAGCAGAGATAACAAAATGGTAATAAAAGATCTCCGAGGAAGAGAATGTGGTGAATCAAGCCGTGGGTTGAAACCATGAACAAAGAATATCCAGATTATCTGTCGTAGTTTTACATAATTTTTCTCGCCGCCAAGAGCGCTGGTGTAACTTGTTTCTATTTGCCTGAATTTAGAAGTTTCTTTTTAGAGTAACTAGCAGATTTTTTTCGAGCAAGTGAGTTTTTTTTCTTTTTCGGGAGCGTGTACAGCAAAAAACTTTATAGTATTATTAACCTTTCTTTAACGTGCGGCGTGAACTATCTAGGAACAAACAATTGACACCACAATTTACGCAAAGGATTCGCACCCCGAGCTGTCATCGTGAAGAGACTGGGACGGACCGTTTCACACTTATTAGTGCTCATCAGCCAGCCAAACTCCACCGATAACATGCTCAGGAGGTGCGAAACTTTAGCTATCCCGGCTCTTGCTCCCAAAAATTAATAAAAACAGAAAATACAATACTTCCTTGGCTTGCAACTAGCAAAGCACAAAAGGAATTTAATAGCAGCAAGCCAAGGAAGTATTGTATTTTCTCTTTTTATTAATTTTAGTTTTGTATTTCTTTGGTGAGAGGTCCCGCTCTTGGGAGCAAGAGCCGGGATAGCTAGTAGATTCGCACATCCTGAGCATGTTATCGGTGGAGTTTGGCTGGCTGATGAGCACTAATAAGTGTGAAACGGTCCGTCCCAGTCTCTTCACGATGACAGCTCGGGGTACGAATCCTTTGCGTAAATTGTGCGTCTCAATTGTTTGTTCCTAAACTTTATAGTAATTATCTCCGTACTTTCACGTTCCAAAATTTTAAAACCATTAAGTCTGCGTTCATTACGACTACCCTCCGCCCTTCTTTCTTGGTTGCAAGGTCGGCTTCTAACCCCCCCCCCCCCCCAAACTTCCGAAAATTTAATTTAGACGAGCCAATTTGTAAACTGCGACTTAGCTCGTTAATTATGAGCCACTCAATAACTGATTAAACACTTGGTTTATCCCCAAATCTAACAAATCTGGTTACGATTGACGTCTCGTCTTGAAGGAAATTATCAGTTTGTTTTTGTTTTCTTTATGCAAAAAAAAAATTTTCAAAAATATTTCTATAAAAATCTCATTATCTAAAAGTAATTTATAAAATTAATTATATTATAATTATAAAAAAAATTATAAATTTCCCCTGCAAAATTTAATTTTTTTGTGATCTTCCCCAGGCAGGCAAATTATTTTATACAAGTCTCATTCATAAAACTCCTAGAAGCTGTTCATGTGGACTTCCAATCACTGGTTTCCAAAACTGGCGTTTTGTCGTTTACACCTATGAAATCTGAGTGGAGTTTTACTGTAATGTATTATAATTCGGAAGACATCCATTAAGAATTTGAGAACAAATTACTTGGTAAAACGATTACATTGAGATGTTAACACCCGGTGGCCCAAATTGAAATTATATTTCTCCCACCAACGAAATCGGGTGGTGGATTCAAATGAAACGATCAAAAGAACTTTGAAATTAGCAGTTATTAATCTTTGATCAAATTACTGATATTCCCATTATAAAAACTTAAATTTAAACAATTTTAATGATACTGATCAAAGTTTAAAAAAAAAAAAAAAAAAAACCCTCCTAAGAATTGAAGAAGTTTCACTTTTTATTCCCCTTAAAACTTTGGCAAGTGACAAGCTAGGAGTCAACTTTTTATTAAGTTATC
This sequence comes from Thereuonema tuberculata, assembly GCA_023159025.1. Lineage (NCBI taxonomy): Eukaryota > Metazoa > Arthropoda > Chilopoda > Scutigeromorpha > Scutigeridae > Thereuonema > Thereuonema tuberculata. Next base: position 134,571,742 of record JAFIDM010009631.1, on the reverse strand, counting down.
TACAAGAAAAATGCAATTAGATCTTTTTGCATTTGTAAACCACAGATGTTCCAAAGGCCATTGCAGTAAAACATTAACAGCAAGGTACATTTTTTTTTTTTAGTATGGTAACCAGTACAAACCAAGGGTAGATATGCACATACCAAACAAAAGCAATGCTCAGTAAGCCTTTGACAATATAAAATTCGAATGCATACTTGAATCGGATATAAAATACTAAGATTATTAATCCGGTAACAAAAAAAAAAAAAAAAAATGGATTTATTCTATTTAAAGTAATCTAAAAACAAAAGCACTAGAATTTTTAGTTTATATTTAGAATGCAGCCAATTCACTCAAACCTATTTTATATTAAAATATTGAATTATCAATAACAATATTTTTATTGAAAAGCAATTAAAAAAAAAAAAAAGCCGCTTTAACCTTCGATCTTTTCAGTTTTAAAGTATCTCGAGAAAATTAAATACGTTTTAAAGATTTTAATCCAAAAAGTGGTCTTTTTATATAACCCAAATTTAACCCATTCCCCTTTCGTCAGATTTTTTTTTTATGGGTCATTCTGAAATTAAGTGGAATTTCCGTACAAGAAAAAAAAATTAAAATCTAGAGAAAAATTATTATTTTTTTTTTAAATGACCAATAAACTAAATACATGTACACCCTTTGTAGAGATCAAAAATAAATATTTTTACCAGAAAAAAATAGTTTACAATTTTGCCAACCATGGAGGTTACATTTTAGGAAAAAAAATATACTGTATATTTTTTAAATTAAACCAGCTGAATATTGCAAAAATTGACAATTAATAAACTGTGGTAAATATTTAATGAGTAAACAACAAATGAATTTTAGTTGTTTTTTGAGTATTAAATTTTTAAATGAAATAGGCATCAACTTGCTAGAAATAGGCCTGATTATGAAATAAATTTTAATACAATCCATATTACTAAAGTGGAATAATATATTAAAAGTATGTTTTGTTTAAATAAACCTTCCTTTAATAGCCTATTAGGCTTTAAATTGTATTAAGTGTAACCCCAATGGATAGAAGTAACCACCATGGATGATGTTATCCATGGGAGTTACCTCCATGGAGATTACATTTAGCTATTTAGTCACATGTAGTTCATAACCTATAAATCCATAGATCCAGAGCTTATGTTTTCTGAAAGATAACAGGTATTTCCAAAATAAACAATTAAAGTTAAAGTTTTAACATATGACGTACAACATTTGTTGAACACATGGAGTTTACAAAGAGAAAAAGAACTCACCTGGCAATAAAGGCAATCCGGTCTTTTAACAGCAAATAACACACGAGATCCAAACAATCAACAGATTACTCAAGATCGCTGCCTTCTCTTTCACTACAGCTCTACCAGTGAACAGAGTTTTTGCCCAGTGAGCATTTTCAGAACTTTAATCGATGTTCCATGGTGGTTACATCCAACCCCATGGACAACTTTTGAGTTAGAATTAGGCTATTTAAATCTTATGTTTAAAATGTTAGTTGGTGTAGAGTTTAATTTATCTAATTTTTTATTGTTATTGAGGTTTTTTTGAAAAATTTAATATTTTTTGATAAAACACTTGTCAATGTTGAAAAACAGGGGTGGGGACATTCCATGGAGGTTACATTTCGTACACTTCTTTTAAATGTAAATTTATTTTCATTATATTGGGATCTTTTAAATACAATCTTGTTTCATTTATAAAAAATTATCAAGCTTATATAAATCAGTTTTTTAAGATAAAAACTTAGGGAGGACAACAAATTCCACTTAATTTCAGAATGGCTCTTATCGGATTTAGTCTCTAAGAACTGTCAGTTTCCTGGCAAACAAATTCATCAAGGATGAAAGCTTCCACTTTAAAAAAAGCAAACCCAAAAAAGTTGTCACATGAAAAGCACCTTGTGAATATGACAATCAAACCCTGTCCATTGCTCCAGCAGTTTTGGGATAGACCACAAAATAGCTCTAAAATAGATTCCATTACTTCCATGTATTCCATCTGATCGTGTCAGGATGAGTGCTAACCTAATGTACTCTTGATCTGCAAGACAGTTTCAATATCAACAGATTGCACATTTTTATAATCTCAATACCATTACAACTCTAAAATATTGCAAACACCTGCTCAAATTACAATTTAAGACGAAGCTTCATCAGTGCACAAGTTAAATGGATATATGTTTCATCCTCAACTAATATCAGCTCCAAATTCAGTAAGTCCCAATACCAACACATTTGATAAATGAGCCGTTTTCTTTGAAAGTGGTGTAAGTCCATTTTTGACAAAAAGTTAACAATGAATGCAATCTGCTTTGACGTTTTATTTGTAAACAGTTAAAAAAAAAAAAAAAATCCTTCAAAATTTCCATCATTTTGTCAATATACATTTTCGTAGTTAATGAAATTACAAATATAATTACTTTGAAAGAGGTGCAAGTCCACTTTCCGCAAAGACATATTTAGTTCAAAAATTATAGGAGTACCTACTACATAATTTTTTGTCTTCATTTTTTTCCAATTCCGTGCTACTGCGCTATGTCACAGGTGCAAAACTGCGTGCAAAATGACGTCACGTCTGCACCGACAGATAATTTCCAATTCCGTGTGTACGGCACAGGTGCGTCTATGTTTACACATCCCTCGTGAGTACAGTGGCACTCATACGTGTTTTTTTTTTTATATTAAAAATTTCATAAAAATTGGTTTGATTCAATTGAAATCCTATATTTAATATTTCATAATGTATGAATTTTACATTTTGTTAACATTGAAAGTGGTGTAAGTCCATTTGAGGTCATCAAAGTATAAATTTCTTTAAACTAAAATTTTAAAAACGATCACATTATAAACTTGGATAAACTTTGTTTTTTTAATATAAACTGAACATATTAACAAACACCAATATTTTTCAAACCATTTAAATGCAACCCTTAAATATCTCCATCTAATATAAAATGGACTTACACCACTTTCAAAGAAAACTACTCAAATCTTACGAAATTCAACTTTTAAATACATTGCACTTTAGGGATAGCAACAAAACTTAAGATTGAACTGGATTTGCTTAACTAATCTTTAGAATAAAAAACAAATTTACAACTTCATTCTAATAAGAATTGTCAACAGTAATTTCTTTTTTTTTTGGTTGAGCAAATCCTATCAATACATGATTTTATGTAAATTAAGTCTACTTTCACATTTCTTTTCTGTAGCTTTTGTTTTGTTCCATCTAGAAATTAAAATTTAAGTTTATTTTTGAAGTTTAAATAAAGTTTTAGGTTGTGAAACTGCTATTTACAGTTTGCTACTATTGTTTCAAGAATAAAAAAACAAATTAACACAATTGTCCAAAAATACTGTTTATTCAGCCACTTGGTCTTACACGGAATTTTGTTCACTGAATCCTCCCCTAATAGCTGTATTTCAAATTAGCAGTAAGGCTCTCCTTTATGCATAATAACACAAGAACTATTTGAGATTACTAAGATTGTCAATATGCTTAAAGAGCCACAATAATGAGGTCAAGTTAAAAAGAAAAAAAAAAAAAAGCAGGATATTAACTAGGGATAGACAACTGCACAAGAGCATCAAAAATCCCTTTTCAGTTTCATTTGAAAGGGAAATTTTATTATATACCTGATATTAGTGAAAGCTGCTCTGAACAATAAAAATTCAATTTTATATGGCTTTCAATTTGACTTCCTACAAAATTTATATAAAAGCCATTGTGACTACTGTGCAAGACCTGGAGACAGGTTTTTGTTTTGGGTGTGGTTATTTAATTTTTTATTAACTTATTTTACTTAAACTTATTTTTTTGATAGTACAAAAATTTATATCTACTTAACCTATAAAATTACAACAACTTTGACATTTGTTTTGTTTTCTTCTTTTGTTTTAAGGAAACAAAACTTTTATTTTGCTGCTTTATTTGAAAATACGTTTCTTTATTATTATTTTTTTTAAGTGTAATCATGCCTAATGTAGGCATCAATGATATTACATAAATTTAGCTATAGTAAAACCATGCAACAGGAATATATATATATATATAATTTTTTTTTTATAATAAATGAAACATTTCCCCCCCCAAAGTAATTTTTTCATTTGACAATAAATGCAATTAACAGCAAGCAAATATATTCTCAGTTGCCCCCCCCCCCCACTAACCATAAAACCTTCTAGGAAATAAATTACAGAAGAAAAAAAAGTAAACATTAACACAGGTGGTTTCATTATTTCTTAAAGTTAATTTTTACATCATTTTTAACATATATTAACTTTTAAATATTTTTTAATGAAGCTGAAAAAAAAATTTGGGGCCAATTTTTTTTTAGGAGTCATTAAAAAAAAAAAAAAAAAAAAAAAATGCATAGTAATGTATGCTGATGAAAGTCTTAACAATAACAAACTTTTTTTTGTTTTCCTTAATTTTTATTTTAAAAGTAATTTTTTTCCTTTTGTCCATCTTTATGAAGGTGAGTAGCCCAACAACCTAAGTCATGCACATCAATTAGTGGATGGATCTTTTATCAAGACTTATCAGGTTTCCCAGACTAGTCCACACATACAATGAAGATGGCCTTACTTTTCTACTGTTGTTTACATTCTGATGGATTTGGAGCTTTTTTGTTGTTCTTATCGGCCTGAAATGAATCAAAATAATTATTAGTATTTTAATTCACAAATGTTAATAGCAAAATGATCAAGATAATGCAAATGTAATTTGTTTAAATTCTAAACTATCATCGGAAACAATTTTACTATAGCAAAAATTGCTTTACCAACATAGTCACTTTTTTGAAGCGGGGAATGAAGCTTACCAACCTGAGGGGTATATTCCGGATCATTTTCTTCATCCTCTTCATCATCATTTTCATCATCATCTTCTTCCTCACCTTCCTCTTCATCATACTGTCAATAGAAGATATATTCTCAAATTATATTATAAGTAATTATATATAAGTAAATCTGGAAGCAGCTTGTCAATTCATAATTTGGAAGACCTTTCAATTATTAATTTATCATTTAAACCAGTTTAATATCTGGAGGAAAGAAACCTCGTCAATCCAATTCCACCACCCCCTTCTTTGTGAAGCAACAAGTCAAAATAGAAAACCCAAACAAGAGAGCTTTTGCAATCTAAGGGGGAAATAACATTCAGTCATTCTTAATATTTAAACTGCAAATACTTTCTTGCACCTCAAAATTGTATAAAGTAAAATCAAACTAAAAATTAACATTGTGAGTGAAACACTAAACTTTGTAATATAGAAAAGAATTAGCCCATTCCAATTTTGTCAACTTCAAAGATAAACACAAGAGGATTGAGAAAACTTTCACCTGAAGCTTCCTGAAGACTAAACAAACGCAGAATGTTTTGGAATGATTAAGTAAACCCACATCATGTTCTTTTCAGACAATTTACATAATGTAAAAAGCTTCCAAGATACAACACCTCCTGCAATCTTACTATCAATTGGACTGCTCAGAAGCCAATCAGATTAAGTCAATAAACCAAAAAATGAAATAGGTTTTTTTAAAATTACGTACCAAAAAATAACAAGGCTTGTAAATTTGAAGAATGATTTTTTTATTGAAAGATAACTATAAACTTGGAGGAGTGATTTGGGCACTTTGTCAACCAGAAGTATAAACATTAGAGTATGACTTACAGAAAAAAATTTCAATTTAAAACAAAATGACTTATGGCAGAGTGCATCAAACTTCAGTTAACTTTGATGACTGCAGTTTGGACGGAGCTAAAATT
>JAFIDM010009631.1:134545493-134557637 GCA_023159025.1 Thereuonema tuberculata | reverse complement strand
AAACTTGTGGTGTTTTTATTATTAAAATAAAAAAAAAAAAAAAAAATAAAACAAAATATTGTGCAGTAACTGCGAAAAAAAAAAAAAAAAAAAAAAAAAATCAATTCTGGAATAAGACCAGTATTAGGCTACAAATGGACAATGACTACCAATCACTTGAGATCTAGTCTTTGTAACATTTACAGAAGCATTTCTGTTGACAAGAGTATCCTTTTATGCTTATGGGAATCTTACAGCCAAGAATATACTGCTCCCAAAATTCCTTTACTGAATTGACTTGCAGAATTTATAAAAATGTCAATTTATCCAACTCCCATCACAAAGCTTACACCAAATATAAAGCAATGGAATATTACTTTTGACCCAGATATAACAAAAGAAATTGGTCACTTATTAACAGATTAAAGACTGTACAGGTAAGATTCTGCTACAAATAGAGATCGTAGATCATATCTGTATAAAAGCCTTAATTCTACCTTAATGCTTCTATGAGAACAGCCATTTGCTTTGCATAACAGGTATAACAAAAGAAAAAAAAATTAAAAACACTTATCAAATTTTGACATTCCCTCCTGGTCCAGTGGAATATCTCAATTCAAGATAAACATAACTTACTCCACATTGATGCAGTATCTGCTGCTCTGTGTTGATGCAATACGAAAACACTGGCAATGAATCAACTTCAGTACAATAATCTTATACTGTTGCTTGCTTAAAAGATGCCATATTGCCAAGAAAGTATGATTGGTGAACTTTTCCCATACACATGGCAGAATGGTGGAGACTACTTCAGCCTCCTATGGATGACCAAGTGTCACTGATCAAGGACACTTGTTTGTCATGAATGATATGCAATAAATAACCAGCAATATAACAAGGGACCATCCCTAGTTCAACATGCTCAAAATCATTTATCTGTATCTATGGGCCTTAATACCTATTGTTTATTGACAAAAAAAAATCTTACATTTGCACAGGAACACCAAGTTAAATATTGGCAAAAGCTGTCTGCTGAGGAATCCCCCAGTTCCAAGTAAACTATACTACATGGACAATGCAGGATCACTGATCTCCAAAACATGGTTTGATCCCAATCCCACATAGCACATTTTGGGTCCTTAATTCTGGTTAAGGGTTTTCTTCATGCAAATTGCTATTTATTAACTATTGCAAATTAAGTATACTCCTTTACAGCAAGTCTTTTGAACAGGCAGGTGTTTCAACAAGATTACATGCAACTGATTCATGTAGCACAAGGAAGAATTCCAGCTAATTGACTGAAATCAGGCTAACAAGGAGGCCAATCTCAATAAACACCTTGCCTTTGTGGTCCCATTGATAGAAATTTGTCATTTGGATGTCACCACCAAGGCCTGTGGCCCAGTTATGGTCAATGCTATCAAGAACTGAAATGCCATACCTCCAGCTATTTTCCAGAATCTCATTAGGTCCATCTCTTGACATACAGCTGCTGTATTGGCAGTGAAAGGGGACAAAAACTTCCTATTAAGTTGGTGGCAAAAAAGTTGATCTTAATTAATGTGAGTTTAAGAAAGTTTGTCCTATGCTGCCAAAAGATAGCAAACTGAAAATTACATGTATTTACCAAGGTGCTTAAGGTGTGGAACTCCATAAGCTTCTGAAGCACACAGAACTGGCAAAACAAGCAAGTTAAAAATAGAAGTAATGAAGCAAAAGACTAAGCTTCTTCAAGTTCCTATCACAAAGCCAGATATAACAGGAATAAAAAAACATGGGACAAATTAACGTTTCCAATAATTGTAAAACCATCGAAAAGAACAGCAAAAAATTAGAATCTTGTTTTACCAGAGGAATAAATGCTTCCTTCGTTTAAAAAAAAAAAGAAAAAAAAAACTATGTAGTTAAAAACTTACCCTTTGCATTTAATAATTTCAGGCCCTTCAAAGCTAAAAGGATCATTCTCTTCAGCAGCACATTTCATTTCATATCCTTTTGTCAAGACATTGTTGGTGAAGTATTCATTAGGCTCAAAATGGAACTCTAGGGTAAATCCCTAAATCCAATTAAAATAAATATTAATCCTTTTGAACCTATAATTTTTAGATAAGTTTCAAACTAAGAAAGCTGCATGGAAAACATTTTTAGTTAAGAAAAAGATTTCCCCTTCCACAATATTCAAACTACACAAACTTACTACAATACAATTAAAATACTGGGACAACTAACTTGCACTTTAAAAAGAGATCCAAAGTAATTTATCTGGTAATTTCCACAACCCCACTTATCCCAGTGCTTTTATACAGCCTATTAAAAACAAAATTGTTTTACAAATTGAAAATACAGTTTTTTCTTAACTTCAATTATGAAATAGAAATTTATGTTTATATGGGAACAGTAAAACTGTCTTCCTATTTTAAGTAATGAATTACTGAAAATTGCTTAAGATTATCTTTAAACAAAAAATATTTTTTCAAAAAAATAAATACAACCAAGATATAACTAATAGTTGTGTATTCACCACTTTAATTACACTGAACATTAAAACTTAAGATGGTGAAAACTGGGAATTGCAAAGCTGCCAAAGTTTTTAAATTAAATTCTACATTACATATTTTTTTTTTTTCATTTGCCTCATTTAGATATGAAAACTTTGAAAATCCTCCAACTAATAGCTCGTCTTCGCAGGTCGAAGATAGCATTCAGATATAAGATACGAGTACAGGTCTTTTATTTTTACTGATAATTTCTTGTTTTCTTAAAAATGGTAAGATTAACGTATAAAATTTTTGACTTAAGTATGCAAATTCAAGATTTTTATTGGAGCTAAGTATTACAAAAATCACATCCAACCAAAAGACAAAAAAAAGGTAATTTCAACAGTTACAAATACACCGAAATTTGCATGAGGCATAGATCATGGGAGCACATGCGAATGTGAGCCAGTAAAGCCCCTTGGAAGTAGTATAAGAGAACAGAGCTGCTGAGCAGTATTATAATTTTGTTTGCTTGCTGTTCTTGTGCAGACTGCTTCAGTATGCCTTGAATACAGCAGCCATACCAACAGGTTTCTTACTTAGATCGCAGGAGAATTGTGGTATATCGAGATTGCAGATTATCATTCCAAGAAATTGCTGCCAGTGTTGGATTCCATAGCAATGTGAATATGGAATCAGTGGATCAAGGAGAGAAACTTACATGACGTGAAGGACCCAAAGGCCCCATCACACATTGAAAGAGAGGACAGACATCTTGCGTGCATAGCTATTATGGATCATACAGCCAAATCACAAATCCTAGCTCAAGAATTAAGTGTCTGTTGCAGAGCAACAGTCTCTGCACATACAGTTCAATGTCTGCAGCATCAGGGAATTTACAAGGCACCCATTGCTTCGGCTAATTTTGACTACACCACAGGCATCTCTTGGCTGCAATGGTGCCTACATCATCATGAATGGAGGGACAAATGGCAAAACTTTTCCCCCCAGACAAATACCACTTCTAAATTTTCCACTAAATTTCTAGAATTTTCCACTAAATTTCTAGAATAAAATATACCTTAACTTTGAAATGTTAATAAAATGTTCTAGCACTGCAGCAAAAGACATTTCTACAGTCCTGCATTATGCATCACCATACCAGTCTGGCACCTGGCATTGTGGTAAGGGGTGCAAATGGATTCCAATCCTGTTAACTCCTAATACACATTCCAGGTACATTGAATCAATCCGGTGTTGAAGCTTGTTATCCCTTATCTTCAGGGCCTGTCTGGAGCCCCTCACCAACAGGAATGCACAACTGCACATGGCATGCAACATCCAACAATTCCTGGATGTCTCCCTTGTTCAACTTCTTCCATGGCCCGTGCATTCACTAATCTGTCACCTATTGAATGAGTCTGGTAAACCACAAAGTTTGGCAACGAGTTTTAATAACATGGACCGATATACCCCAAATGTAAATCGAACATCTCCCTCTATGCCGGGCCATGTAGCAGGCGTCACCCATACTGGCTACACAAGATAATGATTTCTTTATGTTCCACATGTTGCAATGAGATATAATTGTAATTATTGCACCCTTGTACTACAAGTTATCTGTAAAATATGGCTTTGATAGCTTGTCTTTCTTAGTGTTGCTCTTTTAATGGCCAGCAGTGTGTGGGTGAGTATGTACAGACATACAGGCCCCAGGTTACATTCCTGAAAACATCTGGAACTCAGATTTGTATGTAACAGATTCCTGATGAACAGTGCATGCTGTGTAACATTATAATGGCCCATACATGGTAGTAATAGTGTAATAATAATGTTCCTGTACAGTAATAAGTTACAGAAACTATTGCATGATTGTAAGGGTAAACACTAACAAAATCAAATAAAGTAAAGACAAAAGTGATGTTGTGCATAAGCAAACAAACAAAGAATAGCCACTAGCATCAAGATACAGACAGTATTTGGAAAATTTTGTCAGCCAAATTTCAGTGAACCCTACATTTCTTGGCAAGATCACTGAAGCTGGAAACCATTCACTTAATTTTACCCTGTAACTGGCAGACAAAACTTTCTAATTTAATCAATATTACAGAAATTAACTAGCACAAGTTTATTTGTAGAGGTGTTTGTTTTTTGCAATCTGCAATAAAAACAAAACTAATTAAAAACGAATTTTTGAAATAAAGCGAATTTTCCTTTATTTTGCAAAATAACACCACTTTTTACATCAGGTTTATTAAAAGCAGTAAAATAAAATTCTATTCATATGGAACTAAACTAATGCTGTTTTAGATACAATCAACAGCTATGGAATCTGCCAACAACATGTGGTGGGAGTTGTATCTAATTCTGCTCCTTATATGACAAAATACATTGCAACCCTCCAGGGTTTAATGGAAGAGCTGAAATACATGCAGTGCTGGGGTCATATAAGACTAATCTGATTGGAAATATATGGCAAGAAGAAATGGATGAGGTGAACACAGCAGTTGTAAAATTAAGTGCTTTCCTGAATACAAGGAAGAGGAAAAACAAATCCACTTCTTTCCTCAATAAAAAATATGGAAGCTCAGGAAAAGATGGCAAAACAGCTGTTTCCTATGCCTGTTACCAGACGGAACTCCTGGTTCAAATCAGATATATTTGTCAACACACCTAGATGATTTGGTTGAATTTTTCAAGATGCTAGATGACAGTGCAGGAGTAAAATTCTTCAGGCAAGCCAAAACTACAGACATCCAGTCAGTGAAACTCCAAGCACCATTTGTTTCCACAAACTGTACTAGTCTTGAATTTGTCACTTTCTTGGAAGGTTCAAAATGCCCAACACTGCATCTTCTCGAAGGAAAACTATCAGACATTAAAGTGAAACAAATTGCTGAATGATGGGAGTTTTCAGCCAGATTAAAAATGAGATTGCCAAACTTCCTCTAAAAGTGCAGCAGCAATGCCCCAGTTCAGTCGCACAACACAATTGGCACTAGTGAAACTGAACAACCTCATCTTAAAGGATCCAGGACAAAAATTAATCACAGCTACTGGAGCCTTATTTGATCTAAGGAATGCAGCAAAGAATGTATCAGACGAACTACTAATAATTCAGAAAGATACTTCTTTTCTACATAAAGTTGTCTCAGCATTTTTTAGGAGGACAACTCATTTCAATCTGTCGTCAAGGAACTGGGTCAAGAAGAATGTGAGACATTGAATGTGGTGCAGATTCTTTGTGGGCTCAAATGTGAACACAAGGAGTACGCTGAAGCATCCTTGAAGTGCATATGGATTCCTTGCTCCAATGTTGATGCCGAGAGATCGTTCTTCAGATACAGCTTGGTTGTGAATGACAGGAGGCAGAGGTTAACTTCAAGCAATGCTGAGACAATTAACATTTTAATGACTAAAAATTCATGGAGTACATATTTCTGGAAAAACTAAATGGAAAAATGTTCAGGCCAATTCTTTCAATGTGTATTACTTGTGATATTAAGTATTCAGTATAAATGTTTTATATACATTATAAATAGGGACCCTATTTTGTGGTAATAACGATATCCGCGAAATTTTTATTAAAGGTTGTATTTTTGCTTTTCATGGAGCAAATCGCATAAATCAGTAACTTTAAAGGCGAAATGAGATTAGTGCAGAATCATGAAATAAGAACGAAATAACAGTGGAACCATTAAAAACATGCGAAATTAAAGCTAAATGAATGTGAAATCGTCAAAAAACACTAAAAGGATAAATAAAATAAAATAAAAACACTTTTGTTCGTTTGTTTGAGGTTTTAGTTGCTTTAAACAACAGAGGGAGGACCAGTACGCACGCATGTACCAAGCTAGTGTCATCACCCGGCATTTGTGTTTCATATTTTGCAGTGTACGAAATTTAATCTCAAGTTTTGTGTTTTTTAATATTTAATGAAAAATTATAGCCTATTTGCGGAAATGTAGAAATCTAATATGATAAAATAAACGCGAAATAGTCACCGCTATGAAGTCTTTTATTTTACTGCTATGAACAGTTTTATTTCACCATAAAATAGGGTCCCTAATTATAAATGTTCACTCTTAAACAAAATAGGCCTACATAAATCAATTTCTGCTGGCCAATGAAAGCTGCAATTTTGGTTTACAAAAATAAAAACACAAAACACTGCTTTTTGCATTTTAAATCCCTGCTTTCTGCATAAAAAATTAAAACTATTTTCAAACACCTCTATCCATTAGAAATTTTTCATATACCTTTACATTTCCATCACATGTAAACCTCCTATTACTAACCATAGGGTTGGACTGGGAGAATTTCACTTTGATATCCACAAGATGCTTTAAAATAGGCTCATCATGTTCCTGGACCAGCTCAGCCAGCATATCTACATTCTTGAACAAAGTTAGCCAAAAGTCTGGAATGCCTGGAGGACTTACTAAAAATTTGGAATTTTTAAAACCATGAATTAGACAAAAGGAATTAAGTAGTAACACTTTAATTCATTCTACCTTTAAACATTAATTTTTACTTTACCAAAATCAAACCAGTTAAATTTCCCTCACTTTAGATTTACGAGTGATTCAAACTACTGAAAGTTGTATCAATTTCAAAATCTGCAATTACAGTTAAAACAAAAAAAACAATAAAATATTTTAGTAAAAGATTACATCTTCACATATACATTAGCACAGAAGCAAACAACTACTCCCCCCCCCCCAATCCTTGAAATCCTTTCAAATTATTTAAGTTAATGAATTTGAAACTGATTCATAAAGCATATTTCACATTAAAGGTTTAATTTAGTTCAAAGTCTGAATGTGTGTTTTTAAAAAGCAATTAGGAAAAAAAAAAAATATATATCTTTGCAAAAAGGAAATCAAAACTTACAAACAAAATTCATTAAGCTTTTTTGGTATTTAATACTGGGAATGCAAGGTATACCTGCAGCACTTATAGTTATTGAAACAGTAAGAAACATTTATCCAGGAACATTATCAATCCGTTTAACTGCTAATTGAAAGACACTTAATAATTACCCTAGTAGGATCTACTGGACTAAGTTATCTTTAATTCTTGTATCTATACTTATTATAGGTCAATTCGCTCCTAGTTCTGGAATCGGCAATTGCCCTTGTCTAATCTTATGTCTTTGTTACACTTTAGAGTTCTTTATTCAAAAGTTTACTAATGTCAGCCCAAATATCCCATCCTTCCATATTGCACCTTTTAAGAGCTTTTATATTAACTTCAGGTATAATTATATGATTTCACTAATATAAACCTTTATATATTAGAACTTATTACTACCATCTTAAACATGTATCAATGATGAGATTTCCCATAGAAGGAATCTTCCAAGGAGCTCATACCTCAATAGTAATAACAGGATTAAAATGAGGAAATTAGTTAAAAGTTTATTATAGTTTAATGTTATAAGTTTTAAATCTGTTAGATGATTTTGGAAGAATTTGAGTTTGGAAGAATTTGATTTATACCAGTATTATGAACTCATAATTCTTATTAGTCATAATCTAAACTAAGTGTACCAATAATAATCTGTAAATCATGGAAGCCAGTTATGAAGAATGTGGATCCATAAGCAGCATCAGCAATAGAGAAGGGGGCTTCATAATATTTAAAAGCTTGAAGGGCTGTTAAGTATAAACCTAGAATTAAGCCTCGAGTTGTTTGTGAAAAGTTAGCATTAATAAGTCTATGATGGGCTCATGTAACTAACTCCTGAGGCTAGTAGAATAGCAGTATTTAGAAGAGGAATTTGAAATGGATTACATGGAATAATACTTACAGGTCATTTTATACCACTTTCAATAGTTGGGGCTAGTCATTTATGAAAGAAAGCTCAAAAGAATGACAAAAAGAAAATTTCAGAAACAATGAATAAAATTATTCATTTTAATCCTGCTACTGCTATTGAGGTAAGAGCTCCTTGAAGAGTTCCTTTTCAGGAAATATCTCATCATTGATATATAGTTAAGATGGTGGTAATAAGTCCCAGTATATAAAGGTTTATGTTATTAAGAGTGAAATCATAATTATACCTTAAGTTAATATAGAAGCTCTTAAAAGCTACTGTTAATGGTCAAGGTCTTTTATCTAAAATATGGAAGGGATGGAATATTTGGGCTGACATTAGTAAACTTCTGAAGAGTAAAGAACTGAAAGTGTAACAGACATAAGATTAGACAAGGGCAACTGCCGATTCAAGAACAAGGAGAGCAATTTGACCTATAAGTATAGATACAAGAAATAAAGATAGACTTGGTCCAGTAGATCCTACTAGGGTAATTATGAAGTGTCCTGCAATTATATTAGCAGTTAAACGGATTGATAATGTTCCTGGACAAATGTTTCTTACTGTTTCAATAACTATAAATTGATGGCTTAGCACAACAGTAGCAAATATCCATAAGCTTAAGCATGGATATTCACTACTTTTGCACTAAGCCATCAAAATGATGTAAGTGCTGCAGGTGTACCTTCAGGTACTAAGTGAACAAATATATGGTTAATGTTTATAATTCATCCATGATAGATGAAATTGAAATTGTTAGGGCTAATGAAAGTTATACATTAGTTAAAAAAAATTAGTTACGACATTTCATCAGGCATTAGTTTTCAGATGAAAATAAATTGACATACATTTGAAGTTAACAGTTAAAATTCATAATCTTCAGAATTGCAAAAACAATTTTAGAGTAATTGCCAATTTTTCAACTTTCACATTCAAACTTAGCACAACAGGCATTTTTTTTTTTTTTTTTTTTTTTTTTTTTTTTGTTTTATTACAAGCTGGAAAATGCAAAACTGGCAACTAAATAATTCTAACCACCAGTCTTCATTAATTTCTCAACAATATAACTTTAGTACATTTCTATATTTCACAATTAGCAACTTTCAAATGTTTTAACAGTTTAGAAAATTTGTAATCTTAGAGTAATAACTCAAAAAACACTTGCCTTCATCTTTATCTTTATTTTCTTTGTTTTCCTTCTTTTCTGGGTTAGCATCTTCAATTTTAACTTTATTCTTCAATTCATCAGAAATATCCTCCTCCTCTTTTTCTTCATCACTTGGCCACTCACATTCCTCTTCAGTTGGTTCATAGCTTCCAGTTGTAATTAACTTTCTCTGAAATTTTTAACATACTTAATTTAACTTTTCATATTTTCTTTTTCCAGGGGGGGGGGGGGATCTTACCCTGAACAGACATTTTAATGAATTTAGCATGCTCTTCCTGCCACTTACTATTTAAAAACAATCCCAATTACTAACCTTAGGCTCAGTCTATACAAGCATTGCTAATGTTACAGAACTGAGCAAAACCCCATGCATTTCAATTGAAAGATGCCACATGGCTACACAATGCCAAGTTGGTCAATATTGTCAACACTAGGTCTGCACCCAGGGCATTGGTCAGCATTAGTAATGCTCAAGTTCTCAAAGGGTGCACAACTAATTTTAGCTTTCCTTCTTTCACTTCACTAATTGTGAAATTAATTTTCTTAAGTGCTAACAATTAAATGAATAAAAGAATACGAAAATTTTATGACATTCAAATTCCTTCATTTTAAATTTTACTTAAGGCTATTAGGTCATATTTTAGTGCGAACAATAGATTTTTTTGTTTCCTTTCCTTCATTGAATTGTACAAATTCAGCAAATTAGTAATGAATGAAAAAGATTAATTTAATGAAAGTTTATTTTTAGCTTTTCTTTCACATTATCAGCATTGAGAAAATTGCCAATGTTACAAATTAAAACTTAGTATTTACATCTAATATAGTTTAACCGACTTATATCATAAGTGATTTTATACAATCTAAAGTTATGAAGAGTTAATAAATCACAAATTTAATCTCAAAATTGGACCAATTCTTTCTTTGATGGAACCTTTGTCTTTTGCTATACTTTCCTGAACTGAATTCAATAGTTGTCAAATTTCACCAACAATCAGTATTAATAAAAAGTTTTCAGGGTACTTACTAAGACCGGCAAACATTAAACTGTCCTGTGGGACAGGTAATTGGACAATGAAGGATAGGTCCACTTCTGCAAGTATTGCAAATTGAAGCAATACAGTTCATCTCAATACCCTACATCCAACTTTCACAATGCTATGAGAATGTCTTGGGGTTAAGAAATGCAGCATTGCTGATGTTCATATAGATGGACCTAACATTAAACACTGCATTTTCAATGCTCTTATGTAAACTGTCAAAGGTTTAGTGCTTCTGTAGACCAAGCTTTAGCTCCTTCACAATGCACTAACCAAATTAACTCACTTAAGTAACTAACTTGTTTAATATATATCATTTCAAAAGAATAACATCATTTGGGAAACATTATGTTAAATCACCTGTTGGACCTAATTAGGTCATTTTGGCAATGATAAATTAGATAAAAGCAATCACATCGTCAGTAACAAAGGATTTTTAAGTTTTAATAAACTACAAGATGTTTTGCTGGTTAACTTTTTTTTTTTTTTTTTTTATTATTCACACTTTATGAAAGATGGAAGGGAGGGTTATTGAGATTCAATATTAATTTTCAGATTTCTTATCAAACAACTCTTGAATCAGGAAATATTTAAAAATTTTCAGTGAATGCTAATTGGCCAAATAAATGCAATAAAAGAACAGTTTCAATTCTCACATTAGATTCTTAAAATCTTCACTGTTAGAATTTCCTTTTAAGGTCCTGACTCAATTCAGGCAACTGCAAACCTCTTTATACCTTTTATTTACTATTGTACCTATAGTTCTGAAAATTTAAATATGAAATTCTGAAGCATGTGGAATTCATATTTTCTTGTGATAAATTTTTAAAATATTCTATTACTTAAAATTTTAAATTGTATTAAAATCGATTTCTATATAAAAAAAATAAAAAAAAATTGCTTCAAAACAAATTTTTGAAAACAGCATCAAATGAATTTGCATGATATTTAGAAAGCCTTTAATGAAAATTTTTTATTATGATTTGATAACAAGTAAAAAAAAAAAAATTCTCTCCTACAGTTTAAAAAAAAAAAAACATTTTTTTAAAACAAAATAATTATTAGTGCAATAGTTAAATACAAGTTATTTTGCAAATTTCAGGTTTACATGAATTTTTTTAGGTTGAAAATACTAAGTAATACCTCGAAAAAACCCCAAAATTGACTGTTTTTGAATTTTAATTACAGATAATTTTGAAAATTAAAAAGAAAATATAAATCCCACTACTTCAAAAGCTCATTTAAATTTTCAGAATCTTAGGTGCATTGGTTAAATATATAAATTTAAAAAAAAAAAAAGGTTTGCAGTCTCAAGTTGCTCAAGTCGGGACCTTAAACTAAATCTTTTCAAATAATCACAAATTCTTGTAATTAACAAACTATACCAATTTAAAAAGTGATCACCCTTAAAAATAGCAGCTGTAACCACCAAGTAACAAACATCCTCAACTTAATCCAAACTCTTATGGCGGTGTGCACCAAACTTCAGTTAACTTGAAGGACTGCTATTTGGACGGAGCTAAAATTAGTGGGGGGTGCTGCTCCACAAAAATTTTAGCCTTTGTTTTAAAATTGTGTGAAAGTAAACAAACATGTATAAAAAGAAATTTATCAAGTTTTTGAATAAATTTTCTTTTTATACATGTTTCCTTTCACACAATTTTA
>JAFIDM010009631.1:134437980-134535493 GCA_023159025.1 Thereuonema tuberculata | reverse complement strand
ATCACTGATTAAATTCACAAGGTCTGAAACTGAAGACAATTTAAACTTTGAAATGGCATATATACTTTCTAGGAATTGTAATTTTAATGAAGGGCAGTTTATTTTTTAAAAAAGCTTTTCTTCTAAAAGTTTAGATAAGACTGCTACTGCAAAATAAATCTTAATTTGACTATATCCAACACTAAATAGTTTACAAACTTTGTAATAATGGTAATATTCAATTCACAAATTGAATGAGAACTGCTTTCTACCACAACTCTAGAATTTTCTGAAGTTATAAGATATTTTTTTCAACAATTTCTCATAATAAAGCCTCTTAGAAAGCTTGTCACCAGTCTTTCCTTTTGTCCATGAACAAACCTGTCTAGAGGATATTTACTATGCATAATATAATTTCTGCTAATTAATAAGTCAGATGCCTAAAACTCTTAGAGGATTATATAAGAAATGTCTGAAGCATGGTTCTTGTTGAAAAATTTTTTTTAAGAAATGTCTGAAGCATGGTTCTTGTTGAAATTTTTTTTTTTTTTTTGCAAATTAAATTACATAAAGCTAAGTTTCATTAGTAGAGACTTATTTCTTAAGTTAAATTAAAAATTAGCCCCCTAACTTTTACAAATATGTATTGGTTAATTATTAATTCCACCAGACCAGAGCACTACTCTTCACATTTTATTTTAAAAGATTTGTCAAAATTAAATATTAAGCTTTAATGAAATGCAACGACTTAAAATTACCTTAAAAAGACTTCATATGAATATGTAAATATGGAGCAGGGGGAAAAAATTTGCAGGTGCAAGTACTTCTTAGAAGTTAATTATTGAGATTATGATCTGTCTAAAATAATCTTGCCATCCCATTGTTTCTCATGACTAAGACTAAGCAGATACTTATGCTTAGGATTTTATCAATATACCCAAGAATGGGTAACAAATTTACCCTAAACCAGACATGGGCAAATGCGGCTCTTCGTTGGGTTAAGCCTCCCAATATTTCTTGATAAAAATATAGGTATTTTCTTTCCCCATTATACTTGTATTTTCGCAAGTTTTCCTTTCTATTTTCTTGTAGACTATATGTATTTTTTATACTTATATAGCAATTAAGATGTGTAGAAATGTAATTAAATTTGAATTTGTGTATTTAATACTACGGAACGTGACTATGGTGTGGCTCTTATATTATATTAACAAATTTTACTCTTAAAAAATAGTTACACAGTGTAAACGTTCACCCAAACAAACACAAAAAATCACGTTTAATAACTGGCATTTTCTTAGGCAAGACGGGCCTCAACCAGGGGCCTAAGTGTTGCTAAGGTATTGACGTAAAATGTTTGCAGTGCCAATGATGGCTGTCTTTTGTAATTCAGCTGTTATTGCTGGTGCTCCAAGTCTGGTGTAATAGTCCATAAATTTAAGTGATAGTGTTCCTAGTGCACCAATGATGATTGGCAACACTGTAGTTGTTAATATATATATGAAAATCCAGAATCTGGCTCTCGTTGACCTCATGTATGCCCATACTATCCATGTATTGAGATAGATCACTACAACTTTGAATCTGCCCTACATTGGGCCCCATTCCAAAAATCTGGCAAGCAGCTCTTAAGTGCCACTAACCTACTTATCTGTCGCGATTCATTAATCCTGCTCCGAGGTTTGCAATGTTTGTTCTGGCTGCATTGCACTCATCATTTGTCTTTCTCCATTGCCAACACATGGATTTAGACCAGCGGCTAAAAGTGATTTTTTTTTTTTTTTTTTTTTTTTTGCAATTTCTCCAGAAAATTTAAGGCAACAAGCAATCTATTACTCTTTCTGTAGATAGATGAAGTAAAATCTTACAAGTAACTAAAATTTATTTATAAAGAAATCTTAAAATTTAATAAATCTAAAAAAATGTTTAAAAATTACAGTAAAATTAATAATTAATGCCTTTTCTTATCCTTATTTTTTTTAACTGTTAACAAGTCTTTAATTTAGTAATTTAAAACATTAAGATATATTTTTAATTGAAATTATGAACATACCTCCATTGCATATAAATTGTTACATTGTATAGTACTTAAAAATATTTTGATTAGGACCAGTTATGAAAATAAATGATTGCCCTGTTTAAATACGTACAAGGATTTAGTTTATGCTTTTGAGAAAGTAATTAAGGAATTTTCTTAAACGAAATTAATGGAATATCAATTGATTTTTAGTTTCTGAAGCTTATTTTTTGTACCGATTTGAAATTAGCAAAATCATTGTACATCCATATTTCCAAATATACAGTAAAACCCTGTTAACCGAACTTGGAAATAATTCGATGGCGGGACATCGCTGCTCGAAAACATTGGGAGGGACTCTTTAAGAAATAAACAAAAATTACTGAGTTTTTTAAATGAGTAATTCATATGCTATAAACTATTAAGTACAGAATACTGTATAATGATGTAGCCTACTGTAATTCTAAAACTGTAATTTTAACTTTAATAAAGAACATGTGTAGCAATAAGACTTTTGAATTCTTTTGACCTTCAAAACCTTTCAAAAATACATACTGTAATTATAATACAAAGTACTGTAGCTGTATTAGATTGCTTGTGGGCTGCAATAGTGGCACAACTCAAAATACGAATTTGGAATTAATGCACTCTTCAACATTGCAGATTGGTCTTCCTTCCAGCAGCATATCATGTAGTTCAATATTCCACCAACAAATGATGTTAATGAATTGTATGACATATACAATTCAATACAACGCTGATTCTTTGAACTCAATTATCTCAGCACTTGGTTTTTTGAGTTGTGTCACTATTGCAGCCCACGAATGAGATATTCATGGCTTAACCGAAAAAATTGTTATCAGAAACGGCTTCCCCCCATTAGTTTGGTTCACCAGGGTTTTACTGTACTTCAATTTAAAATTGTGTGCAGCTGATGTGATAATCTATTAAATGACAAGTTAATGGCAATCATTTTTTTTCTAGCTTACTTTCATTTTTTATTTCTTTCAAATCTTAAAATTTTATTCTTGGATGTATTACAATAACTAATATAAACACAGTTCAGAAACAAGTTGAAATTTAATTAAAGTTACCCTTTAACTACTATTTCTACCCTACACTGGAAGTGTAAAAGTTGGAAATAAGATAAATTTCATAAAAATAAAAAAATCATTTTCTATGTTACATGTAACAGTGAAGTGTATTTAGTGCGTATGTTGTTAAGTAAAAGACTGAATTATCCGCCATCAAATTACAGGTCTTACAGGTCGTAATGTCTTGACGTTATGAACTGAATTTCCTCGAAAAACCTTACCTTTTCTATATCCTTTAAATGGTAATAGTTCAACAATTTTATATTTTTGCATAATTGCTTGATCTAAAATAGTTTCATAAAATCAGAATTTCATGAAAATGTCATACAATATTTGGCAAGTTTGCTAAAAGCATTTATCGACACTATTTACTATGAAAACACTTAAGTACACTTAATTGCTCATTTAAACTTCAGCGAAATGTACATCGGTTAAGTTAAATTGTTTGGAATTTTTGTGTATAAATACTTTTACATAAATCCCTTTTGTATTTCAAAACAATTTTACATTTTAAGTTCATTATTTTTATCTTACAAAAAGGCAGTAAACTTAAATTTTTAATTAGATGTCAATCTATATATTACTAAAATCCTTTTTATCTGTCCCACATTTCATAAATGGACAAGAGTGTGCCTGTGTAATTGTTGCGATTTCTAATATTATTCACAATGGTAGTGCAACAATGGAAACTGGTGTTAAGTTTTCAAGGAAGTCGACAAATGCAAAATGAGCAGTGTTGAACTTCAAAATATTGCGTTCTCTCCATCAACAATGGCACGCACTATCAAATAATGAATTCATTCAAAAAGGAATAACATATCACTATTTGCTCAACTATTCAACAAATCATAACAGCTTTCACTGGAAACGATTCTTGGATTATCCGTGCTTTTAAATAACCAATATAAATTTCTAACCTTATTTACTGTAAACTCATTTACTGTCAATTGAAAGAATCACCAAGCCAAATTGTTAACAGTAAATAAGGTTAGGAATGTATATTGGTTGTTATTTAAGAGCACGGGCCGATTGTATATTTTCATACATCACATTATAAATGATGTGAAAGATAGAGGAAACGATTGGAAAGAGCACAACGGACAGATTTGGATTAAAGAATTAAGCCAAACGTAAAAGACTGTCAAAAGCTAAGGAGACAAGAGAGAAAGAGGTTAGATGCCGAACATCAGAAAGAGAGAGGCGACTTTAGGTCCCGGAACTCTTACTTCATGTAACATCCATTCAACATATCTCCTTCAAACATCTATTGATCAATCTGTACACGGGGGCCTAGTTTTTAATTAAAAATTTAAATGGCAGCTTCATTCTTCACTTCAAATCTACTGAAATTTTAAAAATTAGTTAATTTTTTAAATTTAAGTGACTAGCCACCATCTCTATTAAATATAAATATTTTAACACTAAAATTGAATAGTTCATGTTACTATTAATAAACACTTAATACATTTCTTGGACATTATTTTTTTTATTACTGATAATGGTTTTACAGATGTTTAAAATTATTATACCCCCTCCCCCAAATTGTTCATAAACTGTACCTACAGTACAGCTGATAAACTGTAAGTAGTATCTACAATGTTTATAAGCTTTTATATTCAAATAATTTTATATACATGACGTAAGTGATATGAAACACACTTAGTTTCCCAATAGCAATTATACAATTGCTTTGGATACTCCTTAAGAGCCAGGTTGACATTTGACTAGTAAAAATGCAGAGCTGAAAGCAGCACTGAATCACATTTTTCTGCAGGAGAGCCAAGTCATTTCAACTTAGCAAGCCCACCTACATGGTTTTTTTAGAATTGCACCAGAGCAAAAACCAGTAATTGGATCAACTTCTCAGCTCAGTACAATTTCAGAATGGGCCCACTGAAGATTAAATATTAGTGAATTTTTAACAAGTTGAATATCTGAATTTTAGAAGGGAGAATGAAAATGATAGACTAAGTCAATTTAGTACTTACAATTTTACCTTGTAGAAAACTTAAAATTTAATGATAAAATGTATCATTATAGAAAATGTTTTATAAAGATCATTTTCAAAATACTTTAACCATGACCAGCTGACTAAATTCTACTGCATCTAGCAAGCAAATTAAATATATTGCAAACCAAGCAAAATAGGAAATATTTCTTTCAAGCATTTAAGCTTCAAGAAAGTGTCATTAACAAGCTTTCTTAAATTTTTATTTTCATCATTTAGAATGAGAATGGTCAAAATTAAAAGCATCCATATGTAGATTAATTGCAAACTTAGCAAAAAAAAAAAAAAAAATTTCAATTAGGATTTAGCAACATACCAGTTTGGATTGTGTTATGCCATGATCCCAATGCTTTCAATTAAAAAAGTTCTCAAATGAAATGAAATTGATAATTTTCTAACTTTGTTAATCCATATGCAATCCCTACCTTTATAACTAAAATGCTCATCAAAATGACAGCTGAAGTTTTTAAGGCAACATTATGACAATACAAGTTTTTTTTATTTTTTTATTTTGGTAACAAAAACAAGCCTTTTAACTATTCTACATAGCAATTAGAGTACTAAGCTTGAAATAATGTGAAAATACTACACAGAAAAACAGGGGGGAAGGGACTACAATTCTCTCCCAATTCCAGTAATTCAAAAACTGGATTGAGATCAATTAAAAATGCAAAGAGGGATGGAAAATTTGGAGAAAAAAAAGAGGAGGAGGCAGTAAAAGGAGTGAAGTGCAAAATGCAGTTAAGTGTTACGGAAAAGGTGAATTTTACTCAGGTCTGAAGAAAACTCCAGAACAGCAAAACATACTGGGCACATGGATTCAGGTAGAAGGAAAGTCCAGTGTATTAAACATTACTTGAAAGCTGTAAGGGGGGAAAAAAATGCAAAATTACATCAAAGTTTCAAATTTCATACCGCCTTACAGTTTAGAAACTGAACTGTAGAACATGAATTCTTCAACCTGTAATGACAGTCATTAAATTTTTACACCTCGAAAATTGAAAACAAGGGAACAGCAAAGTGCATTAAAGTTTTGAATCAACGATCAAAATTTCAAAATGCAGAAGTTAAAATGGAAAGGTATTTTAGCCAAAGTACTCAACTGAAAGCTTTAATATACAGGGCTGTTAACATTAAAGTTCCTCTACATAGAGAGGTCTGGAGAAAAGGCTTTCTAAAGCTCCAAATGGAAAGTAATTTGAACAGATGCTTCAAACACTGCACTCAGAGTTTTTGGGGGGGGGGGGGGGGAAAAAAAATACAAAAAATGGCCAATAGATAGCAATGCAAATCACTTGAACAGCATTACAAATGTTCAATGTGTTCACCATTATTAACGTTTTCCATTCACAAAACTGCATTTTCTACCGCAGAATGCAGTAAGTCTGCTGGAATTGCTAGAACAGACATCTAATACAGTCTTTCAGATCTGATAAAAGTTTGGCATCTTTCACAATAGACCTGGTTCTTCAAAAAACCTCAACCAGAAGTCACATGGGGCAAGGTCAGTTTATCAGGGAGGCAAAGTTGTCTGGAAATAATGGCTGATAAGGCAGTACTTTACAAATGAACGGGTTAACAAATTTTGAACGTTAGAACTGCTCGTGAATTGCCGGTAAGCATCTAATGTTTTTGAAGAGCTTTCGTTCCTTTTATAGAGCTTCCAATCTGAGAGCAACATGCAACCATTGACGAAACTAACTCTGCCCTCGGCACATGGACTAGAACTTTAATCTAGTTGAATTTGAAAGAATTGCCTTTTGTCTTTCGTTAGTTCTTATGTTTCTTTTTATTACAGTATCTATTATTTAAGTTATGTTTTTAGAGTAACACATGGCTATTGTTTCTATGTTAGTTACTGCTATAGCACCATCTACTGGTTTTTTGTTATATCCCCCTCCCCCAAATAAACGGAAATGCATCGTTTGAAGTACCTCTTGTCCAAATTTCTTTTCATTTGGAGCCTTAGAATGCACTCCAGAGCCTCTATGTAGAGGAACATTAATGTTAACCCTGTATAAATACCATGCCATTCCTTAATAGTCATTCTATAAGCTTTACATTGCACTGAAACAATTTTTGTATTACTAAATTAAAATACATCATCAAGGGCCTTCAAAGAAGGAGTGGAAACATTAAAGGTTCTGTTGCCCTTTAAGACTATGAATTTATCTCGACAGCCAGCCATTCACATAAAGAACCAACCACTTTCAAATTTTTCAATATTAAGGCAATAGTCAAAAAAAGTCCCTCTTCTTTTGGTAAACTTTAATAAGCTGTTGTAAAACAAAACAAAACTGCAGTAACAAATTAAGTTAAGAGCAATCTAAAGGCTGCTTTAACATTCGAAATTCTCATCTACTGGTGGAACACCTTTTTTTAAGTCTACATTTTTAACTCTGGAAAGCTAATCATTGTAAATTTTAGGATGTAATTTTTTTTTATGTTTATAATTCTTCACTCCTCTGCTAGACTACAGCACAGCAGTACCTTCCTGTAGTGTCATGATCTTCTCAGAGCGTGAATAGCCATTGTGAGAGATTTGTTGCTTCTATTACACACGTATGATCAAAATTTTTACGAAGGATGTCTTTGTCAATTTGATTGGAGTGCTTTGAACTTACAATTTATGTATATCTATATCCTTTGTATTAATCATTTGGTCCTAAGTGATGGCTTCTTTTAGGAAGACAGGTCTCACATAATGAAACTGCAGAAATTCTTGAGAATATGATGGTAGTTTCCAGCACAACATACAAAAATATTTCAATGGGCCCGCTTTGTGAAAACGCAATTACCCGAGAAACATTGGTGTAATAGTTTTTTAGATTTGTAACCACTTTAACTATTGAACATATCCTATCAACAAATCATTGATATCTATGTTTCCCCATTCTTTTCCTGAAATTACCATTGTTTAAATATAGTAAAATTTACAAGGATTTGCTTTAATGTGTTGAAAAAGAATTAGCCTCTAGGGTTAATTATGTTAATTGCTAGGGATTTTTCAGCCTCTGAATACAAAACATTAAGATGAATTTCGTTTGTGGAGTTAATAAAAATTAAGACATTCAACTAGGGCTATTCCTAAAATTTAAATTGTTTTATTAATCTTATGGAATTATGCTCTATTTAAAAAGAACTTAGAATCAAATTGATACAATCCTGAAAACAGTTTGCACGTTTTAATTACTCTGCTTAAATGTTTATTACCACTTTGGTGCCTGATGCTTTTTGACCAAGTTAAAAACCAGAAAAATTCTAAGCAGATATTTTTTTCTAGACAGTTTTGTTACCAACAGTATCTTTGAATGTCATTGTTTTATTTTTCAAGCCTACAGCTAGGCTAACATTACACAATACAGTGGGTCGGTCGAAAGCAATATGCCTGGCAGAAACACATTTGATGAGACTTCTAATGGTCGAACACAGTAGGGCATGTCTTTCACGAATCGAACCAAATTCAAATATGTCACTGGTGACATTCTTTGTTTGCTCTGTTAAATGTTCCCAATTCAACTGCACTGAAAACCTTCAAAAAGCTATTATTGTAATAAGATTCAATGGGAAACTGTCTTTATAGTAATTATATATATCGATATACTCCTGACATTTTGAAGGAGGAGTTTCAAGGATATTTAATGATTTTTGTGCCCATTTCTAATCTGTGAAAATGCAAAAATAATTTAAGTTTTGAATTTGATAATTATTGAAACCTTTAATATGACAAAATTCACATTCAGAAATTAACAAAAACTTATCCATCCTGAGATTTTAGTTTTGAATTTCTTAAAATTTGTTAAGATTAATTCAATTCTTTTAGCAACTGTTTGGCAATCCCAGAATTAAATGCAAATATAGCCAATGCCATGAAATTTTGAAAGGGAAAAAAAAAAATCTTTCATGTACTGATAAATTCTGATGAGATTCTTTCAAAAATAAAGTTTACACAATACCATGATAATTTTTAATTGCTCTCTGTTCAGATGAAGTAGAGGCAAATTTCGCAGCAGACTCAAAGAATGGCCATGACGTAATTACAGCCTTGTTCCGATGCATTTCACTCATTAGTTGTGAGAGTGAATAATCTTTGTCATGCCAGACTAACATACAACTTTTCAGAAATCTCTGCCATCCAGCAGTTGCTCAAAAATTGCCCAACTTGGTCACACACGACAACTGGTCAGTCAACAAGTGCTGTTGTCTTACCATATTCACCCACTTCAGAGATGGAAGCAACTTTTTAAATGATTTAGTTTCCTATGATTGGCTTCTTCAATCAAAATGGCAACATCTGAAACAAAGCATTTTGATCAGAAGAGTGCACACCTTCAAACGAAATTTTTCATTGGAAAAAAAGGAAAGTCAGGAATAAAAAGTAGATTTATGAGCTTTATGTACACTACTGGATTGCTTTAAACAATTTTAGAAACTTAGTATAAATATATTACATTATAATTTGAGTATTTCTATATTCCTGGATAAGAATAATTTTTTTATTAGGAAACGAAATTTACTGCAAGCAAAATTTATTATAAAAGAACAAACACCTTCATTTTAGTTCTGCCAAAAACTCAGCACTGAAAGGGTAAATACTATTTCTGAAGTACTATAGTATACTTCAATATTAAAAAAATACAGCAAGATTATCTAAACTGGTCTACAAGTACTGAAATCTTATCGGCACTAGATAATGAAATTTTATTACTAAGTGTAAGAAATTTGTTGAAATGTCAACTATACAATCACAATTACAGATATGTTGAACCAATGCAAAAATACAAACCAATTCAAAATCAACAATAAACTTTTCTATCCTCTTTAACCCTTCAAGCCAGTAAGATGTACACACGTACACTCCCATTTGTCTGTCTCAAGTCAGTTTGACATACAGGGCTACGTTCTCTGCAGGGATAAATAATTGGCAGCCTCCCACTATTAATTTTCAACTTAATACTGTCATTTTTCACCGAGACAATAAAACAAGCTTACAATTTAGTTGTGTAAATTACATTTCCATTAAAAAATTTCCTTCTAGCTTTTTTTGTTTTGTCTCAAGAAAAAAAAAAAATACTGGGTGAAAGACATGCAGGAAAGACACCAGCCTGAAGGGTTAATTGTGTACATAAGCACTATAAAAAAAATTACTAGCATTGTTTGATAAGCTACTCACAATATTAGCTTTAATGCAAAATGTAGTTATTAAAAAATAACCAACCAAACCTCAAGGAACTAAATCTGGCCCCAATATTTCCATGATTTAAAGTTGCCGTTCATATTGGATCAAAAAATTCAGAATTTTATAATGTTGTTCACAAACAAAATTATATATAACATTAAATCAATCTACATGTGATAGGTAAACTTGCATCAAAATAGACCATCTCCAATCCAATGAAATTTATAAAATGTACTTTTGGCAAATAAACTTCACACTAACAGAATTAGGATATAAATTATACAGTATACTCAATATCTCTAAGTCGAAGGAACGCTTAAAAAAAATATTCTATAGCGAGTTTTCGAAATAACAAGGTCATAACCAAAACAAAAATTCACGTAAAAACACTAAGATACGGAATGGAATATTCTAAAATTTAGAGTTGATAGATGAGAATAAGTATAAATATGTAATGATAGTTAACAAAATCTAAATACAGCAATGATAATTTTAATTTTGAAAAGTAGTTGAAAATTACATTAAATTGAAAGAATTAGAAAAATACAATGAACTTACATTGCTAGAATTTCTTAAAAAATACCCATTTGCTTCGACACAACTGAACTGCGATTTTTCCAGAAAAATTCTTTTACTTTGAAAAATATTAGACATAATTAAAATTAACATTAGATGAATATGTAATATCAAGGGGAAAAATAATTTTTCGACATATAAAGTATACTGTATTAAGAACAATCCATTTATTTCTACATTAAAATGGTTCCTTTATAGTTTGCAGTAATATTTCAAAACATTTCTGACAAGTCCAAGTAATGTTGCAAGGTCCACTTAAGCTACAACTCGTGGAAATATCACATTGCCTGTAAAGGCATTTTAAAGGAGTTTTTAGGTTTCATATCTTTCTCACAAATAATGTCTGGTGAAATAAAATGCTTATGCATTTCATATTCAATATTAAATGGTTGCAAAGTTGGAAGACTTCACTACAGACAACAGAAATTATTGATTTCTGAAAAACTTAACAGGATTCAAGCTTCCAAATGATCCATTTTTGATCAACTGCATTACTTAGCATTTTCAAGTTTAAAATGTTTTGGAGAATAACTGACAAAACCTCAATTCTAAAACAAAATTGATTTCCCTGTTTAGTTCTTTATTCTTAAACTTTATCCATTAACAGAAAATTCAGGGTTAACAAATTGATTCCATTATAAAGGATTAAGATTCTATCCCATCTGCTTCTAATATCCAAAATTTCAAATATCTTTATACCTTAGATACTGGATATCTGACATTCTAATTAAACAAGGTAGGGATAGTAAAACCAATCACAGTGCTTTGCAACAGCTTGAGTCACCTTTAGGATAGACTGCACCGGGTGGTCTAGAAAATGCATGCGCAAGTCTCTTTGCTACCCCATGCCATCTTACCCATCCCTATTTATATGGAATAATTGTCATTCTTAACTCAAATCTTGTTAATATACTGAATTCCTAATAATGATTTAAAAAAAAAAAAAAACTTAACCAAGTTGAGAAACTGAAAAGACTTAAAATGGGGAGAAAAAAAATGAATAAGAATTGCCCATGAGGGGATTGAACCCACAACTTTCACGTTATTAGCACAACGCTCTAATCAACTGAGCTAACAGAAGCCATTGCAAAGCACTGTGGGATGTGTCCACAGATAGACAAACTGGGGATGTAAGGAGTCTTTCAGAAGCCTAAAAGCAATCACAGTTTCCCCACTGAAAGTGTCCCTTCAGATTATTTCCCTTTTGTTTGCAAGTTTTACTCTCCATTTCCAATTTACAAATGATAATAGGCAAGTGAAAACTGGACTTAATTCATGTGATCCATAAGAAATGAAATTAAGCTACTGTTCAGTTAACATTTTTGGGTTATTGAAAACAAACTTGTGTCTTCCATATATTAGCAAATGCAATTTTAAGTTCTGTCTGGGTCAGATGTTCTAGAAGTTTTAACAGTTTAAAACTGTATATGGCTGCCTAAACAAACATCCCATGCCTCAACAGAAAATGGAATTATCAATAAAACTTAATTCAATACAAATTCAGGGTCACACAAATATGAAATCACTAAGAGGGGGAAAATGCAATGCAAGACTAAAAGAATTCTTGTTTCCATATATAAAGCACAATATGAAAATGCAAGTGCTGCAAAACCAAAGATTTTGAAAATTCCTAGTTCAAAGATATGAATATCTTGAGTTGAAGGATCATTATTTTCAGAATCTCTTGCAGCTTTATGCTAAGAAAGTCATTTCTTGTTTAAAAATAAGTCAAGCATACATATACATGTATAATCAAAACAATGGAGATAATCAGAGTTTAAACCAATTTCGTTGTAACAAGTTTACACAATTCATAATGATATTCTTAAAGCCCTTCAAGCAACATTTCTAATGTGCTGATCTTGCAAGGATCAAGTATAAATAAGTACTTTAAGCATTACTTAACAGTTGATTACAATGAGGATCATGCATACAGTTAAGTCATTCCTACAGTATTTTTCATTATCCAAATTAAAGATGTATTTTATGTCAGCAATGATAATTTAAAACTTGATCAAAAAAAGATTTTAAATCTCGACAGTTACATGTAAAAATGCTGTTTAATCACATTTACAACACCAACATTTTGTAAAGTTTGAATCACTGTTGCAATCTCCCCAATAACCAAAAATGTTGACACCAAACCCAAAAAATAATTTAGAACAGCAAGACCTAAATAAGTTTTCTAGTAGCAACAAAACTCTTCCAAATAGTTTAAGCCCAAGAAATCAAAACATCAAAATGGAGAGGGGTGGGAAAGTTATAAAATTAAACTATTTTATAGTTTTAATCTTCCACAATTTCTGGAAAAAATTCCATTTGCATTTAACAGATAGAAAACAATTACAGAATTATATATATAGAAAAAGATAAAAATGCATAGTTTCAAGTATCTGTGACAAGCCTCTTTGTTAAAAAAATCTCTAGTGCACCCCCCACCCCAACTGTGTATTATTGTCAGTGTTAGTTATGGAAAAACCCAACTCCAACACTCCATTCTTTTTCAACTTACACACAAATTCATGACTAACATTTTATCAATATCCATATTTAAAATTTTCTGACCTGCCTTTTACTATTGTGACTACAGAATGAAAAGTATTTGTACAACATCCAATAGAACTGATCAAAAGAATTAAGCAGTAATTAACAAGTTTCTTTGAAATAAAGAAAAACTAAAATTGTTCCACAAAAAAGTACAGGTTATCAGACATACACCGATATATATATATTTTTTTTTTTAAAGATCTAAAAGAAAAGTCTTATTACCAATATCTTTAGAAGCACCATTTAAAATTTTTAATTTTAAAGCAAAAATACAATAAAACTTTAGAAATATTTAAAAAATAAAATGAAAGCAAGGGTTATTTACCAACTGAATGAATTATTCTTTAGTTTAACAATACTGATAGATGAACTAATTTCAAAAATCTTACACAAGCTACTTAATTGAAAGTTGCATTATTTACCTTATCTAAGACTTAAAAAACCTCACAAAATTAATCTTCTTGAAGTACTGGATTCATATAATTTTACTACAAATTTACCAAGCTGCCATTGGTAGTTCAAGATAGACTTTCACTGATTTAAGAAAAATGTAATCACAATGACCCATTTGTAATCCAAATTTTAACTTTTCAATACTTGCATCAAAGCCTTTTATTTATAAAAAAAAGAAATCAAGTGTTTCCTTATAAAAACATGTATATTGATAAAATACACAAGATTCACTGAAGAATGACCCTATTTATAGAAACATAACTTAATACATAGAAGCAGACAAATTCTTTCATCAATTACATGTATTTAAAAAAAAAAAAAAAAAATTTGAAGTGTAAGTAATCAGTAATAAGAGTAACATGCAATGCAGCAATTAAAATTTAGCCATTCCAGCACATTTTAATTAATATTCGATTTTTATATTTACCTCAAGTTTACTTTATTCAGATTGTTATAACAAGAAAAAAAAAGTATATTTAAAATTTTACAAACATGATTAGTAAAGTTTAAGAGATGATAGCCCTAAATTACATTCAAAACAATGTCGGGATATTTGCTACATTGCTCTGAAAGCACTTAACACCAAGACCAAACTCATTTCTGCAATTAAAATATTTTCTACAAAACTTGCAACATTCTCTATTCTGTCCAAAAGAATCACTTATAAAAATTTCAGAACAAAATGTTTGCAAAGTTAAATGCAAAAAAGTTTAGTGTTGGTCAGAAGTACAAACTACTTCTACATTCCAGTGCAACAGATTACTAGATAATCAAATCTATGGGCTCCACAACATTTGTATCTCCACTGCCTAACAAACTTAGTAAGATAAGAAACATGCTAAACTTGCATCTTGCCTAAGATCACTCCCCAGCTCATTATCTCCCACTACAATTTTTCCAAACTAAGTCAGCTTCAGCCCATTCTAAACCAAAGGAGTTTAGAAAATTCCAAAATGATCAGTTCAAGTATTAACCCAGTATTTAACCTCCCTCTCAATATCTCCCTGCAAAACTTTTTTCTGGAAATTTAGAATTTCAGTTTTTTTTTTTTAAAAAAAAAAGCATGGTCAAATTTACTTTAAAGAAACAAAACCACACTTCTGTTATTTATTTTCAGTCAAATTTTTAAAATTTAGAAGACCCAACACATTAAGAGTTTATGATAAGAAACCTACATTTTTGAACAATTTAATTGAATATCTGCTGCACAACTATTGATTTGCAACTATTAAAATTATTTTTTTTTTTTTCTTTTAATATCTTACACTACTACACCCTCCCCCTGCCAAAAAATAAAAATAAATAGAGTATGAAAACTAAGATACACCTTTTAACAAGCTACATTTAAGTCTTTCACATTGTTCCTGAATTATTTAGTTTTACTACATAAAAATACCCAGTGTGACTTGAAACAAATTCATTCAAGGCAATGTTGAAAATGTTTTAAAAACAGCCTTTACATTTATTGAGTCAATGCATTTTTTTTTCTTCTCCCTTCCACTCCAAATGTCAGTTTATACAAGTTATCCTTGTTTAAAATTAAATCTAATGTTGAATTAGCATCTGCAAACATTAACATTTATATAGGGGAAATTTGAAGCACTTATTTTTTTGGATGGGGGAAGGGATAAGTTACTACTGAATATTAAATTACAATTACAGATATACGATAGAGCACAAATTAGCCATATTTTAAGAAATCCTATTGGACATTGATAACATTGCACTTATTGTCCACGTGCAAAGCATAAAAATCTGGTGAAAAGTACGAATATAAGGAAGACTGGAATGAATGATAGCATCCAAAAAGGAAGACCAAACCAACTGACTATTTCCTTAACATATTTTGATTGACAAAATTCGAAAATTCTTTCACATTCAATAGATCTCATTCTTACAAAAAAATAAGCATTATTCCGGGAAAGAACAAATATTCAAACGTACATTTATAAATCCAAATGCACAAGATAATCTTTAAACTTTACTTAAAGATCATTCATTTTTCAATTCAGATATTGTTTCCTTTGCAATGCGTTACAGCATTGGCCAAAAATAATTTTTATTACCAAAAGTTTCATTGCCTGACAGTTTTCCTGTGGTCAATTGTAAAATTTACTAACTCGTTTTATTCATTTTACCATGTTAAAATCAATTTTGTAAAATAATTATCAGCTGAATTATATACAAATATATCTTTGTTAAAATTCTCCGCGTTTCTCAGCATCACTGTTTCCTTCCCAGTCCTAATTTTCCTGGATTTCCCAATGCTACGAGATGGAGGAATGAATTTATATCTTCAAATGACACAGGTTTCATTAAAGGCATTAGACATCTGAAAAGAATATTCTTCACATTTTAATCTAGCAATCTCAGTTCTTAAGTGAAAGGAGCGACACTGAGTTACATTGTATCACATTTTTTTAACAATACAGATAACTGAATTAATTTCAACGATTGTACATATAAAAATATTTTTTTAACTTTTTAATAAAATGTTCAATACCTTTAATTGCCTTTACATAACTACCTACATTAAACTCGTCAAGATTACTATAAATAGTTACGCCGGATCATTGATTTTGAAATTTTACGGGTTAACTTCATTTTTCGCGCCCAATTGAAATTGAATAAAAAAATTAAAATGGTAAAACTTACTTCTGATCATCTGCCATTATTTGTTCGGTCTTCTTACACTATCTGCAAGAACAGTTATTGTATTATAAAAGTCGAAAATTGTTTTAGAAAATATTCATCAAGTTTTATCTAACAAGACAGTGCAAACTTTTAACTTGATTCCCAAGAATTTGACGCAGTGGGTTTCGAAACAAGAAATCCTTGACAAATGACACTGCGGCTCAATAACTGCATCTACTTTTGTGTTAGGCTTATCGTTTAGGCTTAACAGCGTGATTGGTTTGAAACACGTTCACCAACACAAATTACCTATTGAATTAATTCCCATGGAACTAAAGACACGACCTAAAACCAAGAAGGAAAAACTATCGTGTCTGAAAAATAACCTTTATTAAATTTAGTACAGACACAGAATATCTAACATTAGGCCTAACAATCGGAGCATGCTTTTTGTCTCGTCTCTATACAAGAGAACACGTTGGAATCTCTGAAAAGCCTGTTTCCCCCTTATTTGTGTATTATTCCCATATCCCACAAACCAACAATCCAAATCCACGCTTACCCCACTTATGCCTCAATTCTTAGACAAAATTAAGTATAACAAAAGCTTTTCCTTAAGCTTGCTACTTAGTCTCTTACTGCCAGAACCTGAAGACCGCAACCTGAAGACAGTGCGTTGTAAGATGGCCGACGGACTAACCGTCGCCGTAATTATTTCAAATAATTATCGTAATTCGCCAAAAAAAAATAACTACAAAAACTAGTTTCTTAAAGAATTAGCTATTAATTAACTTTCTGCTTCACGATTACATACCTAATTTCTAGAGAGCAAAGTGAATAAAGACACTGCGACACTTGCCTGCTTGAAAAGGGTTGACGAGAAACCACGAGGAATGACAGCGATAAGGAGCGAGTTTCTGATTGGAGGAAACTTACGTCACCTCAAAATTGAACAAATCGCAAGTTAGTTACTTTAAGTTTGGCGGCAAAAATTCACGTGCTCAGTGTTTAAGATAATGCCGGGAATTTTTAAACATAAAATGGCAATATGAAAGTTGTAAAATTGTTATTAATTTAAATTTTTTATAATTATATAACTAGTGTTTTTAATTAGGATTCTTTGTTAAAATTTAAAATTTTAGCGAATACGAAAAATGTTTTCTTTGTAAAATGGAACAGATCATAATTCCATTTAATAAATTAAAATAAATAATGAATATTCTTTAACGTAAATACATCCAAGAATAAAATAAAAAGAATAAAAAGAAAAATAGATCACGATTGTCATACTAAATCGATAACACTTTTCCCTCCTTCAAATAGAAAAGAACACAAAAGAAGAATCCCTCTTTAAATTCACGGAGATAACATTTAAAAATCAAAACTTACCAATGATATTTTAGTTAGTTTACGGAATATATATTAGTAAAACATTAGAAAATAATAGTTTGATTTAACCTCACTGAAATTATTTCGAAATTCACATACGATGTTCGAATAGGGATAATTAAATTCTGCCAGAGAGTGATATATGCTTGTTATTCAGTAACTTCTATGAGTTCTGCAGTCTTGGAAGTATAGCAGGCGCTACTTTAGAAAACAGATAAATAAACAGCACGTTAAGTTACTATAAACAATGAATTGTCAATTCACGCTCAAAGAATATTTGTCAGTGATTCATTTATTCAGATAATAAATTAAGAAAACAATCGTGAACAATAAACCTGTAGAACTGATAAAATATCCTGTATTTTATAGTATCCTTTCATTTTATTTCGTCAACAATAATTATGAAGCAGTATAATCACGAGTTAAAAAGAATACATTTAACATCTAATTAGACATGTTTTCATTCTTATAATCATTATATGATTCTATTTTACTAGTCATTTTTTTTTATACATGCCAATAATATTAATAATAATGGTTTGTTTTGATGTTTTTTTGTTTTGTTTTGTTTTTGTTAGCAACCATAATTAGCAAGCGCATTATCGAATAATTATTAATATGATTTTATACATTCTATAATACGATTTTTTTTTCTTTATTTTTTGATATGATTTGTTCCTTTTTGACTGTAATATATGGAATTTTACAGGTCATTTGAGGTCAAAATTTCGTAATTTTTGAATTAACGTCACCAAAGAAACGGAGGGACGATCATAAAAAGGATCAGTGATAAAACCGGTTGTAATTTAGAATTGTACGACTGAAATTTTTGTTGATGAAATGATGAACTACTCAAATTATCAAAAGCCTGTCAATTTTGAAATGTGTCCAATGTCCAATTTGTGCGTTTTGAAGGATGTTGTGGAAAATTCATGATATTTAATGTGTACTTTGTAAATTTTATTTTATTCGGTTAATGCTATCAATATATTCCAAGAACCCTAAATCAAACTAATATTACATTGAAAATCAAAATTTCTTTTTAAATATATTAAAAAACGTTTTGGAAATTATTTGCTTTTTATATCGATAATCATAAGAAGCCCCCAAATGATAAGAAATCTTAAAAAGAAAGATAATATAAAGACGCACTGAAGTAGAAATTTAAAATCGTAAGAGGGTTATGGTTGTATCGCTCCATTGACATTTATTTGTTTATTAATTTTTGAAAAATTACGGATATTTTCGAGACGTAAGTTCATTGCAAAATCGTCTTCTGCAAAGTTTTACAGAAGATAGGTTCGTATTGTTAAAAGAAAGGCTACATAGTAAGTTTATTTCGTTAAACAGTATTTTCATGTATTGTTCACCCTCTTAAAAAAAAAAATCAAGCTCTTCCATTTATTTAAAATATTCACAAAGAAATAGTCTTTACTTGTCTATAATAGTAGTTCTAGTAGTAAGTTCAAGCATTGTCTCCATTTTGCACAAAGCAATTTGTTGCGCTATGTTTTACTTCGAATTAAAATTATGGTAGGCGAATTGATTTCACTGTTCCCAAGAGTCGTGAAGCTTTCGATAGTGGCTACCATCCTTAGTTTGTATTAAAAATTACTGTTTATATATAAATCGCGTGAATTTATGTTGAAATAAAAATCGTATTCATCTCCGGCATTTCCAATAACATTAGTCTTTATTTTTTTGTATATAAAAAAAAATTGTTAATATTTAGGTAGTTAATGCATGTTTTACGAACTGTTTTCTGAAAATTTAAACATTTTCTTAAAATTTAAAGAAAAAGGTAACGTTTTTGAAAGCTACGAGACGAGTCTTAATTAAATTATCGTTTCTGTATAAAGTTTTTCAATGTAATTATGGGATGGGGCGTCGCTTTTAAACCTAATTTGCTTGCAAAGAGCAGATTAATTTAACAATGTAATAGGGTAAATTCTGAAAAGAAGTAGTATATGAAAATAACGTATATCTATTCAAAGATACTTGTTTTTCATTCAATATAATAAAAATCAGCCGTTTATTACAAGAGAAGCATATTCGAAGCAGCTCCTTCCCTTTGATTCCGTGTAACTGATTATTAAAAATAATAATAATAAGATTGAATAAAAATTAAGAAAGTAACCAGGCTATACTGTATAATTTACCAATTATTAATAATAATAATCAAAATTATATATATTGTAAAAGATATTAGTTAACTTGGTGTTTTTGTTTATATATAAAATTAGAAAAGAATATTTACTATGTATTGAAGATACACTACTGAAATTATTAATATGTATAAATGAAGAATAAGTCATTTAATAAAAGGTACTCTTGATTTAATATTATATAATAAATATCATCATCAATCTTTAAATATATTGATTTATTTATTGGCTGGTAATTTCCCTCTCATCAGATTCTGGCTAAACTATTGGCATAAAGGCCATGATTTTACAGGAAATAATAAAATTTAAATGGATTTTATATACAGACTTCTAAAAGAAAGAATTTTTAAGCTAAAATTTAATTATAGCAAGAATATTATGTGATTCATTAAAAAAGAAAGTTATATCCTGACTCTACTTTCATTAGCAACCATCTTTTTCTAAATCCTGCAGTCAATTTTGTTAGAATAACAAGCTTGTTATGGTGGCACATTGTCTTTGTTGTGAGACAAATTCAAGGATCAACTCCGTAATTTAAAAAATTAGAAAAGAATATTTACTATGTATTGAAGTTACACTACTGAAATTATTAATATGTATAAATGAAGAATAAGTCATTTAATAAAAGGTACTCTTGATTTGACTTTGACTTACTTGACTTATTTCCTGTCGCTCCTAGTGGAGCATAGGGCAGCAGTAAAGACCTTCCATCTAGTTCTGTTGACAGCCAAACATTTCACCTCACTCCAGATTTTACCAGCCTCCAAAGCCTCCTCTTCCACTGTCCTTTTCCATGTTTTCCTCGGGCGACCTCGCCTCCGTGTTCCTTGCGGATTCCAATCTAGTGCTGTCCTTTCAACAGCTCCGTGTTGTTTACGCAATGTGTGGCCAATCCACCTCCACTTTCTCTCTTTGATTTGTTCTTCAATTCTTGATTTAATATTATATAATAAATATCATCATCAATCTTTAAATGAAGATTACTTATTTTCAACATGATGGGAATCATTGAATCCATTAAGTTGAAGAGTTGAATGATTTGTCAGCTTCAAGAAATGGTAGAGAACAGCATGATGTATAAGCAGCATTCATAGACCTCTTGCAATCCCTTTGCATTGAACCAACAACAACAAAACTGCTGTCAATATAATTATTTTTTACAATATTGCTGCCTCTTAGTGAGATGCCATCCCTAAGCAACACATATGCCTAAGAATATCCCTTTATACAATAGAGCAAGATTTTTACGTGTGAGAAAAAAAAAAAAGTAAATATTGAAGGTAAATTTAAAGGATTAGATTTTGGATTTTAAGAAGGCTTCAATCAAATTTACAATAAACAAATTTGTTAAAAAATTAAAGATAGTGTTGCAATAGCAATTAGAAAAATGTACTATCTACAGAAAGAATTCTATGAAAAAAAAATTAATTAAAATAAGCAGTGATTGTTGTGCCAATAAATTGGGTGAGATGCTCTTTTAAAGGTTAGTTTTAAAAAAAAAAATAAATTACACAATTTCAAAAGCTTAATCATAACATTCAAGTAGTTGATTTCTTCTTGTCTTTCATGAAGAGTACCTATATTTACTCGTCTTACCCACTATTGTTCTAAATCAAATTTTATTCAGTTGCTTTGTTTAAATAATTTTTGAAGATAATACACACACAAAATGAGTCTCATAAATTTTTGAGTAGTATAGAGAGTTAAATATAAAAATTGGAAACCAATGGTGTTAGTTTCAAAACGATTAACTGTCATTATGCTACAGCCATTAGTAATGAAATCTTAGGATTATATAGTGCACATGCTTTATAATGCTAGCAACTTCCAGATGTTGTTTTTTTAAGTACAATCAAATGTGTTTCTCTAAGTGAAGAGGTAATCTCTTTTTTGAATGTGTGTTTGTGCCCTGGACAGTTTGTTTTAAACATGATAGGAAGTTTCGAAATTATTTTTCTAATCGGCAGCATGAAGAGAGTTGGGAGAAAATTACTGGACTCACAGATATTCATTAGAAGGATATTTAGCTTTCTGGTTAATCGTATCTTTCAATGTACAATCTTAGAATATCCAGCTGATTTTTGTTATTTTTCCTCTCTTTATAAGCAATTATTTTTTTTACATGATTTTCCAGAATCCTAACATATCTATCAATGAAGTTTTAACATCAAACTTCTAACTTAAAACTTTAATAAAATGGAAAAAAGATGCTTTATTACAAGAAATAAGATCCATCCTAAATCTACATTACTTTTATTGCCACTGCATAAATGAATTAGGTGACATTACTTTTTTTTTATCTTGCAGACTCATGAATTCATTCAACCTTTCACATAACTTCTCTATAATTTTTTACATTTTAGTTACTGAATTTTTCAAATTAGCAAAATTAAGATTGTCTGAATCAAATTCAGATAAAAGAAAGGATACTCAAGAATTTTTTTTTTTTTCTGCAGCCATTTAACAGAAGGTATTTCTTTAAACAGAAAGGCATTGCTGCTTAGAAATATGACAAGTTCTCAACACAATTTGGTCATATATTTTTTTATATATTCTAATCCTTAACTCTTACAAAAGAAATGAAGAGATTGGATTTCTTGCACCAATACTGATATAATAATTTTGTTTGTTTTTTAAATATACTTGTATGTAAACTTTGTGTAATAAATTATTGTTTAACTAGCAGCAAAGCCTGTCGGACGACAGGCATAAAAAAAATCTGAAAAATCATTTTATTACATACTATCAACTATAAAGTAAATATCTCCTTATAAACTAAATTTTTTGTAAAAACAGCATCAGATCCTTCTATCAAATTTCCTTGATCTATTCGGTCAAGAATTTTGATTTTGACGTCGCAAGCACGACATGCTCGAGAAATAGCAACATATAACTGTCCATGACTAAAAACAGGCTCTGGTAAATAAACACCAACCATATCTAAAGTTTGTCCTTGTAAATAAATTTTACTAAAAGTAAGAATGGAATAATTATTATTTTTGACTCATAACGCCGAAAGGCTTTTAAAACTACCTTTGTAATCTAAACACTGTGCTAACTTGTGAAAGAAGCTTCTACGGCAAAAATGGTTTTGAGTTTCAAAATCAGCGTAAAAAACTGAGTAAGTATGCCAAATTTCATTAAAATGGCTGCAGTGGTAACAAAATTATTTGGTTTCGAACGTATGTTTTGTTAGAATTTCAGTTGTCTATGTCAGTTCCCAAGGATGAAATTTCATGGAAACAACATGGAATGACAAAATGAACTAATATTTCATCCAATTTGAGTACCTTTGATTCAATGGTACCATTGAGAACCCTTGGATCTATCTTAATAGCTTAATTATATCGAGTTACAGACAGACAAACAAACTTAGCCAATTATATAAGTTGATGATGATGATTGTTGGTTTTAGAAGGAAGTGAAATTTATTAAGAAGGATTAAAAAAAAACAGAAAACGAAACTGCTGTAGTGCTGAACAATAAATGTAAACCCATTTATTTGTTAAAAAATGCAGAAAGGAGACTTTATCAAATCAGAAACCATTTCCTGTAGTATCTGGTGGGCTAAATGTAATAGGGAGACATGGAATATGACTATATATCCATGCCTAAAATTCTGTAGAGCAGTGATTCCTAAACTTTTGGATGTCATAGATCATTAAAATTAAAAAAAAAAAAAGAATTATGAGATTGCACTTGATTGTCATTTATTATAAAATAAAAATAAATAAATAAACAATAAACAAATTAAAAAATATATTTTCATGAAAACCAATTACATTGACCCTGTTTTTTGCATTTTACCAAATACTGGTTAATAAGTCACAGATTGGCATTTGGGAACCACAGATGTGGATGCAAATAATGCTTAAGAATTAGCTTCTGTTTCAAAAATATTCGGAACTACAGCAAAATCCGAAGGAAAATAATAAGATAACAATAAACATGGTAACAGGGAAATTAAATATATATTTCTACGAGATTATATTGATAGTCTCAGTAATTCTTCTTCAGTTGGCTGTAGACAAACTAATTCTCCTTAATTCTTTTACTGAATTATATTTCAAAAAGTTGTTTCAGGGGATAGAAGGAAGAAAACTCCTAATTTGCCAGAATGTAATTCAGTCAAGAAATTAGAGACAGAATTAGTTAAAGCTATGGGGTATTATAAGAATAATTCTAATAACAGTAGCAGGGATTTGTTTATGACTTACCTTTTACTAGCATTTTTTCCAACAAAAAGAGAGCCATAAATTTACCAGAGAAAAAATATGATTTTTTGATAAGCAACACAAATCACTTATTTCTTTTTTATGTAATTCTTTATATACTAGTATTTTTTATATAAAAAAAAAGTAATGTCAATATTGTATGTGAAACATACTTAGCAAAAAGAATGAAATATGGCTTTGTTTGGCCAAGAATTATGTAAATATTAGAAACTATATTTTTTTCAAGGACCCAATAGAATATATTAGAAAAATATAGTTTACATTATTGTGGATAGGGAACTTTAATTCAGCCCATTGTCTCTAGAAATAAAAAGTGGCCATATGGATGCTAAAAAATAATATTGTGTAAGTAAAGTTTAATGCAAAGATGATGTAAGTAAATTAGTGTAATTCAATTTGTAAAAAACATGATATTCAAAGGTCACATAAAATTGGTATCGCTA
Organism: Thereuonema tuberculata; assembly: GCA_023159025.1. Lineage (NCBI taxonomy): Eukaryota > Metazoa > Arthropoda > Chilopoda > Scutigeromorpha > Scutigeridae > Thereuonema > Thereuonema tuberculata. The sequence goes on along the minus strand of JAFIDM010009631.1, from coordinate 134,510,774 downwards.
ATTTGTTGGTAAATATAAATGAGCTCCGAGAGGAAGGATATTAATCTAAAGCAAGTAATTTTCTGATTCACTATTACAATTATCAACTTTTAGTTTTCTAGAAGAAGCTGATAAAATTTCATTTGTTCACATTTTCTGTTACTGCATTCATTCATTTTTTTTTTTATGATCAGCAATCAAGGGAAATTTATATTGTAGTGGAATACACAAAGTAAAAAAAAAAAAGAGATACTGTACAAGATTCAATGGGTTAAAGGTATTACTAGGAATAAGTGCTGGTATCCAATATTGCACAGAATATATGATTAGATATGATTGTTTTTGTTCTATATTTCTAGGCTTTATTTTTTTTTTTTATTTAACTGGCTTATTGATGAAAGAGCAAAGCAAAATTGTGCATAAAGATGTAGATATTCTTTTGAGTTGACATTGTGTTACTATAATGTGTAGTTGGATTGTTTAACTAACTCTGTAATTTTTTTTTTTTAACATTTTAATGATAATTTTTTTACATTTTTTTAGATATGATTGTCAGGAATTTTTTCACAGGGTATTTCTCCCCCAGGTGGATCACAGGGTTCAACCAGCGTTTTGTAAAAGAAGTATTGGTTTTCTTTTCTGGGCCTTTGAGGTGGTGTCAGGCTCACACTTGACTTCAGCTTAGTCCTATTTGTTATGCTGGTAGCCTTACCTTCCGTTACCCAAAGGGTCACACAGGCCTGTAGTTGGATTGTTTAACTAATTCTTCTTTTTACATTTTCTTTTAACATTTTTTCTCCAGCTTGTTTACATTTTTTTTTTATTATTATTATTATTTCCTATGTTTTGAGATTTTTGTTGATCTTTAATGTAGTATTATTTTATTTATTTTTTTTAACTTTTTAATGATAATTTTTTTACATTTTTTAGATAGGAATGTTTTTGTTCTATATTTTTAGGCTTTATTTTATTTTTTTTTATTTAACTGGCTTAGTGATGAAAGAGCAAAACAAAATTGTGCATAAAGATGTATGATATTCTTTTGAGTTGACATAGTATTACTATGTAAAGTTCCCATATTTCTTTTGTAGATCCCTCCTTCTACAGCCTCTACCATTAAATATTTCCAACATCACAAATTTAAATGTAAAAAAAAACTACATTTAATACTAAAGCAAATTTTCAGAAAGATTACGTCTTTTCTTTTTCAAGGACCCAATAGAATATATTAGAAAAATATAGTTTACATTATTGTGGATAGGGAACTTTAATTCAGCCCATTGTCTCTAGAAATAAAAAGTGGCCATACGGATGCTAAAAAATAATATTGTATAAGTAAAGTTTGATGCAAAGATGATGTAAGTAAATTAGTGTAATTCAATTTGTAAAAAACATGATATTCAAAGGTCACATAAAATTGGTATCGCATAAGATTGTTATTTTTAGGCTTGAAAAAGAAAAGACGTAATCTTTCTGAAAATTTGCTTTAGTATTAAATGTAGTTTTTTTTTTTACATTTAAATTTGTGATGTTGGAAATAGTATTACTATAATGTCCTATTACAATGTTAGATCTAGTTTATTTAGGGTGACATAATTCACAGCTGCTCTTGACGAACTCTTCTGGTAATGGTTTTTTTTTTGCCTGAAAGTGCTTCCACATTGTAAATACCATCTTTCTCTTGCTGTTCACTGTTCTATCTCTGCATGCAACTGTTCTTTGTTGAAATTTAAGAATTATGTGAACCATCATGTATTTTTTTTTTTACTTATTTAATTAAAAGAAATGAGTTTCAATTCTCGGAGTTACTGTTAACTTTAGTTTTTGAAGAAAAAAAAATAGCGCGTTGTATTTAATCTTGAGAATTATATATAATTAAAATGAAGCTTAGCTTATTATTTAATGTATCTTTTAAAGTTTTATCCTTTTTCATATTCAGATATTTTGTTATTAAGTTAACATTGGCTGAGTGTGCAGAACATAGTTTGAGAAATCATGATCTAAACATTGCTGACATATTATGTCTGTTAGAATAATAAGATTAGCTCTTCTTGCAATGATCATCTTCCAAATGATCAGGTATTTTTATAGATGTTCGTAATTTTCATAATGCCAGAAATTATGGGATTTCCAAGTAAAAAATTGCATATCATGTTGGCAAAGGTAACATCTACTTACCTTTGAGGATATTGTTTAAACATTTATTGATATAAAATGGTTGTAATTTTGTCAGTTTGAACCAACTACTTTATATTAAAATAATTGTCTTGATTTTCTGAAAGTTAAAATTGCCGTCAAAAAACTTTAATGTGGGAATTGATTTCAGTAACTGGTAAAAGCATCTTCTTGAAACTTGGCATGCATATTTACAGAAAAGAACTTATCTAATTTTTGTATTTGAATATTTTCCATTTGTGGGTCTCTATGTAGAAATTTACTTATGAATGTATAAAAATTTCCATAGAAATGCATTAGAAGCAAAAACAACAAAGAGTATAACCGAAGCCAGTAGAAACACCCCCTCTTAGAACCCTCGAATACAGCCTACTAAAAAGCTTAAATAAGCTATATTATAGTGTTAAAATTATCTCTAGGAAGTGAAGGGAAAAAAAGTTATAAAGCTCTAAAGTCGCCATAGAAATACATGTAAAACTCATATTTTTCACGTTTCCTAAAAATTTGTTTTTTGTTATCCTCACATGAAATTAACATAAGTTATAAAGGACCATAAAATGCATAAATCAATAGGAAAACCATGAATATACACTAACTGCTCCATTGAAAGTGGACACCTGCCGTAGTGGAACAACCCATGCAAATTTGGGCAATAATTTGAATATATTTCTTATAAACAACACGATCATGTGTAGTTGGATTCCTTTGTTGTCTAATCACGTGCTGAGGTAAAATGTCACCATCAAAGCAGCTGAGCGATTTTCAACGTGGAGTCGTCATAGTGGCCAGTGTGTGAGCCATAGGAGCGACACTGAACCTGCCAAAGTCGACCGTGGGTGCTATTTTCACGAAGTGGAAACACAACGTCATGGAGGTGGCCGAGCCCGCATGCTGACCGATAGAGACCGGAGGGCCCTGAAGCGGTTATTACGGCAGAACTGGGCTGTTCCAGCGGAACAACGGTGGCAGGATTTCCAGCAGGCAACGGGAACAACTGTCAGTACCATGACGATTCGTTGGGAGCTCCATGCCTTATGATACACCGGTCGGGCTATTGCCCACAAGCCTAATATCACCCCTGTAAGCGGCCTGGTGTAAAGAGCGACGGTCTTCGTCAATGGACCACTGGAAGAGCATTATGTTCAGCGACAAATTGAGGTTATGTTATGTTATGAATTACAATGGAATAGTTTTTACCAGAAAAATAATAGTCCATAGCTAAATAATATCAAACATACATGTGAAGGGAAAGAACAGAGTCCAACTAGTTGCTAGTAGCAACAACTACAGTCCATCTGATGGCTGGTAACAAAAACAACAGTCCATCTGGGGCTGCTATCTATGAGTCATTTTTTTTTTTTTTATGAAACAGAAAGGCCGGCTGGCCAAAAGCCATGTCAATTATTCTATTATACCACCCCCTTTTGGGTAGCAGGCCAGTCTAGTCACTTGTAGTCTTATTATTGTCTTCTGAACCTCTATTCACGTTGGGCAGTCAACACTTGCAGCATGGCACTTCGTACTCTTTGGTAGAGCACTCTGGTTAAGGCTTTCATAAAGATATCAGCTATGTTGTCAGAATCTTCTAACATGAATGCCTTTATTAACATCAATTCACTAAAAGACTCTACAAACATTAATCTCCAAATGGCGGCAATATTTCATAAGACTCAACGTCTTATTTTCTCAAGCCTAACACCATGTCAGAAGTTTCAATGTAACATAGGACACAAAAATCTTGATGTAGGATATTTCGGACAAGCTTATATCTTATGTCTGTATGCTTAGTCTGCATATGTTCTTTATTATCTTTAGCGAAGGCAATTGCAGACTGACTGTCCAATAAACTTTTGTTGGAGTATAAACAGGAATCCACAAGATTTCTTTCTGTATCACTCTAAGCCAGATGACTTCGCAGATTGTCGTGGCAAGTCCAATGAAATCTTCCATCGTTGCCAATGCAATGCATCGCTGCTTCTGGGCACGCCAAGTAATGGGAATTCCAGAAAATACTCCTATGTAGCCAGAGCAAGATTTGCAGCTATCAATATTTGAAGCCCATGAGCTATCTGTATAGAATGTTAACACTGGCTTTGCTGTGGTTGGTCGGCAAACACTGCTTAAGTCTTGAGTTGTGTATATGCATACAAAGGCACACTGAAGAAGTCTCCAATGATCCCGTCCAGGATTCGAATTAAATTGTGCAAGAGCAATTACTGAAAATAAGATGTCTGGTCTAGTTTGTGAAGCTACATACATCAGGACTCCAATCAGTGATCGGTATTTAGTAGAATCTTCGAATCTTCAGTCATTGTCTTTTCGGGCAGTCAAAAGTACACCAGCATCCAATGGTACATGGACAGGTCTTGTTTCTTCCAGGTCAAAATGGCGAACTAGTTCTTGGATATAGGTCCGCTGGTGGACAGTCCAGCAATTGTTGACCTTCTCAAATTCTACTCCAAGGAATCGACGAAGTTCTCCAAGATTTTTGGCATCGTATTTTTCTGCTAATATTTTGATAACTTCTCTTTTAGTCATTTCATCTTTCGCAAAGACGGCAAGGTCTTCTACATAAACTAAAACTATGGCTCTTCTTGAACATGTAGATGCAATTGGTCGCTTGCAGTTTCTCGAAACCAAGGCTTTCAAAAGCGTTATCTACTTCCTTAAACCATTCTCGGCCCGATTGACAAAGTCCGTAGAGGACTCGACGAAGCTTCCAGACGATGTTGTCTGTTTAGCAATAACCAGGTGGTGGACGTAGGTAGATATCCTCGTGAAGAGTTCCGTATAGGTAGGCACATTTGATATCTAAGTGACAACTATACCAACCATAAGAAACTATCAATAAGACAAAGAAATATTGCACCAGGATGAAGGCAATTACCAGGAGAATAGGTTTCAAAATAATCAAATCCCTTCTTTTGAGTATTCCCTGTGCAACAAGTCTGGCTCTATATCATACTGGTCTTCCGGCTGCATCTTGTTTTATGGTGTAGACCCATCTGGATCCAATTGTCTTCATTTCAGGATTTCTCTTAACAGGTTTGTAGACATTTCTTTGGTGTAAGGTAGTCATCTCCTCATCCATCGCCTTTGTCCACTCTTCGGCTTGAGGTGACTGGATGGCTTCATCGAAGTTCGAAGGTATGTCGATTCCGACACGGCTTCGGGATTCAAAGTCATGTCGGGATCTCCGAATGAATCCTTATCATCATCATTTTGACTATGTGTCTTGTTGTGAAATTCAGATTAATCTACACCTTGATTTCTTTGTGGTAAATCAAATTGGACAGGGTCTCCTTGTATTTCTTCGAGATTAAGATCACTAAAATCAAAAGAAGGCAGATCAAACCGGATTTGTAATTGAATACAATATCTCACAACATCTTTAATTGACTGTTGACGTGGACCATCTAAGTAACGGTAGTAGTTATCCGCTCTCCCTTTTTCTTTCCCTGATTTCCTAATGACCACCTCTTGTTTCCATCCATCTGCTGGTTTATGTGAGTGTGACATAGCAACCTTTTGTGGTATTGCTTCTAGTCGCATATTCTGCAATTTTAATCATGACGTCGAGGTCGGAACTTCAGCAAAAATAGGCTCTGAATCATGCTTGGTCATCAGAATTTCTTCTTCGGAGTCCACTTTGTATGGTTTATTTCTATCATAGATGAATTCTAGTTTGGGAGTCTTATCAACATGATATTCCACAAATTTATCTTGGTAAGACGACTTCGAAACTGATGATGTCTTCTGTCCTGAATGTAAATTGTATCTCAGTACAGGTGCCGATTTTCCTTGCTGGTCATTGATTGTGAAATCCACATAGTTACTTATCTGGGCGTTATGTAGGGCTTGCATTCCATTTCATTTCTCATCGAAACGGACACTTTGAGTCTCTCTGATCGAGGATTTTCTGTCGTTGGGGCACCATACCTGATAACCATTTGTCTCGAATGTGTATCCCACCAATACTCCGAGTTTTGACTTGGGCTGGAGCTTTGTATGGCTATATCTATCATTGTGTATGAAACATAACGAGCCTATCCTGCATAAATGTTTTCTGCTTGGCTGACGTCCCTAGTAGATTGCGTTCGTGATCTCATCATTAATGCCAGAATGTATTATGCAATTCTTGATATGCATGGTCGCATGCATTATTTCGGCCTACCATTCTGCCAAAAAGATGTGCTGATATTAGGAGAGTCCAAATCATGTCAAGTATAGTTCTATTTAGGCGTTCCGCAACACCATTCATTTGCGGGGTGTATACGTTTGTCCTTTCTGCCTTAATGCCAAGTCGGGAGAGTTCTTCTGAGAAGTAGCTCGCACAGTATTCCATCCCATTGTCAGTTCTCAGGCGACAAATCTTCTTCCCGGTCTCCCATTCAGCTGTAGTCATAAACTGTTTGAATTTCTCAAAGGCTTAATCTTTGGATTTCATTGTGTACAGTACACTTCTTCTTGAAAAATCATCAGTGAATGAGATAAAACATTTCACTCCTCCATGCGAAGTCACTGGTGCAGGTCCCCAGACATCACTTTATACCAGGTCTAAAATGTCCTTTGAATATTTTTCTGATAGGACTACATGTTTTGCTCGAGTAGATTATCCTAACCTACATGCTTTACAGATAGGATTATCTGATGAGAGTGACTTCACACCGCTTACTTTATTATGTTTGATCATCTTTGTAATAGATTGTAGATTCGCATGACCAAACCGTTGGTGCCAAAGATCCAAATCAGTCATAGATCTGGGGTTAGAAGAATCATTAGTCTTATTTTCTTGTGAATTGGCAGCTGGAGTCTGCTCTGGTCTTTTGTTCTTCACAACTGAGGCATAACTAGGCTCGACTGGTTTGTCGTTCTTCTTCGTCATGTGTTGATTATTGGAAGGTACTTGACTCTTTACCATAAAGAATCCGCTGGTTAAAGGGGGCATGCATTACCCTGTCACCGCTTCCATCTAATACTTTTAGACCATGAATATTTGTAGCTATCTTCCATCCAGCTTCGAAAACCTTAGGACCGGATAGGAGATTCCTAGTCATGTTCGGTGCATGCATTACATTCTTCAAAGTAATGGTAACAATCTTCTTATTTACAATCATATTCACTTTAACATCACTAATTCCAACGATCTTGGTTAAACTTTCTGCGAGGATAGCAGGAGACGGATTTGTCTGCCAATATGCGCTATACCATTCTCTTCTGGTACAGAAATGACGAGTCGCTCTAGTGTTAAACGTCCATTGAGCATCCACAGATGCAGACGTGTGGACTTCAACAAAACATGCCCGTTTGTGTCAGTAGAAGAGGCGTGGGCTAGGACAATTTCGATTGAAAGGATTTAAATCACCACAATTATAACACTTATTCCTGTCTTTCGACTTGTTTGGATTAGGATGAAAAGGACTCTGAGATCTTTCATGACGATTTCTTCTTTCTCGACCATCACCATATCTGCCACCCCTTCCTGGGTGGAATCCGATGACATAGCATGTACATTGTTGGATTCGCTGGTTTGGTCCTGGATGGTCGAATAACGACGTTCAAATTCAGTCAGGAGTCGTTCTTTAATAGTCAGTGGTTGGAAGTCCGCATCTGGAAGTGCTTATAGCTGTTAGACGACTGAGTCCCACTCCTTAGGCAAGCCACATATCATTTGATATGCCTCTTCTTCGGGATCAATGGTTTTTCTGGTTTCTTGCAGATCAAGAATAGCATTCTGAATTCTAACTAAATATTTCGCCATCGTTTCGTTGGGCTTCATAGATAAAAGTACAAACTCCTTGCGAAGGTGTCCAATCCTCGCACGGGATTTTGGTTCGAAGATGGTACACAACGTTGACCAGGCTTCTCTTGCAGTAGTATACGTTTGAATGAGAACCTTGAGATCAGTCTCCAAACCGAGGGCGATCGTAGCTAATGCACGAGACTCTCGTAAATGACATTGTCGCCTTGTTCCTAGATATTTTGCCTCTTCTTCTGGGGTAGGAGGTTTCTCTGGCTGTTTTGAATCTATAAATCCATGAAGACCACGCTCATGTAGAAACATGATCTTATCAAACTTCCATAGGCGAAAATTCTTATCATTAAACTTGGCAGAGCGAAGAGTCAAACCACTAGAACTATTTTCATGCTCCATCATGATATGTCTAATTAGGGCTGTTATCTATCTTGATTAGTTCTACAATATTCATCAGCAAATTACTCACTTATTAATATTATCATATCCCATGATGCTTTGACCACACATTCATCATTGAACCTCTGTCAGTAGGCCTATTATAAATAAATTCTGGTCAAAAAGTCGTAATTCATAACTTTAGTTGCATGACTGGGCCCATAACCTTTAGGTTGTTATGTTATGAATTATAATTGAATAGTTTTTACCAACAAATAATAGTCCATACACAGCTAAATAATATCAAACATACATGTGAAGGGAAAGAAGAGTTCAACTAGATGCTAGAAGCAACAACAACAGTCCATCTGGTGCTGCCACCTATGAGTCATTTTTTTTTATGTATATAAAAACAGAGAAAGGCCAGCTGGCCAAAAACCATGTCAATTATTCTAACATGAATCACGCTTCACACTACCGATCGGATGGCGCACCTGGGTGTGATGTTAGCCAGGAGAATGGCTGCGACCTTAGTGTGTCATCACAACAGTGAAGTTTGGCGGTGGTGGTGTGATAGTTTGGTCGTGTTTCTCCTGGTTTGGACTTGGTCCATTGGTTGTGATCGAGCGGAACATAGCATCTACACAGTATCTGAACATTCTAGACAATTCCATGCTTCCTAGGTTGTGGTCGCAGTTCGGTGAAGGGCCATTTGTGCTCCAGCACGACAATTCGCCGTGCCATAAGGCCCGTGTTGTCAGCACCTGATTTTCAGAGAATAATGTTCAGGATCTTCAGTGGCCCGCCCACAGTCCGGACCTCAACCCTATTGAACATCTGTGCGATGAATTGGAGGGCTGGATTCGTGTGCGTCCGATGCAACCACAAACATGCATCCAACTTGTGCAGACTTTGAAGGAGGAATGGGCAAAAATACTGGTTGCTTGCTATCAGAAACTGGTGGAGAGAATGCCACGGCGTGCTTAGGGCAAAAGGCCACAGTACACGCTATTAGATACGCTGTGAATAAAGCGTCTGTTCCATACCACAGGTGACCACTTTCAATTGAGCAGGCAGTGTATTAAGAAGGGAAAAAAAAGGTAGACAAGAAAAGCAACAATTGTTGATAATATAAAAAAATGATTTTAATTGAGTTTTCATAACAAATAATGATAAAACAAATGGTTATTGATTCGAAAAAAATTTTCTTGAAACTTGGCAAGCATATTTCAGGAAAAGTAAAATTATAACATTTAAAATATTTTTGTATTAGGTCTTGTCGATACCTTGGCGCATGAAAACGGGAGGAATTTGTGAGCTCTTTGATATGACTAAAATTAATCGATGTTAGACATTGTCTTTGTTTTAATTCTTTTTTCTTTTTTTTTAATGATTTAAATAAGACAGATTAAAATAAAACGATGAAATTTACAGAAATGCCTACAAGTCATCCTCGTTCTGTTCGTCGTCATCTATCATTTTTTGTAAGCCATTATCAGGAAAATTGATGAAAAGTTTATAAGATGTATCACACTTGTGTCTTGATTCTACTTTACAGTGCAAAAGGAGTGGATGGGAAATGGTTATATCTTGAGATGCATAGTTGGGATGATTTTCATCCTTGATGATTGAAAACTTCCATTTACCAGCTTTGTTAGTATGATTCTACCAATAAGCATTTGCTAGATCCAATTGGTATTCTGCACCAACCTCCATAAGATCTTCATAAGAAAGAACTGGGAACTCGGGAAATTGTTCTATTTCTAGAACTGAAAAGGGTTCATTGACACGACCAAACTTTTCAACAAGTGGAATCAATCAGTTTGATTTTGGAAGACTCTTAGCTTACATACAGTGACTGATTTCATTTTTTTTTATTCAGAATATATATATAGTTTATATTGTTGACAGATTAATGTGCAAGAAAATAAAAGTAAGATTGGGTTGGGATTATATTAGGATATGATACAGAAACAATAAAATCAATAAAAATTACCTTACGGTTTCAGTACTCCACGGAGTATCATCCTCAGAGGTAGGTTGTTAATTGATGTTAGGAGGGAAAGTTATGTATAATTTATTAGAAATCATTTAATAGTTTTAATATATATTTCCAATGATTAGAAATCACTTAATAGTTTAAATATATAGTATATTAGAATCGCCACCAGGGGGGACACCCTATGGGATTCTGGTCATCCTCTTTCTTTCATTGTCAAACAATGCATATTAATTCATTTTTTAATCCACTGTTATCTACTTTGATGTGATTAAAATTAACTTAATTTAAGTAGATATTTGAGATAAATGTAGATATTTGAGATTTAAGTAATTTTCAAAAAAAGGAAAATCTGAAGATACTATTTTCTATTTGGTTGACATTATAAATTACAATTATAAGGAGATTTTTGCTGTGTGTTGTTTTCATGGCTTTAATAAACAAAGGATTTGAAATGCAGCATTTTAAAGGAAGTAATTTTCAAATTCTTTTAGGAACCTCTTATGATAATAACCAAACTAAGAGGTATTTAAACCTTACAATAAAATAAAAAGCATACTTCCATGCTTTTTATTTTATTGTATTGTCAATTTGTTCGCACGTTAAGCTTGTTGTTATAGGTATTTAAACCTTTTTACAGAAATAGCAGAAGAATGGTCTAAATAGAACCGATACAGATGTTTTGTTTGAGATTAACCTTGAGGAGAGAAAGAGTTTTTACTTTATCTATGTGAATAGCATTTTAGTATCTGGTAAAATAATTGGTAGTATTCAGGCTTCCTTTTTATTCTATGCAGATGATGTAATTATTTTAAAACATGTCCTATAATATTTCAGGAAGCTTTTAGTAAATTGGATGGAAGTTTCTGGAAATCTAATTACTGTATTTTGATTCGCAATAGCATGATAGTTGAGATTGGTTGAACTTCATTGTCATGTGTTCATTTTATTATCACTTCATTATTACTATTTCAAGTATTTGCACTGTGAAGATCAATAAGCATATTTTTGAAAAACAAGTAGTTAAGTTTATTTTTAATGCATATTGTTCACTTTCTTTACATTTTTTACAGTGGTTGAACTTAATTGTCACTGGGGTTATACAAAGTCATAACCAAACAGTTATCTGTTTACATTACTGCTAATGGTGGTGGCTTACTTCACACTAATTTGTAAACCTTTACTTGGCAATGGCAATAGAATCATTTATGATCCTTCTACCCCAAAATATTTACTTTTTCTGTTTTGTTTTGTCTATTAATTTAAAGGATTAACAAATATCTACCAATAGAAGAGAGATTGTTTATTAATTTTTTTCCTATACATTCCTAATCTTTTGACATAGTGAGACCAAATTTTGCAATACAATACTACATCTTTATATATACAATATTTTACAAAAATGTCTTCAGTATTTTAACTTTTAGTCTTTAATCTACAGAGAATTATTTGTATTGTTGTCAATTTTTGTTTAAAAATAAAATAATAACTTATTGTGAAACTTCAGATCTGTTTATTTTTATTAAAAACATAACTACTTATATTAAAATGTCATAAATCAACTACATTTAAAATTAAAAATATTCCTGTGATCAGTATTTTAGCAGCAGGTAAAGAACACTATACAGTTGTTGCAAAATATTAAACAACATTCAGTTGATGATAACAATATCATAGTCCCATCCCCTTTTTAATTTGAAAATAGATAATATATATATATTTTTTTTCAAATAAAGAATGCAATGCATAATGTAAGGCATTACAAAATAATTCCAGAAGCTAAGAGGCATATTTATTTTCTTTCATCTACAAATATCAGAATCTCCTACTAGTTTTTAAAAACTCAGTGCAAGAAATCTGAAACAACTGTCAAAATTGTGCAAGCTATTTCTAATGCAGAAAGAATGTAAATCCAAGTGATTTTCTCTGTTATGATTAATAGTTCTAACATTAATGAGCAAATAAGAAATTGTAATTTTTAGAAGATTTCATAAAGACAGTTGCATTGGATGAAAAATTTGTTGTAGTTACCCATGGTTTAGCAAATATAATAGACTGCTTTTCTTTAGAATCCTCTTAGTTGATGTGGGGGATATTGGTTTGTTCAATGTTTAATTAATTTGATGAGTGTAATGTTTACTTAACAAACTAATCATACATTGATATAATGGAAAATATACTTTTACTAAGATGGAAAGATAAATTCCCTGTGCTGAGAAAGCTATCTTAATAAATATGCTCAAGTAATTGAAGGTCCAATTTGATAAAAGACTGAATCACTTTTTCAAAATAATCACAAGTTCTATCATAGTAAGGGTATCAAGATCGCCAGACAGCTCTATAGGGAATCTGTGAAGTCTAATGAAAAAAACGTGGTGAATTGAACTAATGATAACTAAAACTACCTTTTAGAAAGTTACATAAATTTATGGAAAGTTTGAGAATTAGTAATATATCCAAAAGAAATATTCCAAAAGTAGCTCAGTGATTTTATTTGTAGTGCGTTTTTACCCCCTTTTTATTCCTTTGAGAATCAGTAGATTCCCAAAATCTGACCTTTGCACCCAGAATAAAAGAGAACTGAACTGTAGGGCAATACAAACAAAAACATTAAATAAGATAATTAAAAAAGGAATTTTAAAAAAATTGCCTTTGTCACTGAACAGTAAAAAAAATGAAAAATAAATATGTGAATTATGTCTTTATATCCATTAAGAAGATGACGAATCAGCCTGATAACTGAACCTGAAATATTGATTACTTCAGATATCAATGAATTTATGAAATTCTTGACAAAACGCTGATAAACAATTCTGTGCAACAAAGTTAAGCATGCAAGATACAATAAAATTTAACACAAATAAAAAGTTTGAATTATTTACATAACCTATTTTCTAAAAGTTTTTTCACTGTCTTTTCAAAGTAGTAAGATTTGAATGAGTTCTACAGATAACTCCAGTACGTTCATATATATATATGATGTTGGTTAATTAGTAGACATGATTTTCAAAATATGAAGTTTCAAAATATGCAGTAGGAAAGAAAACATCATTCAAAAATTAACAAGAGATGTATAACAAAATTACTTACATATTTTAGTAAATTTTAAATATACTATCTTCCTATTTTACATGCAGAGCTAAATCAAATAGCATTGCAACCAATATTTGCACAGTTTAAAAAAAAAACAAAACAACAAATATATTTACAATAAAAAGCTACTTATGGCAGAAGTTCGTAAGCAACTTCTGCCACATGTAGCTTTTTATTGTGAATATATTTGTTTTTTAAAACTGTGCCAGTAATGGTCACAACGTTATTTTTTTAAATATACTACTTGACCCAAAAATGCTGAGATATCCTGAAAAAAAGTAGATGGTGATTTTATGGCAGCTACAATTTAGGAAAGTATAAAAGGATGCATACAACTTCATAGTTACCATAAGCAGGCACATAAATTAGAATAGTCTTAGTAAAGAGTTTATTGTTTTCAACATAACACTATAATTTCACTATAATTAGATACTAACTCTAGTAAATATCAATTTCTGAAAACTTGATTTCCTACATTTATCTTGGTAAACTGTGAATGATGTGATGGTAATATGGAAACTCCAAAAAACAACATCAGCACAGGAAAACTAAACTGCTTAACAGAATGGAAATGCTAAGTGTTGAAGCAAATGTATGGTAATAATCAGCATCCATCAGTGAGGACATGTACAGTAGAATTCCTGAGTATTTATAGAAGCAAAGTTAGAATAGATTATTTGATGGGAGCTGATTGTCATGTGCTTCTAATAAAATAGTGCTTCTAAGACTGAGCAGTATTTCATGACCAAAGGTCACTGCAAAATTGTCATCTGGACTATTGTAAGCTCATTGTCAATGGACAATGAAGAAGTCAAGTTAAATCATCTGCAATCAGATGGACAAGTTTGCCAGGAGATCTTTACCTGTTTGAGGGTGTAAAGCCACCTGAAACTCTATTAAAGAGGGTTTCTCAGTCTGATACTATTTCTCACAATATAGTTAGGCTACTCCATCCAGCTGTTGAGACGCTTACTACTGTAACATTCTTAACACTTCCCAACTTTGTGTCAACTGTTCATGACAAACAGCCATTCACAAAACATTCGTTTTTGTCATTATCAATGTTTCGCACATGTTTGTAACTTTCTTATCCAAGACATTGTAAAGACACTCGTCTCCTGGGAGAGAGAGAGAGAACAGGAACTTTTTAATGTAATTCTCGAATAAATCACCTGAAGTAGAAAAATTTCTTATCCAAGCTTATATTTTTTATATATTTTATTAATATGGATCACTTCTCCTTCAGATCTAAGTTAAAAATTAGATTTTTTTTCAATATGTTTGGTGCAGTATTTTAAAAAAGAAAAAAAAATATAGGTCTGTTTTAATCATCAATGTTTAGATAAAACATAAATATTAATTACTTTATATTGCAAATGTAAATAATATGTTATATCATGAATTAAATAATTTTTAAAAATTGTTTTTTAACACACGTAAAAAACTTGGAAAAAAAAAAAGTGAATAAAAATAAATTAATACATATAGTTAAAGATAGTCTTTAAAACTTCCTCAATAAAACTCAAATGGTCACATCTCATTTTTCACCCTTTTGAAATAGCAATTAAGTGAGCCCTCTATTGCTGAACTTCCCAGGTTGTCATTTTTCTTTTATATGTGATCCCTGGTGCTGCTCTGCTGCTGACTTTCATCCTCAAGAACTGCATTGTAATTCACTGGCCTCTTGTAATTCCAGTTCAGACCCTTCCATTGCTCATCTGAAGTAATTACTACAAAGGATCTGTTGCAGTGACTGCAAAAAGAAATCATAAAGCAGCTTACATGGCTGTAAACATATTTTAAAGATCTTTTGCATTTAACAAAAATACATTAAATTGATTTGTGTTGGATATTTAAACCAAAAACAGCTATTTTAATATCCTTTTAATAAAATTATTAAATAAAAATTTATTTATTTGTTATTTTTTTTAATGTTCTTCCTCTTTCACTAGAATTCATATCCGAGATTTAACAAAAGAACAATTGTCAACATTTATTTGATTAGAAAAATTACTTTTTGTAGGTATTTCAAATAGAAGCTAAAAAACAAAGATCTAAATAAAAACCCAAAACTTACAATTATCTCAACATAATCATTTTCCTTTTATAAACTATATATACAGGGTGATTCAAATTTCTCTGTACAAACTTTAAAAGTAGGTCAGCAATACAAAAACAAACCTTATTCATAGTGGAGCGTATACAGTCAGACCCCGATTTAACGAATTCATCGGGACCGAAAATTTTATTCGTTAAATCGGGGGTTATTCCTAATATCGGGGTCCAAAATAAAAAATTTCTGCACTTACCTTATGGAACAGCCCTAATAAGCAACTATACAAAAATATCCATAATTAGAAATTGTTCACTTTTTATTCAGCAGCTAATAATACAGCGAATAATTACGCAGTAGTTAATTTGAAATTTTAAAGTATGCACTGACTAATGTTTGACAATTTCCTTGATTCCTGACTCGAAAAAGTTCTTTTTCGACTTTATGGACAGAAAAAAATACAGCGTCATTTATATTTTGCTGCATTAGGTATATTGAGGTATGTTTAACCAAACTAACAAAAAAAAATTTCTTTTTCGGCTGTTGAAATAATTTGTTAAATAGGGGTTTTTGCCTTCATTTTAATCAGGGAAAAAGAAAAATTCGTTAAATCACAAAATTCGGTAAATAGGGGTTCGTTAAATCGGGGTCCGACTGTATCTGCAAATGTCACCCAAATGTGCTAGAGGGCGCTGTTTGGCAGCACATTAGTTGGGCAGTGTAAGCCATCATCATTTGAGACATTTGGCCGAGTGCACCAAACTTCAATTAACTTTGATAGCTGCATTGTGAACGTAGTTAAATTTAGTGGGGGGTGCTGCTCCAGAAAAATTTTAGCCTTTGTTTTAAAATTGTGTGAAAGGAAACAAACATTATAATAAGAAATTTATCAAGTTTCTGAATAAATTTTTCTTTTTATAGATGTTTGTTTCCTTTCACACAATTTTAAAACAAAGGCTAAAATTTTTCTGGAGCAGCACCCCCACTAATTTTAGCAACGCCCACAATGCAGCCATCAAAGTTAGTTGAAGTTTGGTGCACTCGGCCAATTGACTTTGTACGAGTAGGATTATTGATGTGCAGGAGTACCTGAACAGCATTTTTCCGGCGTGATGGATTGGCTGGGGCAGACCCGTCGCATGGCCAGCACGATCACCCATTTGTCCTGCATTGATTTCTTCCTCTGGGGTTACCTCAGAGGCATTGTCTACAAGATCGCAGTTGCCTCTGATGCTGACCTCATTTCATGAGTCGCTGTGGCAGCTGGATGTGTCCGCGAAAGGCCTCACATTTTTGTACATGTTTGGCAAGCCATGCATCGACGTTGCGAGGTGTGTATTACTGTTGGTGGAAGGAACTTTGAGAACTACTGTTAACCTGTAAGTGTACATTTTGCTGTCATATTGTTAACATAGGGTTAATAAACACGTTGTCTACCTTACTTGCTGTCTTTTATTTCTGAACCTTGGTGTATCTTCTAGTACATTCAGGTGGCTTTTGTGGACATAAGTTCCACTATGAATATAATTTGTTTGTGTATTCTTGACCTACCTTTAAAGTTTCTACAGGGAATTTTGAATCGCCCTGTATAATTTTGTAAGTTATTAGGATTTTTTTTTTTCAATTTTTGCATAATAACATTATTGAAGTTTGTAATATACAAATTGAAATAGCTATATAATAATATTGAATATATTTTTAAGCTTTATATTTTTAATCCTTTTATGTAGGAAGCTTTCCACTTTATTAGAAAATCCAAAGATAACTAATTTTTCTTATTGCATTTAAATTTGCTAAAACACAAACTTGCACATAAGAAAATTTCTTAATCTTATAAATTTAGTATCTTTATCTTGAAGATGCTAGGTGTTTTCAGATTAGGAACATAGAATGAAGGGTTTATGATGATGATCACTATTCAACTAAAAAAAATGCTGTGCCTATTTTTGGATTGGGAGAGGAGAACATTATAAATAAAACAATGTCTCAACAATAAAAAAAAAGTCCAAAATGCTGGATTTCTTCTTTTTTTTTTTTGGATGCAATGGAAAGGGACATTGTAGCTCCATCAGCCCCCTTCCTCCTTGGCATGCCATTGACTTTAACAATCACTATAAATGTGTTTTGAGAAAAACACACCTGCCATAGTGTGCCCCAGGATAGTGAAAAGTAACAATGAATTTAACAAAGATGGAATCTAATTATAATAAATAAATACAACATCTTCATCTTTTGAAAAACATTGCTATATTTCGCAGATATATTTTATCTGCTTCTTCGGGCGGTAAAATTCTTCCCTAACAAAGGTTTAAATGATGGAATAATAACAATATATGGTAATTACAATGTTAATAATATAGGGTCATACATGTCAAATCATATACATACTGATAATCATAATTACAGTTAAGTTAATTACAGTTTACAGTTAATTTTGTTGTCTGATCTTTTTAACAAAAGGTTTAAATGATGGAATAATGATTACAATGTGAACAATATATGTCAGATCATATACCTATTAATAATTTATAATTATAGTTAATTTTGTTGTCTGATCTTTTTAACAAAACCAAGTAATCATAAGTATGATAAAGCAGAATAATAACATTAAATTCTTGGTTAAGAGTGAAAACAATAAAATTTTTACAATAAATAGTATATTACTGGAATTTTTTAATATTTATACAATTTTTCCTGAATTTATCTAATGTAATTGGGCTTACTTCAACACCTTTTTGCTTGTTAAAGCATTTGAAGCTTCTTATTACGCAAGCTTTGAGCATAAACCTTAGTTCTGTATTACGCATATTTCTGAAAACAATTTGTACGATCGGGTCGGGGTTATGTCCTAATGTTAGGGAATGGTGGGCCCAATCTGATATCTCGGGATGGTTGTTTTTGGTAGTGCTGATGTGTTCATTGACACGTTCTTTTAGCTTTCTTCCTGTGCTCCCAAAATAGATTCCGTTGCATGATCTACATTTCAATTTATAAATAACACCTGCCATTTCCATAATATCGTTGTTTTCTTTTCTTTTACAAATTAAAGACCCTAAATTTTGATTAGCTACACGGATAATCGATATTTCATTATTCTTACAAATTTCATTTATTCTCTTTGAAATCTTAACATTATATGGAATCCTTATGATATTTTTAATTTCCTTGTCTTTCTTAATATTATCCTTAGCTTTCTTTTGAAAAATTTTTTTACATATTCTATTTACTGTTTTCTTTGGATATTCATTTATATACAAATTATTTTTGAATTCATTGGTTTTACAGATCCATTTGGTTTCATCTAAAGTGTTTTGAGTGATTCTTTTTAACCCATTTATAATGATCGCCTTCTTAGTTGGCCAATTATGCATGGAGTTAAAGTTAAGCATGATATTACTTTGATACGGTTTATGATAGTGCTCGTAATCTATAAGGTTATTTTTGTTACACAGGTTCAAGTCTAGAAAAACAATTTGGCTTTGGTTTTCCTCCTCCATTTTAAATTTGATGTTATCATCTATATTGTTTATTTTGTTAAAGAAAATTTTGAATTGCCTTGATGTACCTCTCCATATTATTAAAATGTCATCCGCATATCTTAAATAATCAAATTCATTCTTATTCCATGTTATGATGTTGTTGGTTTCAAAATAGTTGAAGAATATATTAGCTAGGGTTCCCGATACTGGGCTATCCATTGGAAAGCCAATATTTTGCCTGTACCATTTGTTGTTAAATTTAAAAAAACAATTAAAACATATTAACTCTAGTATTTCTATTACTTGTTCTTTCTTAATTTTGTTGTTTGAAAGAATTTCTGGATTTTTATCACACATTTCTTCTATCATTTCAAGTGTCTTTTTAACTGGTATAGAGGTATACATACTGACTACATCTAATGAAAAAAGCTTAAATTTCTTATTGTTATTAGCGTTAAAAACTTTCAATTTTTCTACTACTTGACTAGTATTCTTTACTATTATATCGTTATTTACAGTTGGTAATTTATTAAGAAAATTGTTCATGAATCTAGCTAAATTTTGTAGTGGTGATCCGAATGAATTGATAATTGGCCTCATAGGAACTCCTTCTTTATGTAATTTGGGTCTTGGTTCAAATGATGGATTTCTTGCCATATTGCTTGTTATTTCTTCATATTCTTTGTACGTTATTATTTTATCTTTTTTCATTTGTGAGATTTTCTCTTTAACATCTTCTTAAATTTATTTTTTGTTAAAATAAATTTAATGTTATTAAATAAATGAATTTAATGTTATTATTCTGCTTTATCATACTTATGATTACTTGGTTTTGTTAAAAAGATCAGACAACAAAATTAACTATAATTATAAATTATTAATAGGTATATGATCTGACACATATTGTTCACATTGTAATCATTATTCCATCATTTAAACCTTTTGTTAAAAAGATCAGACAACAAAATTAACTGTAATAATTATGATTATCAATATGTATATGATTTGACATGTATGACCCTATATTATTAACATTGTAATTACCATATATTGTTATTATTCCATCATTTAAACCTTTGTTAAGGAAGAATTCTACCGCCCGAAGAAGCAGATAAAATATATCTGCGAAATATAGCAATGTTTTTGAAAAGATGAAGATGTTGTATTTATTTATTATAATTACATTTCTGGAGTAATGTTTAAACAAAATAAAGATGGAATCTCTTTCCTGGCCAAACCTTGGGGAAAAAACTAGTGCAAGGACCCTTAACTTCGCTTACAAAATCCTTGACTAGACTTGACAGAGCTAATCTTCCATTAGCCATAGCATTTATCACTGGACATGGCCACTTCAGGAAACATCTGACAGTAGTAGGTCTACTTCAAGAAGACATCAGCTGCAGATTATGCGGGCAGTCGCCGGAGACAGCCAAGCACTTAATCCTGGACTGCGAATCCTTGGACCCTAGGAGAAGAAGGGTATTTGAGGGCAAACAGCCGGGAGATGAATTTGACACAAGATTGGGAAGTAAGATACTGGAACTTATAAAGTTCACCGGTATCGGAACTCCCTAACAATGCAAAAATGGGAGCACAATAAATCTTTTAGGTTGATGTGCACAGGGTCAAGAACCCTAATCCCACCAATAATCTAATCTAACAATGAATTTTACCATTTTTAGTAATCCACTAATTTGTACACTTTGATGTGATTAAAATTAATTGGGTTTAAACAATTTAAGTAAGAAATACAGATTTAATTCTTTTTCTTTTTTTTTTTATTGAGATTTTATTTTACCACTGTTTGTATTATATGGATTATAATTTAAAAGTAAATAAAGCCTTTTCATTTGTGTTATTTTTCACAACTTTAACAAAAAATAACTAAGTTCTTTCAGCAGTTTCTTGTTTTGTTTTTTTAATGTGATTATTTGTTATCCTTATTATTATTATTATACAACCATCTCAGAATTTCCGTGTGTGTCACATTTCATTTAATTTTTCAGAGATCCATATTTCAATCCCATCTAGCTATGTTGGTTTATTCATCAATCTAATAAAGTTTCTTGTAACCTCAATAATAATTTGTTTTTTGTTTTTTTTGTTTTTTTTCCCTAACTTTTTATCTATGTCTATTCATATTCCAATCCTTACAAACAGTTTTAAGTACTTAAAAAGCCTCATTTTTTTACCCACCACCTTCTGAATATTGTTTCCCCATCAAAAATCTCACACATACTTTCCAATCTTTTAGATGTTTCTTCTGTCCTCAAGCCCCCTAACTTCATATCCCTTCCAATCGCAGCACACAAAACCACTTCATTTTAAACACTATGCTCCATGATACTCATTCCTTAGCATACAGGGTTAACAATGAGCTATGGAAAAATAGGAAGCAGGAATGTCAAGTATTCATGTTAATAATTGAGCAGTTAAATTGTTTGTTTGATTAAATAATTTTAATAGTGAAAAATAAATATATCATCACACAAAGAACAAATCTTACAAATAAATAATATGATGTTTATAATGTATAAAAAGATCAGTAATAAATTAGAAATAAAATCTAATATACAAAAGACATATGAGCAAAATATCTCACTGAAAATATTAATATAAAAATGATAAAATATCTAATAACAAAAAGCATGATAAATTCTGAGAGAAATTTTAATTCATTAAGAACTATGAGTAAAAATAATAACAGACAAAAAAACCTGCAAAGATTTTACAGGCAATGCAACTGAACAAAACAAGACAGAAAAGTTCTGAATCACCTTAAAACTCATGAAATGGAATATTATAAACAAATGATAAAACAATAATGATACTCATACAGTATTTGTTGCAGGACAATATAATTTACAAATAAAGAGATTTGCAGACAGTTTATGTTTCAGCAAAAACAAATCCTAGACCAATTTGCAAAAAAGCAGCTGATCCCTAAATTACCAGAGGGACTCACCACAGGTCAGAAAATATGTAATCCCTCTCATAGTAATACATGTTCCAAATGGTACCACAAATTTTAAATCTAAAAGTGCATTTAATCTAAGATGTCATTTTATGTACAGAGGCCACTTGTAAATCAAGTGAGAAAGGTTGAACTCCACTCTTCTACTATAGTATCCCAAGCATGTTTTAGGGGTCTAAGATTGGGAAATTGCTTTGTTCAGTTTATATGAAGAATCACAATCACTTCCAAATATTGATTAACCAATGAAGTCATAAGGGGATAGATCATCTTGCAAAATGAAAATTACCCTCATTGCATATGTAGGGCTACATACAATAATTGAAGACTTATTCTCTGCATATTTGAGCTATCATTCAACTATTTACAATAAATATATGAGTGACACTTGATATCACACTCCTTACTTCCCATTACTTGTGTTACTTGAGCTGTTGAATCCTAATATTTCAGTAAGGAGTATTGACTATCATTGGTCCAACCATTCTATTTTGTGGCTTTCGGTATAGTAGACATTGAAAAAATCATCTCCTACTGGTAATACAAAGATCAGGATCCAGTTATGTCTTCAAAGTTTTCATTTTCAATTTTATTTTGTTCAGTTAAGTATTTAACAATGAATAGATAGTTTACTGCTATTGTCTTTGGGCTAATCAATGATGATCTTTAAAAATCCTTCTACTTGAAATAGTTCCATAGTTGTAGTCAACAACTGATTCAGAAAGTCTTGCTGCAAGCTAAACTCTTTCAAAATGAAAACTAGCACTTCCATCAACAGAAAGTTAACAGTTCTGAAAAGAAACTTGATAATTTCCAAATACGAACTGTTTCAAAAAAATACTAAAATGCATGGGCTGAACAAGATCTACTGTCCCAGTTGAACTGAATAATCAAAATAAAACATCTATTACCTAATTTATAGTGAATAAGAATTCAGTAAAAGTATAACAGGATCAAATGAACTAGGAGAGAACTTTTAAATTACAGAAAGTTTAAAACATATTTTTATTGTTATCTGGGTTTTATGGACCAATGTTAATGTTGTTAATACTTTTCCAGGAAAGGTTAAACAATAAAAGAAAAAAAAAAGTAGATTAAAATTTAACAAGGTCAAAAATATAAAAAAGCAATAAAGAATAATCAAGTATTAGAGGGTAAACGGATAAAATTAAAATAATAAAAGACAACTACAATGCAGTCATAAAATACAAAGAAAAAAATTAAGGATAATCCTTAATTTCCCCCCTCCCAAAATAAAATCCTATATACGTCTCTGCCCACTTTTAGAAAAATCAAATTAGGACTAGGCAGATGAAGCTTGGTAGAAGTAAATGTATACTATTCTTGGTACCAAAAGATTTTCAGTTAAGAATGAATAACAGCATGAAATTTACAATAAGATATTGAAGATAATAAATAGGAAATGAAATGCACTTGTAAAAATGAAATAAATAGCATAAGAAAGGGGTAAGATACCAACAGTTTCGGAATACTGGGCGTACTCCATCCTCAGGGACACAAGGTGAAGAGACATAGTGAAGGGATGGAGGTGGTTTAGGAGCTGTTTAAATTGATTAAGAACTCACCAACCAGTACCCAATGGAATCAAGAATGCCCTAAGGTAATGTCATTGGTGTCAACATGGATTAGACCTAAGGCTCTCTGATTTAACATTGCATGGAGAGCAGATGTGGAAACTCACAGTCACATGTTTCTAAGATCATCCAAAAAGATTTGGGGCTAAAGAAGATTTACAAGACGGAAGGACGCCTTCTGCAATACCATCGAATTGAGCGAAAAAAGCTATCACAACCTCTATGAAAGGTACCTTCCTGACAAAATTAGAAGTTTGTAATAACCTTGGATGAAGCATGGAATTATCTCAGTGACTGTAATATGGTAAAGGCCATAACATACTGGCTATCCATTGAAGGGGTGGTGAGACTTCATGCTGCGATGCAATGAGAGTTTCTCAAAAGGCTTCATGGTTATCGCTGGAGATTTCCATAGGAGCAATATGAAAATCAATGCTGCCTCTTATCAGCACATCATAATGAGGCCAATCTACAACACAGAAATCCCGCTCTTTGGAAATGATGCAATGTCTGTTCGCATCCATCAGGATAAAGCTGCTAACCATACCGCCAGAGCCTTTTATAGATGCATGGAGCTAGAAACTGGGATCAAAGTCTTTCCAGCACATCCCTGTCAAGACCCTAGACACAATTCCAATGGATTTCTGGGGGTTTAACCTACTAAAATGTGCCCTAGGAAATCAGTGTTGGAGCACATTTGACAGCCTTTGGAAGCTACAAAAGAGTGGCCTCATAGTCCAATGATATCCCTATAACAGTCTTCTACAGTGAAACCTTTAATACTGACCATAACAGATGGTGGAAAAGGTGATTCTCTTCAAGGTATGTCATATTGAATTTGTTATAATACATAGCTATCAACCCTCAACACACAATCAATTTTTTGAAAGTACAATGAAGGAAGACCACAAATTCTGTGTCTTTGATTATGTTCCCAGAGAAACAGCACTGCTACTCCATCACCACTGTAATATACTCTTTCTGTGGCTATAGGATCACCAGTATGTAACTCCACTGTTTTCAGAAGACTTCACAAATCTTTGTACTAGACAGTGTTCCCACATTTTCCATCAGAGAAGGGAACATTTAAAATAGGAAGACTCCATGCCATTTGGACTGAAAACCAATGGAAGTCAGTATTGCTCAGATGTGTCCTGATTTGCTTTGCAGAGCAATTTCAAGGTGCTATGATCTGGAGAGAATGAGGGAAATGCTATCATACTCTGAATATTCATATAAAGAACACATATAGTGAAGTTAGCATGATGATTTGAGATGGCATCCTATTAGGTTGTTTGCACAGAATTGTATGTGCTTCCAAGAGGAAACATGACTAGTAGACAATATAGAATGATGTCCTGGACCCTTATGTTTGCTCTTATACAGGTCTATTAGATGCTGTTCTCCTAAATTCAGTTTCAGAAAAAGAAGAAGAGTGACATCATTGAACCACATTACACAATATCCATCAGCTGAAACATAGTTCCACATTTCTGTAAATATTGTTATGCAAGCAAAAGGTTTTGTATGATGTGAAATTACTTTATGTTTGTACTGATATGTAATAAAGTGCTTAAAATTACATTTTGTGGAAATTTTCCAACTAGTAAAAAAATCATGCTATTGGTTATTAAGTTGTCGAACTATTTGACATTATGGCTGCCTCCACTAGGTCTCATGTCTCCTCAAATGTACTTTAAAGTTAATCATAAAGGTCAGTCTGTGTGGTTCTGTGAAATAGATAATTTGACTATGAAGAATAAAATTAAAATATGTGTAATTTAAACAGGATCAATTAAAAAAAAAAAAACTAAAAAACTGGAGAGTGAGAAAGAAAAAAAAAAGCATTTAGGAGAATCGATCCAGCAAACCTTAGCAAGAAAGACGGATGACTAGATCATCCAGCACCCTGGAATAGAGATTCCTACATCTGACATCACTCCCGATCTTTTTCTGAAACACAGTTTACACAAAGATAATGCACACCTACACCGAGCTATGCTAGTAGATCAATATCTTCAAGAGAAAACAATTGTACATATGGACTGGAGATCTCCTGACCTTATTCATATTGAGGATATCAAGGATGCTCTTGGGAGATCTTTGCTGGAATAGCTTAGAAGAGCTTCAAAAGAACAATGGTTGTTAAGTACTGAGCTCCCAGACACCATCATCAATAGCATGAAAGATCACTGTGAGGCATGCACTGTTATTAAAGGCGATCTCACACTTTGGTATTTAATTTGGACACCTTATTTTGACTTTGTTTCGGTATGTGCTTTTTGTTGGAGAAAATCAGTGTTTCTTATGTTTTTGGTTTGTTAGCTAACATACAATATGCTATAGGTTTTCACCAACTTTCATACAAATTACTTGTTTTTTTTTTTCCCCTGTAAGATAGAATGGACTGTCAGGATGCTTCTGTGGAAGGCTCTTAAAACGCTTTCAGCCAATGTAAATAAGAATATCTTAGAACTGCATGAACACATGTTTTAATGTCATCAAACAGCATTTAACTCAGCAGTGAAAATGGAAATCTGACTAGGGAAGAGGAAGATGAACGCTTTTACTAAAATTTTATTTGGAAAAGGTGGCTCAAATAAAGATGTCGTTTAGAGCCATATTTATACAGAACATACGAACATTCAGATGATGAAGTAAATGTTCAAAGTGCAAAGACTGAAAGATTATTGTTGAAGTAAATGATTTATCACATGTTTAAAATGAAAAAAATCAGTTAATTACTATATATTTTCCACTGTGAAGATGAAGGACTAGGAAATGTAGCAATCTTTAAGTGTGAAAGTTGATGTGCATTCAGTAAGTGTTCACCCTAAGTCCAAAAGGTTGTAATAAAAAATTCTTTTATGAGCTAGGGTTACTAGTCCAATAAAAGGTCCATGTCTTTTGCAGTCCTGGCTCTATGGTACAACCTGAGATTTTCATCCAATCTTATAACTTAAAAGAAAATTCAATCCAAGGAGTTACAAAAAATAAACAATTTATTTTCAGTATAAAACATGGAATACAAATGGAAAATAATAAGACTAAATTAGTACACAAAAATGGATCACGGTTTTATTAAACAAAAGTCATATCTGAGAGTGTATGTGATATAAATCTTTAAATCATTTTACCCAGACACAGGAGGTAAGGAAATTTTAATTTACCTTATCAGCTTATACATTTGGTCACTCAAAACCCTTGAGGATTCTGAACTGATTGGCCTAAGATGGGTGGCACAGCATAGATAGTCTGAGGCACACTTATAGTGCTAAACACAGAACAGAAGTATCCGGCAAGGTCTCCACAGCAACAGTGGTTGAGTTCCCAGCTTACAATTGGAACCCTTGTTTTCATACTTTTGTTCTCTGGCAGGTCGTTTTCCTTTTTTGGCCAGATTAAGTACCTCCACTACTAATTTTAACTCATGGGTTTGATTCAAGTGAGTGACTCAGTTCTGAGTATAAAGACAGATTACAACACCAAACACAACCCTTTGGGTCCTTAACAAAACATTCTTAATTTCCCTATATTTATTATATTAAAAAAAATATATAAACTTTTATAGTTAACCAGCAATCATTCTCTACTACACCTTTTGCTGATAAGCCATTCCATTTCCCTATTGTATCACACTTTATTTACTTTTCTGAATACTACTGTTGTTAAATATAATTATTAATCTGAAACTTACACAGTAAGATGGAGGAACATTTGGCAAAAAGGTGTCCATGTCAGAAAGAACAGAATAGTATGCAGAAGGGATTCAATACAAAAATAACATTGAAGTCACAGCTGCTGACAGAGGTTCAATTTTGGTTTTTATGTTTCTGCATATAAGCTTTGATTGGAGATGTGCAAAATTTGCAGTCATTATCTTAAGACTTTATGACAGATCATGTGTGAAGAGAAGATAGCTGAAAAGAACCATATACAGTTATAATCTATCTGTGATGAATAAGTGCGCTTTAAATGTGCAGTAAAATTAGAGTTTCTATCCCATACAGTATGAGAAAGGATTTTGAGACAATTAAAAAAAAATATCCCCTGAGATTCTGCAAGTGATAAAATATTTTTTTTTTGGCAAAGACGAGGCCAAGAAATTTATGTTCTGATGCACTGGGAAGTTAAAGACGATTTAAGTTTCCGATTGGGCTCTGGGAAAATCTTTGATAAAAGACAGTCTTTTAGAAGGTAAATCCATTGAAAATGGTTCAGTCATGCAGATGACTTGAGTGCCATCTTTAATTCCCTTTTAGCAAGACAAAATGTAAAGAATGGCAGGAAATCGATATATAATCTACATTCAGAGACTTGTTAAAGGATGGAGGCTATAAAGATGTAATTCCATCTTTAATTAATTTCCAAGTAATTTGAGCCTTACAGAAAACAGCCCTTAGCACCCCTACTTCCTGAGGATGAGATTAATATTATAGAGTCATATCCAACTTGAAAAGTATGATTATCAATTAACTTTTGAATGAATTTAGCCATGTGTCCATATAGACCATAACTATGGAGATCTTTCAAAATTCCAAGTCTGATCATAAACTTTTTTTCAGGTCAAATAAGATGCATACAAATAGTGTCCTTCATATGATCTAGATGGCCTATTATTGATATGATTCCAAAAGTAACACTGATTAGGTTTAAAATTATTACTTTCAAGAAACCAGATCAGTCAACAGTTCACCATTCATTTCAGCTTTTGATTATATTAACAATATTCCGAATTATGGGATTTATTACATTTGACAGATCAATGCTTTATGTCTATGTCTGAAGTTATGTCTATTACTGAAGTTGGCCCAATCTGCAAATACGAATTTTCATTGAGGAGGAGGAAGTTCTGGAAGAACGACTACAAAATGGTCACTGCCTCCAAGATTGTCAGTAACTTCTGAAGTAGAAATGTGAATAGTGAAGTAAAACCAATTACTAAAAAAATCAATTGTAGAAAAAGATGTAAAGTGTGTGAATGAATATGCAAAGATGGAGATGAACTTTCATCTTCATTACTCTATTAGCTGACGAAGAGCCCCAGATCAGAGAATAAGTAATTCAAGTATAAGATGTCTTCAATTAAAGAAAGATGGGAACTGATCAATAAGGCTTTGAAAGTGTTAGTGAAACTGGTGTAGTGGGAGGAATATTAAGTTACAGATGGAATATAGTAATAATCTATACTATTAGATGTAATGTTGAAAATGAACATCAACAATACTTAATATTAAGTATAACTGAAGAAGACAGAAAACCATGTCTGGTGAAATGATGATTTTTTTTTTTTTTTTTTTTTAACTAGCAAATGATCTCATCCCATAATGCTTTTGGCTAATCTTCTTAAATAACTATTTTCAAATGGATAATGAAAACTTATGTGACATTTGGGTAATTCCATGTCAAATCAACACAATTTTGGAAGATATTCAGACTTCATGTCTCAGATTGTCATGAGTTTTGGTATGCAGCAATATACCATAGACTTATGAAAAAATACCCAATTTCAGTTATATACAACAATTACTTTTGAAGTTATTAATTTTAAAAGATATAAATTTTTATAAAAAAATTACATGTTTTGGCACCTTTATTTGCCTGTAGGCTAGCAACCAGTGATGATACAAACCTGGGAGTGGTCTCATTTTAAAGCTGTTGAATGGGGCTTTAATATGATAGGCCACAAGTTAGGGGTTGCAAACAAAAAAGTTTTTGAAAATTTTAAGTTAAATTTTAAAATTTGAATTTCTCAAAAAGTGGCAATTTTAAATTTTCAAAAAATTATCAAAATTAGTTAAATACATATAGCAAAATTCTATCATGGGATCTCAATGAGATCTGGAGATGCAGGGCTTCAGAAATACACGTTTTTGTGAATAATGTACCAATATAGTAAACTTTTATTTTTAAGCTACTAATTTTGCTATGCAGTGTGTAGGACATTATAAAATGCAAGAAATGCAATGATTACCTTATAGTACCATGTTTAGAAATCCTTTTTTAAAATAAAATTGAAGCCGATTGGCCTACAAGTATGAATGTACAGGGGAATCCCATTTCACAAGGTGGAAGCTGATTGGTCAAGCAGACAAGACCATTCATTTATAGCCCAGTGTAGCATTAGAGTTGCTTGTAGAAAGTTCATTTCTTGACCAGTTCCTGTGATGATCATAAATTATTAATTTTGTATCTTTAGAACACAAACCATTTCTTGGTCACTGGACTACTTCTTGTTAATTTCTCACCATTTCTCACCTGCATGATGGATACCATTGACAAGATAGTAAAAATGGATTGTTTTAACCCTTTTAGTAAGCCTAATCACTCCCATGTAAGAAAAAGTTTGAGACGTGTGACTTGATTCCAGGAACACCTGAATTATCTAAAGTCTGTGACAGTTGTAGGAAATATCTGACAAAGTTGAGAGATGAAAAATGCAGAGAAATTTTACCTGGAACTAGCCATATACATAAAGAAAGTCAGTCTGATACTGACATTGAAGAAGCGTCCACTGATATACCTTTTTCAAATGAATCTGAGTCTCTGAGGTCTCTTAACAGCTCTCTTTTAGAGATTGGAGAGTCACCAATAGAAAAAAAAGATGATGCAATCCAAAGTTTACTCCACTGACAAGGCCAACAGAATCAATGTGGCTGTCAAGAGAAAACTGCTGGTGAATGCATTTACTGATGATGATGCGGATAATGATTCACAAGATGAGTTCTTTAAACATGTAAAGGAGGTGTACAACAGCTTCACTAGTAGAAAGAAGAAGCTTCAGCTGCTGACTCTTGTGCCTGACAGTTGGAGTGTGAGGAAGGTAATGCAAGAATTTTCGGCCCCTAACTACTTAGCACGACAAGCCAAGACACTGTTGTAAAAAAAAGGTTGCCTTGGTTAGTCCTGATCTGAAAGCAGGGAAAAGTCTGCCAAATCATATTTTTGATATTGTCAAAAGGATTCTTTACAAGTGACAAAATGAGCTGAGTGATGCCAGGGATGAAGGACTTCATATCAGTGAAAGACAGCACAGGTGGTAAAGTACATGTTTCAAAAATGTTGATGCTTAATAATGTAAAGGAAGCATACAAAGTTTTCCAAGAAAAATTTCCAAGTGTGTATGTGACCTTTTTCCATTTTAAAAATAAATGTAAAAATAATAGCCAGTGCTTGTTTCATTGTAATGTGTTGCTTGTTCTATTCAATTTTCTGAAATGGTACTAATTCTAATATTTTTCACAAAACATGTGTATTTCTTAAGCCCTGCATCTCCAGATCCCATGATAGAATTTTGCTATATGTATTTAGACATTACAAACTAATTTTGATATTTTTTTGAAATTTTTAAAATTGCCACTTTTTGAGAAATTCAAATTTTAAAATTTAACTTAAAATTTTCAAAAAATTGTTTTTTTAGAACCCCTATCTTGTGGCATATCATATTAAAGCCCCATTCAACAGCTTTAAAATACACAGACCACTTTAAAACACAACAGCTTTAAACAGACCACTCCCAGGTTTGTATCATCCCTGGTTGCTAGCCTACAAGCAACTAAAGGTGCCAAAACATGTAATTTTTGATAAAAATTTATATCTTTAAAAATTAATAACTTCAAAAGTAATTGTTGTACACAACTGAAATTGCGTATTTTTTCATAAGTCTATTGGTATATTGCTGCATACCAAAACTCATGACAATGTGAGACATCAAGTCTGATTCAGTGTGTTGATTTGACATGGAATTACCCATTTATGTTATTTTTAAGTTTTAACTGGCAATGAAAATAGTTGGGAATGTATAAAAAAACAGGCATCTTGCATTTATTCTTTGTCAAATGCTGCCTAAGATATCATCCAATTGCATAACCTAATTGTCTTTCTTTCAGGGAGAGATTAGTATGTGAGAAGGAGCCTTCCTGTTCTTTACCTTTCAATGCAATTTGATTGCTCTCCTACATTTAGAAATGCTTAGGAATGTTAGATTTTAAATTATCTTTTATGATGTCTTTAATAATTAAATATTGTGTAACTTTTTCTGTACTGACGGGATTTTTTTTTTCTCTTCTTAATTTTGCTTAAGGAATACCTTACTTGAAGTTCATTTTATTTCTGCAAGTGCTTTTATTTTGTAGTTGTGAATTGACATTGCTCTTTTTATTTAATTTCTTTTAGTCTCAGAAGATATAGTATGATTACTAGATTCCTCTAGCTCAATCCCTTGAATTTACGTTCCTTTTCTTATTGTTTAGCTTTTGCCATCATCGGCATTTTTTTGTAGGAATAGTATTCAATGCAAAGGTGGTGAAGGGTATTTTCTTTGAGGCAAATATTAAATTTTCTTCTGGAAACCAATTACATTAAAACTTTTGTTACTGCAATAGCAGTAACATAACTAGGATCTCATCAAAGCAGGTTTAAGGTGCAAAGAAATTGTGTTCTTACAATTATGTACTATATAGAGAATCGTATAGAAATTGTATAAATGAATAAATGAAAATTAATTATGCCCACATAAAAGATTTCGTTAAAATATTAAATAAAAATTAATCATTCCCTTAAGTAAATAATCAGTTACATAGGATTTGATGGGGAATAGAGGTTCTCTTGGTCCATACTACTAAG
Organism: Thereuonema tuberculata; assembly: GCA_023159025.1. Lineage (NCBI taxonomy): Eukaryota > Metazoa > Arthropoda > Chilopoda > Scutigeromorpha > Scutigeridae > Thereuonema > Thereuonema tuberculata. The sequence goes on along the minus strand of JAFIDM010009631.1, from coordinate 134,478,669 downwards.
ATCCAGACTCATTTTGTATTGAAGGACTTAAAATTACATTTTAGCTTCCAATTAAGCTGTCACTGTTTTTTTGTTAATTATCTTTATTAGTTTTTGTATTCCATGATTGTTTTCTAATGCCACTCAGTTATAACCTTTTTTTCTGTAGTGACTGAATTTTACTGCACAGCTTTCTCTCAACTTTTATTTTACAGTCTTATAATGTCTGATAGAAAATTGGATCCCAATTACTGTGTTTCTATTGTTAATCAAATCTTTAACAAATGCACTGTTTAGAAAAATGTTTAATGTGGTTGCATTGGTGATGCTGTATTATTTTTAGTATTTAATTTTTAACACTGTCTTTAATTTGCATAATTCATTAACAATCATAGTAAGGTATTTCAATACAGGGTTATTCAAGAAGGATGGTGCAAAAGTAAAGATGATTTATTCTTAAATGAACTGATATACCACAACATAAAAAGATAGAATTTTCCAAGTTTCACATTCACATTACAAATGTTTAATCTGGGCTTATCATTCAGATGGTAGTTCAGTTCCATCCAGACAAGTCCCAGCATATCCTCTGATATCAATTCCATTGCATCTGAGATGAGTTGTTTCAGATGCAAGGCTGTGGCAATGGGGGCAGATATACAGCGTCCTTGATGAATCCCCACAAAAAGAAGTCGCAGGGTGTTAAATCTGGCAATCGTGAAGGTCAGAGCTGCATTGGCAAATCCTCATTTATGATATGGCTGATCCAATGTCCCTGTAGGGTGTCATTCAGATATTCGTGAACATCCAGATGGAAATGTGGAGTGCCATCCTGTTGAAGGTTTACGTCGGGAAGATCTTCCTCCAGATGAGGCACAAGCCATTCTGTTATGTCCAGGTAGGAATGGGCAGTGACTGTAGGCTCACCAAAAAGGGAAAGTAAACTTTGCATCTGCTCACTGAGCAAAATTTCTCACATGCTCCACAATGGTATGTGGGTTTCTGTGCCCTAGATCCTGAGATTATGGTGATTGACTTTCCCACTGAGATGTGGTTTCATCGCTGAACACTAGGCTGTCAGCGAATCTATCCTCTGCTAACTGCCCTGCATTTCAATGTAAAAGTCATGGCGTTTCAGCTTATCTTGTTGTAGCGCGTGCACAAGCTGCAATTTGTATGGTTTACAGGACAGACACTTTCATAAGATATACCATACCATGGGTTGTGTCACCTGCAGTTCCACACTAGCCCGCACTGTTGATTTTCTTGAACTCCTTTCCACTGTTGCATTCAAAGTCTGTGGGTGACCCAGACTTTTTCCGGCACATAAACAGCCAGTGGATTTGAACTGCTTCACCCAACAAGCAATGAAGTTCCTATGCGATGCAAAATTTGGTCTGAAAGAGTTGCTGAACTGTTATGACTGCCCTTTCGTGTGAATTCAATCATGCAAAATGCTTTTTTCTACTATGATGTTGCCATCTTGCGCACACTAGGTTATTAGGAGCCACTAACAGTCACCTACACATACAGACACCTACACTTGAGGCCTTCTTCATTTCATTCGGTTACTGCTGTTACCGTTTTTACCACTTGCTACAGGTCATTCTTTTTGCAGAACCCTGTATTTACCTACTTACTTAATTCAAGTTATCGGCAACTAATTACAAAAATAACTTATTACAATAAAATTCTGCAGAAACAACCTACAAATAAATTGAAGATATTATTTTTAGAAAGTATCAAGAACAAAGATATGGACAGAGAAAATATTATTCTGAGGCCTTTTTTTTACTCCTGACAATGTTACAAGATGATAAAGACCAATATTTACATCCAATAAATTTCACACAATTTATGAAAGATATATGAATGGCACAACTGCTTAAGTAAACTAAACCAAACCACATTTCAGTCGACAATAAAATAAGTGCATGCAAAACTGGCTTCTCAAATCTTCCAATTGACCAACCAATATTTCCTTTAATATCACAAGGAGAACCTCAGAAAACCCAACAGATTTAAATGCTTTGCAAAGGTAAAGATTTGCAGGGACTATCACATTTTTATCAATTTCTGACCACTTAAAGGAAAAGCTCAATTAGCCTATATTATTTCATAAAGCACATTATACAAAAATTAAATTTCAATGTGATGTGCTGACATGCATGTATGTATTAAAACTAAATTTGTATTTTGTAAAAAGTCCTGTTTATTAAAAATTGTAATATACATGTAAATTCTAGAAATGCTTATACTTCACATCCAGTTCAAATCTGAGTCCTTTAAATTCCTTAACAAAACTTGCTAACAAGGAACTAAAAAAACTAATTGTTTAATTAAAACATAACTAGTTGACCCGTGCGAATAATTCGCAACAATAAAAACACCTTTGAGAAATAATAAACAAATCCAATAGCTGTCTTATTTGGCGTCTTCTACATTTTTATAAAAAGAATTTTAAAACAAAAACATTAATTTTACAAAAATTGTTTAAGTTCACCGCTAATGGCGAAAAAGTAATCTTCAAAATGATATGTCAATCACTGATTTTAATGAAGTATTAAGAGAAAAAAAAAAACCACCTTTGAGAAATAATATAAGAGAAGTTGACAAATTTTTATGTTTTTTATTGTAATAAATCGTTTATTTTTATTAAATTATAAATCTTTTGTTTGTTTTTTTGTCTGTTCTTTTTAAATAAACGATGAAATATCATTTTAAAGTGCATTTTTATTCAAAAAGTATATTTTATTCAAAAGTATAAGAAGTTTAAAACGCTAAGCTTTATTTAAAATGTTTCGGTTTCGAAAAATAAACCGCTTCTGTTAAAGCGAGTCTACTTTTTTATAAAAAGGCTTTTAAAATAAAGTTTTTTAACGAAAACATTAATTTTAAACAACTTGTTTATTTTTAGTCATTAGCGGGGAACATAATCTTCAGAATGATATCTCAATCATTGATTTTGATGAAATATTAAGAGAGATATGGCGTTCCGACAATAAAACAGCTTTGAGAAATAATATATATGGATTATTAACTTCCATGGTCAAGACATGGGAAGTGGTCTTGTATACAATGGCAAATGAGGAGGATTCCTTTAGCATTATTACAATGTGGAACTCAGACCAGGGACATATAAAGGATTTTGTTTCAGGGTGGTCTCCTCCAAAATTTGGAGCCTCTCAACCCTTCCCCTACATACATTGATTTATTGTCCAACTCGGGTGTGTAAATGTTAAATTCTATTCATTAGCAGTATCAGTGAAGAAAATGGAAGAGCAGAACTTATTGGACATGGTGAAAGAACCATCACTGCCACTCTTGAAGCAGATCCAATTGTCTTCCTTCAATTAACTTCTCTTAATCCAAAATTTCAAATCTGTGTACTCAATCATCAGACTACACAAAATGATAAATAAAGGCAACTCTCAGTGGATTTCCAAAATTATCACTGCAAATCCACCAGAATTCATTTGGATCAACTGGCTGAATCATCTGCAGAATACTCAGAATGTTTTGAATAGATCACAACCAGATTAACAATTTAAAGTTGAAACCTTAATTTCAGCATGCTAAAACTGGGCCTGCTTCCTTTTCAAACAGCTTTGCTTGTGGAAACAATGTCTAAACATTTTTCATTACTTTGTGTTTCTCTTTCACCCAATTATTTAAGACAATGTAATACAAATGCAGAAGATTAATTTCATTTGTGTATGGTCTTCTGCTAAAATTGTCAAAACCAAAAAGGTTGTTTTCTAAGTAGTCTAATTTTGATGGCTAAATTTTAATACATTCAATAGGATCATTACATGATGAATTGCTTCCCAATTTTTGAAAACACTTTTTTTTTTATGCGATTCTAATATTTTAGTAATTAAAAGCCAATTTTAATTTCTTTTTTCGCCAAGTTGTTTTTCCAGACCATTGTTTTCAGTATGGCGACACTAAATTTTAAATTTGTCAAATTTTGGTGTCCTTGTAGTAAAAATTTGGAGTTTTAATGCTTTTCTGTTTTTACTGCTATGATTAAGAAGTCCTAAAAGTGTGCTAAATTATTTTCCTACTACTTATAACTACAAGATAAAAATCGCTATCATTTCTCTTTATTAAACCTCAAAATCGTGCCTAAATAACCTCCTTTCGTTGGATTGCTTATGTGTTAATGCCCCATTAGGTTCTGTACACAATGTAGATGTTAAGACATGTCTTAACTGTCAGGCAGGAATCACTTCCTTCAGTTTCACTCAATTGAATTGATGGTTTGGTGTGTGGTGCTACTTTCAAGTGGTATTTTGAAGAGATACACCTAGAACACAACAGAGGTGCTTTTCAGAAGTATCTTACAAGCCACATCGAAGAAACTTTCCACAAAAATTATTTGTGATACGATATACAAATCAATATAAAAACAATGTATGTGTTAATAAAAGTCTGATTTCAGCCTTGACCAGAGTAGAATTTCTTGCATCTGCTCACCGGAAATTAGGTGCCTGTGATGGAGTTGGAGGAAGTACAAAAGAAAGCCTACAAAAAGCCTTTATAAATAATTCCTCACTACAAAAAGCAGTATTGTATACTTTTGTATCAAAGGAATGAAACTTAAAATGTTTTTATCTGTGAGCTAATCTACAGTAAGAGATACCCAAACATCTGCATTTTCTGAATAGGAAGCTTCAGCAGTATTACACATCTTTGTTTTAGCTGTTTTTGGAAAAAAAAAAAAAAAAAAAAAAAAGTGATGGCATCCTATAACTGAAAACTTTAAGATGTGAAGTTCTAAAAGTAGTCAGGTTCAAGATCTTTCCAGAAATTGACTAAGGCCTCACTGGTTCCACTATCAAAGATCTTGAGAAAAAAACAGCACTGGAGCTTATCACACCTACAGGAAGTACCCACCATCTGAGCAGAAAGACAGCAAAAATGAAGTAAAACAGCAATGACTTCTAGTAAAAGGTATTATTTGAATTTCAGCAATTAATTTTTAATTTTAGGACTTAAAAAAGAGAGAAAAGAAAAACCCAGTGTCATAAGTGACAGATTTTTTTTTTTTTCCCCAGTTCCCTCTCTACAGATATTAAGGTCTGAAATACTTGTAAATTTTACCAGGCAGCCTTTTTTAGGATTTAATAAAATAAAGAGAAAATATAAAACCTTTGGGGTAGGTTAAAAACTAAAATAAATGATGAAACTGAAGACGTAGACTTGTCTCTTCTTGCTTTATAAAAACTGCATTTGTAAGTAAACAGTTGCTTCATTTCAGTCTTTCAGGCTGCAGTTGGACAAAACTACGACTTCAAATTTAGTCCATTTTAAAAGCAGTAAAATGGCATCTATGCAAGCTTCTGTGAACATCAAAATTTAGCAAATTTTCTGTCAGTATGGCTATTTTTCCAATATGATTATTTTTTTTTTTTTTACATATACTGTTTTTTAATTACTGGAGTGTTGAATGTTTCAATAAAAAAAAAAAAAAAAAAAAAAAAAAAAAAAAAGTCATACATCTAAATATTTGTTTTCTGGCTAATTTCCTTTGGAATGACTAATTTAAAATTTACTAATCTGCAATCACTGAGATTACTGAAGCTAGCTACTTCCCATTCTTCATACAATGCTTTCATAAACAAATCAGATAAAATTGTGTAATCCAAATTTGGATTAAAGACAACGTATTTTGATGTACATATTTTGAATTTTAGATAAAATTGTTATTGTTACATAATACAAAATACAATGTTTTGCTTCATACATTCATTACCAATAGTAAAGTGTGGGGTTTAATACTAACTTTTAAAACCAAGATGATTTTGATTTGGAAGTTAATTTAGATTTGGAGGTATGCATCTCGTTTTCAATCTCCCCAACTTTTATCCCATACTTTTGTCATAATACAGGAAAAGTACTTGTGCTTCGCAATGCTTTAGAAGTAAAGGATTCACAAACTGAAGATTCTCAATAATTGAAACTATCAGTTGTGTGTGTGTGTGTGTGTGTGTGTGTGTGTGTGTGTGTGTAAGTAATCGTCCATTTTGTTTCTGTAATTCACAATTGTGTGTGTTTACTGAAGGTATCCAAGTTTTTTTTTTGAAACTATTTACTTTGTAAAACTGATGGGAAAAAATATTCAAAATTACATTTTAAGCTTATAACTTAGATATGAGCTCAGAACTTCAGGAGTTATTTTGTGTGTGCGTATGAATAAAGCTGCTTTTGAAAGTAAATCAATTTTGTACCAAGTTCTGGATCCTGGCATTGTAACCTACTGCTACTTACAGAATAGAGGAAATTAAAATGAAGCATTAAAAGGTGTTTTTAATTCTTTATTAGTTTTATATTTTACATTAAATAGTTCTTGCATAGGGACATTAGCTAATTTGGGAGAAAAAAGAAGCAGAACTTGATATATATATATGCACAAAGAATTAACTTCAGATGCATTTAATTTTTCTTTGGATCTAGGAGAACTATGGCACTTGTTTTTCAAATTATCTTCTCAATCATTCATATTATATATATATTAGTTTCAAACTTCTCACATTCATAAGATCACAAAATGAAACGATGACAATAACAAATGAAATTAATAAGCATAATACTAATTTCCCAAACAGCTGAAAGAAAATATTTCAAGACCCCAAATTAATTATCTTGCATTTCTGCAACTTGAACAAAATGAAACAAAATGAAACTAAAAAATTTAAGCAATGTCTCAGTTCGTTTAGTACTTCAGAATTTAGAAAGTCAATTCTTCAGCTATAGACTTGAATATTTTAAAGTAAAACAAATTATAATTTGCAGCTTACTTGCTGTCCTTTTGGGGTACTGTGATTAGTTAACAAATCATTTAAAAAGACAATGGAACAAAAGTGCTTGCTGAAGAAGTATATCAGGCCTCAATCATTAATTTCACTCCCTGGCAGCTAGAGTTTCTTTACTTTGCTTTATAGGCCACCAGTCAGGACGAAAGGTAATCACTCTCCAATCTTGTGTGCCTATGGTTATCTGCGATGCAGCTAAACTTTCATCAATTCTCATCAGACCTAAACCAAATCTTCCAGAGTGATTTCGAACACGGCCAACATTTCGTCCTTTATCATCTTCTAATGTAGTGTCAATTTCAACCAAAATCTCATCCAGTTCGAACAGTAATGGCATTAACCTTTTCCTTACTACTCCTGTGTGGTGAGTGCGTGCTGTGAATTCTTGTCCAATGTAGCAACCCTTGTGGAAACTGATACCGTGCAAATAATCTCCATTGGATTCTAATGGAAAACATTTGCCAGGTGGCAAGTCTTCAACACCTTCTCCGACTCCAAGTAAATAGCGAAGCTGCCTGTAAGTGAAATGATATTTCTCGCATGCCATTTCAACTTTTAGTGCATCAGGAGGAGTGATATCAGCAGGAAGAATTACTCTCCACCCAAGAGCAGCTATACGGGGATCGTGTGTTAGTAAGGTAACCTTGGATGGGTCTAGGATGCTTGGAGGCGGCATATTGTAAACTGGACAAGGAATATCGTGACCAGCTGGAGTAGATGGTGGTGTGAAAACTGTCCACACTTTGTAGCTATCACTCACATCAGCTAATTCTACCTTCTTTCGAATACGATACATTGTAAAGAGTCTTGTCAGTTCTTCAACTGCCCTTTTGTCACATTCAATAACAAAATTGTTTGATAGCTTATCATTTTCAGCTTTTATGTTGTAAACGATCACATCATAGAGCACCCTACCTTGTGCATTTAAGATCATAGCAAACATACATCGAGATTTAAGCCCTAGAAATAAAGAAAAAGCAGATTAATTTCTTGTACCTCAAAAAATGCCTTGCATAAAATAAATCAGTCCTTAGGAAGAAAAGAAAATATCAGTAAGCATGGGATGATAAAAAAAAAAAAAAAAGCTTTATTTGATATCCCCAATAAATCCATTAAAAAAAAAAAAAAACATACATTTAGGCCTATTCTGTCAATTCTCGTTATCCTTACCCGTAACAGGAATCGTTAAGATTTTCAACGAGTGTCATAGTGACATCGGTAAAAGTTGGTAGTCTTTAACGTGACTCGTTATAGTTCCATTTCCGGTTTAATGTATCGTTAATACTAGGACTGACCACCCGATAACTTCAAAGGCAAGTGACTGTCATTTGTTTGATTTCCACGCTTTGTGCTCGTAATGTGTGATATTTACGTAGTGCACATGCGCTGAAATAATGCCATTGGAGTAAATCCATATGAAATCAACCAATGGGTATTGCTGACATATTTTATTTTTGATAGTACATTTTCTGTTTATATAAACATCTGGAAGTACAAAACGATTTTTAAAAAAATTTTATTACTCTACTTTGGCTTTTTCAGAGGTTAGCGATAGTTAAATAACTTTTTTGTTAAGATATCAACTTCAAATAAAAACCATCTTATTCTAAATGAAACCATCTACAAATGATGTTATGACCAAAAATGTGTTAAGTTGTAAGGAAATAACCTAAAACTTAACTAGAAAAATGTGTTTTCAATTAGAATAAATTGAAGAATTTAGGGAATTTTTTTCAAAGAAGGAATTAAAATACAACTTTAATGTTTTTTTCCCTTAAAAATATAATAGAGGACAAGACTTAAAAAAAAAAAAAAAAAAAAAAAAAAAAATTGATACCTTTTAAATGCCACTTTTAGGTTTTATAGACCTTCAAATATCGCAATTTGTCCAAAATTGCCGATTTTCAATTGGGCGCATCTCAAAAGGCATTAAATCAAAAATTCTGAAATTTTCAAAAAATACTCTTCTAGTAGCTGGCAATAAACACATGAAATTTCATCATTGTGTTTTAATCAGAAGTATTTGTTTTAATTAAAAAAAAAGAAGCAAAAATACACAGTATGACGCACCATAGTCGTGGTACTATGGTCCAAACAGTCACTTATAACACAAAGGCTTCTGTGGCACATTTCGCTATCATGAAGGTAATAATACACAAAAGGGTGCAGGTTAACATGAGGGTTACTCCAGTGGTAGCTCTGGATTTCATTTACAGTTTACACATTTTGTAAATATAGGCCTAGAATAGGTTGGTTCCCAACCTTTTTCAGCTGGCGACCCACCTTTCCTTATCGGAATACTTCAAATATATAGGAATAGAAGAATATAGAATAAAACCATATTTGTATCGTATTCCTTCCTTATATATGATCGAATTTCGATTTTTCTGATCTTTTCTGATGATTTATTCGATGGTTTCTGATAGTTTTAGGATCAAGTTGCGACCCACCTGTAACCCTTCTGCGACCCACCGGTTGGGAAACGCTGGGTTAGTTTATTAGGTGTTTTTTTTTTTTAAGTTTTAACACTTTAGGAGTCTGCGTCAATGTGCGTCATACTGTGTATTTCTGCTTTTTTCTTTAATGAAAAAAAAAAAATACTTCTGATTAAAACACAATGATGAAATTTCATGTGTTTATTACCAGGTACTAGAAAAGTATTTTTTGAAAATTTCAGATTTTTTGATACAGTCCCTTTTGAGATATGCTTGTTTGAAAATCAGCAATTTTGGACAAATTGCGATATTTGAAAGCCTGTAAAACCTAAAGATGGCATTTAAAAGGTATCATTTTTTTTTTTTAAATCTTGTCCTCTATTATATTTTTAAGGGGAAAAAACATTAAAGTTGTGTTTTAATCCCTTCTTTGAAAATATTCCCTAAATTCTTCAATTTATTCTAATCGAAAACACATTTTTCTAGTTAAGTTTTAGGTTATTTCCTTACAACTTAACACATTTTTGGTCATAACATTTGTAGATGGTTTCATTTAGAATAAGATGGTTTTTATTTGAAGTTGATATCTTAATAAACAAAAAAAGTTATTTAACTTATTGCTAACCTCGGAAATGCCAAAAATGGCCGACCCTCAAAAACAAAATGGCCGCTAACAGCCAAAGTAGTAATAAAATGTTTAAAAAAATCGTTTTGTACTCCCAGATGTATATATAAACAGAAAATGTAGTATCAAAAATAAAATAAAATATGTCGGCAACACCCATTGGTTGATATCATATGGATTGACCCATTAATTTTTTTTTTTCATGTCCTAACTCTTAACTCTCGAATTTTATTTTTTTGTCACTTTCGAGGAACAAAATTCAATTCTTAACTCATTTCATGCTCTTTGTCTCTTATATACCATCAGGAAAGCTGCGTTCATTTCCTCGTTATGCTTTAACGGCACCTCCCTGCTGCTCGCTAACTGGTAGCGAGAACTCGTTATTTCTAATGATTCAACTACCTACCTCGTTAGGATGTTACAGAATACGAATTGTCGTTATGATCGGTTAACCAGTAGTTATCACGTAACGAGAACCTTACAGAATAGGCCTGATTATGAATACTTTAAGGATGAAATTTAAATTATATTTTTAAAATACTACACAACACACACACATATTATATATATATATATATACATATATATATACACATACCAAATTGCCACTAAACACCAGACACCCCAAGTAATGTACTAACCAAGATCTGGTATGGTGTCAGCATGATATAGGTTCACCTTTTACAGCTATCACAGCCTCTACCCTTCCAGAAAGACAATCCACCAATTTGCAGTAGATTTCTGCAGGAATTTGGTTCCCTTCCTCCTTCAAGATGTTTAATATCTCTGTAGTGTTTTGTGGGTGGTTTAGGTCTAGCTTTCACCTGGTGTTCCAACTCATCCCAAAGGTGTTCAATAGGGTTGAGATCAGGACTAAGCCAGCCATTCAAATTCATCCACTCCTATGTCCTCAAACCACTCTGTTATAGCCTTTGTTTTATGGATGGGTACATAATCAAGCTGAAAATGAATTGGGCCAATTCCAAATTGTTGCTACAGTGTGGATAGCACTGAATTGTCCAAAATTGCTTCATAGTCCTTAGCATTCATGATCCAGACACTAAAACCAGTGGACCAAGACCTTACTATGATTCCATCTCATTCAAATTTCTCAGTGGCAACAATACAGTCCTGTAAGTAATGCTCGCTAGGCATTTGCCACACCCAAACATAGACTGCCACAACTCGTAGCATGATTTGTCACTCTATAGCCTACTTTACCATTTATCTAAGACTCCAATGGCGATGTGCTTTGCACCACTATAAACAATGGGCAGCATTCCGACAATGAGCTTGGACTTATGGGCTGCAGCTCAGCCATGGAATCCAAGTGCAACCACCTATGGACAGATGGTACAATCACTACATCACTTCCTGATGCCGATTGAAAGTCTTCAGCTACTTTTTGTAATGAAGCCTTACAGTTGGACCTCAACATATGCCTGAGGCTTCGACGGTCCCGATCTGTCAAAAGAGTCTGGGTTAGCGTGTTATAATTCCTCACATTTCTATTGCACCACCACATCACCCACAGTTGCAAGGACTTTCTGAAACTTGCCTGAAATCTCATGGATAGAATGACCAAATCTGTAGGGCACTAATAATCGTGCTCCATTCAACATCACTTAAGTTTGCATCGTACGTTCATACTGACGGTTGTAGCTGCTATACACATCAACGTTCAAGGTCCTTTTTTATAGAGTACGATATGTACGGATGATCCCACTTAGTTTCCAGGGGGTGTCTGTTTATAAAGACAGTGTATGCATATGTATTATTCTTTAATAAATAAATGTATAACTGGTTTACATTATTCTGAAATTCACTGAAATGAAAATGGGTGGGGAAAATGAAAAATTATAGTAAGCAATAAACCTGAAATACATATTTATCTTTGAATAATTTATTTCAGACTGCAAGCAGTTGCACATTTTCTAATTTCATTTTCTGAAACTGTTCGGTTGAAAAGATATATTATATATAGCAGCCTTTATCAATGACTGGTTTAAGCTTCTTTCCCAAATGTAATATAAAGTATGCCAAATTTCGGTGGTGTTCTCCACCCCCTTTGGCAACTTATTAGTATCAACTTTTTCCGAAAACAATGCAGTATTCTTCAACACTGAGATCTGGATTATTTCTTGAAATGTAAATAATCTAAATAAAAACATTTTCAATAGATTCCATGGGAATAAATCCATTAATTTTTACTATATATAAAATGCAGAAACTTAAGACATACAAGATGAATGCAATTAAGCCATAAACTACTGTTAGTAATGTTGTTTAGGAAAAAAAAAAAAAAAAGAAAGAGGAACATGGGTCTCAATATTGTATTTTGCCAAAGTAGATAAAATTACACAGGTTTTTTTTTTTTTTTTTATATACAGGAAGTACTTCAAATGTCATCACAAGAATTATCTTATTTATCACACTTACATACTAAGAGTAAGCATGACGACTCAATGCAAAAGTTTTCACATTTTACCTTTTCTGACAAACTTTGAAAACAGAAGGTAAAGACTAATTTAATTAAACAGGTTAGGCTTGGAACAAGTAAAATAAAAACTAAAACAACAATTGATTCCTCTAATCTGTAACAACAAATAATCCTTGAATTTTTTGCAACAGTACAGTAACTACATGTCATGCATAATTACACTCCCTCAAAGAAATGAGTACTCAGTATTTACTGTTAGTGCTAACAATGTTTTCGGTTAACTTGTAGCGGACTATAAACTCTCTCCAATGAACTTACGAAATTTTATCACTTAAAACTGTTGCAGAACTGAAAAAGCTGCATACATTATCACTAATTGCAGAATTTTTTTACACATTTAATTTTTATTCTGGGAAGTTCAGGAAGATAGATTTTTAAGTTACTTTACCTGCTGTTGGTTCTTCAAGATGACGCATATCATTTGTAATTAGACCTTGTAAGAATTTTGCAGCATCAGAACCCCTTACTTGCAGAAGCCCTCTAGTCTTCAATCTTTCACACAGCAACTTGTTATTGTAAGAAGTTGAATTACCACCACCACTGTAACTGTGGCTCAAAATAACTGAAGATACATTTTGTAATTTAAAGCTGCAAAGAAAAATTAAACATTTAATAAAAATATTAGGTTGAAGTTATCACAAAAATTGTTAATACTTGAAATTCTTAATATCAAGGATTCTGAAGTAAAATTAATTAATTTCTCATTTCAAAAGCTGAATATGATAAAAAATTTTGGAACCAAATAATTTAATTACTGGAATGAAATTTAAAGTTTCTATTTAATGAATTGCATTCTATTTTAAAAGAGGGGGTATATATATATATATATAACAAACAAAAACAAAAAACTAACAACTTTTGCGTAATTTTATTCATTTCATTTATTTTATACTTGCAAAATTCAGCCACAAATAATGAAACAATGCCTGAATGAAATGCATTTGATTTGACAGAATATGCATAAAGACATTACTTTCTAGTATGGATATTAAACTGAATTTCAAATGTGGGTCAGGTAGAAAACAAACTAAATTACATTTAATATCCTTATTTTTAGACATAATATAAAACTTTATATTACAAAGCAAAAATTTCAAGAAAAAAATGTGTACCAAAGTAATTGATCAATAACTGAAAAGGACACTGAAGATGTTGAATATATGACAAGTAAACAAATTATGCAATACATCTTATATAATTCATTTCACAACCTCCACCATACAAAGTGGAAGCACAAATAAAACTTATTTCCAATACCTATCCCAAAAATAACGAATAAAATATGTAAAAAAATGGTCATAGTCAGAAGACTGTTACAAACCTCCAATTTTAAATATATTTATTCACTCTCATGCTCATAATTTATTTATTTTTTTGCTTTAAGTTACTCAAGATCTTCAATCAAAATTCAGGTTAAATGGTTTATAAATTGAATGTAGTAATAAAAATTACAAGTGTTGACTGAAAAGTTATGATTTGAAAGTTCAATCAGAACCAATGAGATATTCAATAAAGGAAGTCTCTTGGTAGCTTTATCAAACAAAAACTTGTGCTCTAGGGAAGATGTGGAAAGAAGATTTTGATAAAATTCCAGTAATGAAAATAGTGGATACGAAATATACTGAGGTCTTTTGGAGATATTGGAATGTTTCTCAGAGACACTATGGACAGCAAAAAACCTGAACTACAAGGAAATTAATTTATCACTGAACTGCAATTACAACTGTTTTCTTCAATCATTTAAAACCAAGACATATACAAGGATTTCTGTTAAGACTTCTACAGCCCAATATTAAAATTTTCTATGCTAATTTAGGAAAAATAAATAAATATATAAACCCTCAACATTGCCTAAATTGTGAAAGTGCTGTGAAAAACATAGGTCAATGCTTAAACTATACAATAACACAGACCAAGGCAATTTTTATCGACCTTGTTTTTGTCAGCAGCTGTTAACACCTTCTATAGACCAAACTGGGAGTCCCAAGATCCATACCTGGTTGGACTGCCCATTTGCTGGAGGTTTGGAGAAAAATCTGACTTCTGGTTTTAGGTGGCCATTGACCGGGTCAGTAAAATAGTGGTAAATGAACAAAACTGAGGTCTATCTACACCGAATTAATATGATGCCCTCGACCCAATATGGCCATAGGTCACTTACTAAATAAATTCAATACATCCACTGCTTGAAATTGTACTTCACCCACAAGTTATAATGGCTTTGGAGAAAAAAAAAAAAAAAAAAAAAAACCTTGCATGCCAATCAATAGTGGCATCACTTTCAACAACAAAAAGTGTGACAAAATGAAAATTGTACATAGTAGTTTTGCTTTATTCCAAAACTGAATCGACTTGTTTTGGTATTTGTCTTTCAGAAGTTATGTTCATATTAAGCACCCAAAAAAATGAACTGGAGAGAAAGCTGAATATATAAAGGATAAACTAATTAGAATGCTTTACCTTATGATACAAAATGCTAGGCAAGACAATATTGTCAAGAAAATAAGATTTTATTATGAAGTTATGAAAATCAACAAACAAATTTTAAGTAGAAAATCATTAAATATGTAACCTTATATGATGAGGTTCCCACATCCTTAAGGACATCGATGTTCAAGAGTTCTAGTGGATTTCAAATATATAAAATAATAATGCACAGATTGCCTTTAAACAGGACACACTTAAAATTAGAGCACAACAGCAAGGCAAACTATAGGCACGCCAAACAGAAACTTAAGCAGTTTTAACAAGATGAGCTTCAACTTCTTTCAGAGTCAAACAGTCGTTAAGTGTTTTTCTTGAAACCACAGCTCAAGATTCCTTTTTCTCAGCTTAATGCAATTGTTTTATTAATATTTGCTGAAGTAATCAAGGCATCATCCATGTTAACTCAACCAAAAATGAAACTATAAAGTACTAAATTGAATTTCAGATATTTTTTTTTTTTTTTTTTTTTTTAAATTTAGTATTGCTATATTTTTCATCTACTACATCCTCTCCTACTATTCTTAAAAACAAATATACATATAAAATTATGCAAATGTGCAACTCCACTGAAGGATGGCTTTTAATATCACTCAACATCTGGTATGGGATCATCAAAAGTTATTTGAAGGAGCAGCTTTTTTATTCAAAGGTTATTCTACAGTAATGATATGGAGAGGAATGCATGCACATAGTTTCAACAGAAGGTTTTCATTTTTTATTAAACTGAAATTTTAAACACCATACATTAAAAACTTAAAATATTATGATGCAAATGAACGACATGACAATTACAGTTTTTATGACAGTACTATCAAAAAGTCAATTTACACACATCAGAAAACAAAAAATGTTCTAATATATTTATTAGATCATCAATGGATTTTTTTTTTCTTTGTATGGAAGACTAAAAAACAATATACAAATTTAAAATGAAGGATTCATTAAACATCTCTCCTTTATAAAGCTTGTGATAAGAGAATTCCACCCTTAACATTCTTCTCAACACCAATGCAAATTAAAAATCAAATGAAGATGGTTGATAATAGTCCTTCACTCTCCAATTTCACAACTATCATTGGACCTTAGCTGTAGAAAAACAGACACCGAGTTACCACATCACCTGAGGTTTATATTAAGTGAAACATTATATCTAGGACTGCTAAAATAACAAAAGGAGAAACTTTGAAACAAAATATATAAAAGTATAGTTATAGGAAACTAAAAGCAAAACAAAAATAGAAACTAATGGTATACAATTACATTGAGAAGCCTATTTACTCTTTAATCGGAATGGTTCATATTTTAATCTATCTTGAACAAAGTAATCCCATTCAAACTTTTGGATTCAACATGTTAATGAATTATAGAACATATCGAAACAGGTTCTTCCCCTGCTGCTTAAAAGTCTCAAAAACTTTTTATTTTTTGTGGCAGCAGATACTGGGAGAGAGAATTTGAAACATGCTCTATACAATTCTTCATATGATGCCATTTCATTTATGTTTACTGAACATTTTAGTAACAAATAAATTGGGCTAATCTAACATTATATGAACAACAATTTAATTCATCTCTACATCCCATTTTGAGAATCTACTATAGTTCTGCTAAACCTCAGGTGTCTTCCATGAATAAACTAATAATTGCATTATCCCATTAAAAAAAAAAACCAGCACAAAATAGTTTGGACAAAAAAAGTTGAACTAAGTCACATGTGACGATTACATAGAACAGCAACACTAATAGTTATTGAAATACTATTTGCCTCTAGAATTATTCCGAAGTACCCGATCCCACAAAACAAATCATTAAAATGTTTTAAATACAAATTACAATGAGTATCAATTAAGAACATTAAAAATATCCATTTAGACAAAACACTTAAAATTAAGATTAAAATGGTTAACCGGCTTTCAATCTTCCCTTATGTCAGTCTTCTTCAGTCTGGGTCTGAAGACACCTGGTTGTTTAGCAGAAGGTCGAAAACTGGTTAACTTTTCTAATTTTAATCTTAAAAATATCATTTAGATGAAGCACACTTAAGTTAAAATTTGTATTTTAATCATGAAGATCATTGCTAAATCCGTAATGCTTCAACATACATGAATAAACAGTGAAGTACTGTTATTGTAACATTTTATCTATTCATACAAGTCTGCATAAAAAATTTAACACTAAATATTAAAGTTATACGGCAATTTATTTTCACCTTAATTCCTACATCTCAAAAGAGAAATTCATCATCAAAGTAATAAATTGAAAGCATGAAGCTGAACTTTTGAAAGTCTGTAGATTTTGTAACAATTTATTTGATACAAACTCTTTAACTTTTGAAATTAACTACATTGTAAACAAGAGTGGTGTGTGGGAAGATCTAAGAAAGTTCCTCAAAATGGTTACTGATTCTAAATCAACTTTCCTGTGCATTACATTTAAGAGATGAAAATATTTTCAGTTTACTTATTAAAAAATGTTTCACTTGTCCATTTTGAGGAATTTCACCTAAAGCAAAACTACAACAGATGAAGATTTAAAATAATAATTTGATTTCTTTATTTATCTATTTTTCTGACATACTGAAATAATTTATTTTGTTTTTTACTAAGTTAAATTTCTAGGAAAATTCTAATTAGCATCCAAATATTAAAATTCCCACATCACTATTTATTTGAAGAGGCATCTTCTCTTTAGATGTAACCCTCAACTTTTGGTGGTTTCAAATTGGATTCCTTAAAACTACAGATTCAATGAGGTCAGCATCAAAAGGAAGCTCACATTTGATAGTAGTTACTGAAATTTCAGTTGATGTTGAGTCTAACATCTAGTTGGATGATATTTCATGAAAAAAAATATTTCGTCACCACTGACTAATATCCTGCCACTTAAGTTTCATCAACATATTCTAAGCTTTTTTTTTTTTAATGATAAACTAAAAATGTCTAAAGAACGTTTTAAAGAGCCTAATTTTTCTTAAAATATTGCCCCCACCTTTTCTCTCTGGTTTTTAAAATCGTGAAAACAATACAAAGAAATGTCTCCATAGCAGTAAATAAAACATTTACATCCACAAATACTGATAGGAAAAATCAAGTTGTCTAATCCAATTGATTTTAAATTAAGTATATGCAAACAAAATGGATACAATGAACACTTAAGCCATTCAAGAAATTCAATGTTTGCTGTGTTTTCATGGTTTCACTTTTAATGCTTTTCTTGTGGGGAAAAGTCACCATATAGGTGCAAATGTTTTCCATGAGATCCACATGCGGAAGTTTCCAAATACATGAAATAGATCTTCGATAGGTCATACAATAGACATTTTCAAAGATTTATTAATCTACAATATTTAGTTTTATTCATCCATGAATTCTCATTCCTAACAAATTAGGAGTTACCGAATTATATATATTTTACTTCCAATAATATTCTCTTTAAAAAAAAAAAAAGTATTGGTTCATTAAAACCTTCCTGCTAGCAAATACATCAGATCAGAATGGTTCAATTAAAATTTATAAACGTATGAATTGTTGTAATATAACAGAAATAATAAACCTAGAAGTTTTTAACAGCAAATTTCTTTTTTTTTTATCATTGGGACTACTAACATTACCTTACTAAAAATTTAATTTAGCTATTTAACTTTTTAGTAGTTTGAAGTGTCTTGATTCCTTCAAGATAAAGATTTCTCCTCTCCCCACTCATGGGTAATGGAAAAAGAACACAGTCCAGCCTTCGATACCACATGCACACATGAAATTCAAAATTTAGAAAGGACAATGTATATAACAGATGAAGAAATTTAATTCAATATAAATTTATTTTACTCAGAACAATTGGTTAGTTGAAGTTCTATATATTTGGTTTTCTACAATACATTAATTTCAAATTACGGTTCAAGACCTTGAAAAACAAAATCGAAAACAGGTCAGTAATACAACCCACTTTAAAAGGTAAGAAAAAAATTAAGGGCAACGGTGATTGGCAGAAATGCATACTTCGCCTTCTACCTTTAATTACAACTGCAACAATTTCATCTCAAGGCCTTAGTTATAAAAGATCAAATAACGAATGTAAGTCATTCCAAAAGCTTACCCAGACGTTAAGGCCAAGTTTCCTTTACTCTGCAAATATTTGCCAACACGCCAAAATACTGCCATTATTGTTGAGCTCTTGAACTGAAGATCACCAAAAATTGGAATTTTTAAAGCTAAAATAAAAGAAAACTGAAGTAGAATATCCTATACTGAATATATTTTATTGCTGTACATTAAAGATTATATAAAATATTCGATTAATTCTTTATTTACAATAGCTAACCGGCTATATTTGTATCTATATCAAGTAACTAATAGAACTAATTATTGTTAGTTTAGAACTGAACATACAATATTTACGATTCACTTTCTAATTTCAAAGATTAAATAGCTTATAGCTATATAATAACAAATCTAAAAGTATATAAACAAATAATAAATTCTTGTTAATACATTTAATGTAGAAGCTTTAAAAAATTCTCTGAATAGAACGCCGAATCTATTTTCGTTAGGCCTATCAATGTACATAAATATCAGAAGTTAATAAGATTTTTCTAAATGTAAAATATAGCTTTCTGATTCATCAGAAACAATGCTGTCTTTAAACTGATACTAAAAGTAAAAGCATCTATTCGACTTATAAAAAATAAGGAACATCACGGAAGTACATAGGGCTATCGAACAACGCAATAAGATGATGATATAACAATTGCAACTTACTAAGACGAAACTAAAAATAATACTTACTTTTAGAGATTTTTTATGATTTTAAACTAGTTCAGTGCAACGTCATCACTAACTTTTAATGTTAAGTAATGACATTTCCCTTCAAATCAATTGAGAAATCGCATCAAAATTGTTCAAATCGAATAGTCTTCCCTACGCGGTTCACGGCGGCCTTCAAATGAGTGGAGATCCATGACGCCAAACCAATGGCCAACAGCCAAATCATGTGCTCTACAACAAATAGCCAGTGGAAAACCAGAGGGCACGAGGTTTGCTTAAAATACCTATCAATTTCTATTGTAAAACAATCTCCCAAATGCTTTCAATATTTTCGACACAATAAAATATCAAAACAATGTCTAGACTTAGTAGAGGGCGCTACCAACTGCGATATAGGATCTTATCAGTGATGAAATATTCATTCTGCGATTTCTGAAAGCTTATTACTTCACGAATTGCAACATTTGATTTACTATAAGTTACGTTATCAGCCGGATCCAATAATCCGGCCTTCAACACTACTTTGCAATTCTAGTTTTAAAGAATTCTGTGTTTCTGTAATTGTCTTTTGATTGAACTCAAGAATTTTATTGATACAATTTTATTTCCAATTAACTAACTCGTGTATATACGGCATCGGTTACGGTTTTAAGAGAAATTTAAATTATTTTCGGTCTGTTTATTAAGATCAAAAACCGTAACTAAATTATTCAGTCTGTTTTTCATCAATACAGTAACAACAGAATTAATCTTTCTCGCCACTCTTCTAAATAAAGATTTAGCCATTTAAAAAAAATGAAAAGTGAACTGTTTTCCTCATATGTCCATAATAACATTTTACTAAATATTATTAAATTTATTAATTATTTTATTAAATGTTTCCGGCATTATGTGATGATACATTTCATCCTTTGGAGAAATTTGGTTTTGTTTTTTTTTACTTCTTAATCCCTCATGCAGGCAGAGCCTGGGTTGGTTTTTTTTTTTTTTTGCCTAGTTACATTATTATATAATCTAGGATATATCATAAAACGAAGGACAAAATAACAAAAAAAAAAAAAATGAGAAAATGTCTTATAATATTATGTAGCTTGTCCAAAGAATGATTCTGTCACAGCAGGGGTGGGGGAGGATCACCTCTCCTCCTCCCCTCACGAAATTTCGAAGAATGACGATTCTATTTCTTTTTTTGAGGGGTGGGGATGTATTGAAGGGTTCTGTATCTTCCACCGGGAATAATAAAATCCTACATAACACCAATGTTTATTTTCGAAATAAAACTTATTAATTGTAATTATTTAATGAAAATAAATCACAAATTCCTGTTCAATTTAAGAATGCTATTTCAGTTTTGCCGATAAAATATTACCAAAACAAAGTCGTTAACGAGAGGATGTAGCTCTTCTGACACATTCTTTATATATCAGTGGTAGCCAGGAAGTCGACTGTGGTCTGCTAGTCGATCGCAAAGCTAAGGATGGTACTATCATATAGCCCCAAACAACCGCGTGAGGTGCTTATACCTTCTGGCTTACTCGCATTGGCTGGATTTTAATGGCGCAAAAGCAGCCGTGGATACTTACCAGAGCCGTTTCTAGGCGTTCTGCCACCCTAGGCGAGAACTGAAAAATGCTGCCCCCTCCCTTTCCCCTTGCGAGATCTGGAAAGAGGCGCGTGTGCTTTGTTTAATAATTTCGCTGTTTGATATATATATATATATATATATATATATAATTATTTTTTTCCGTCCTTCGGCCGCCTAGTCTTGCCTAATGGTAGAAACGGCCCTGCTGCTTACTCGCGTATCCTCTGAAAAAGTCTGAGACAGTCGGCCGTAAATATTTTTTTAAGAGTAGCTCTAAAACCCTAAAAGGTTTGGCATCCCTGCTTTCTATTATAATTGGGACAGGTGTTAGGTATTAAGTGCCATACTTTAGTTTTATACGTATTCTTGAAAGCTCGTAGAAGAACCTTACTTCTTAGATCAGTAACAAATACGGAAGATTATGCAATGAAAGTCGTCGTTTTAGGTCGAAGGTACTCTTTCCAGGAGTCATCATGTAAAATCACAATTATTAATTACAATCTTCTCCCTGCCTCCTAATAATTGTATATCATTCTAATTGTAACTGTTATAAACAAAAAATGCTTAGTTTCATCCCATTTCTGTGGTCCTATTTTTAGAGAACAGTTTTCTTTCCTCAATTTTAAATTCCATATCCGGCCCCACATCTGACTTCCATTAAAATTACTGAAGTTTTCCAACAAATTACAGCCTATGCATAAAACATTCAAACCGTAGTCTTCGATGCCTTTTTTTTTTTTTCCCTTAAATTTCTATACGTTAAGAAATGTTTACTCTCGACACAATCTGAAACTTCGTGTGTCAATTATGTAACCTCTTACGAATTTTTTATAGGCCTTACTGGTCGTGAATTCCCTCAAATGTTTTGTAATTCCTATGTAGGGCAATTTCTTTATTTGCTGGATCTCGCTGCCATATCTTGATTGACCATCTCTCAACCCAGTGATTTATTGCTTCTCAACTCTTGGGACACTTGTACGACTTAAATGTCCTAGAGTTGGTCAAGTTTTCACCAAATAATTTCCTTGTAAATGTAACATTTTTCTCTTCTATTAATTCTATAATTACTGGAATCTATAACATCTGGACAGTTAATGTAGTCTTCAAGGTCCTGACTCAATCAATTCAGGAGACTACAAACTTTTTATTTCTTTTACCAATGCACCTAAAATTCTGAAAATTTAAATATGAACTTGTAAAGCATGTGCAATTTATATTTTCTTGGTTTTAATTTTTGAAATATTCTATAATTAAAATAAATTTGTGGGGCATTTTCGAGGTATTACTAGGGTTTGTAAAATAGTTACATATTTAAAATTTATTATTAGTGCAATAGTGTGGGCCCGATAAGCCGAGTGGTCAGGGCCCTTGACTGCGGGTTCGATTCCTGGCCTCGGCGGAGGGCGAGGATTTTCCCATGCTCCTTTCACTTCCAAACGGGTCCTAGGGTCTACCCAGCCCTCTGTGGAATGGGTACCGGGTTTCTTTCCCGGGAGTTAAAGGCAGGCGGGCATCGGGCTGACCATCAAACCTCAACTTCGTCCGTTGGTCATGAAACGCTGGGAGCCTGACCTCCCGCACCCCCAAGGCCTGTCCAGGCACACTTTTTTTTATTAGTGCAATAGTTAATTTTTTAAAATTTAATTTTAAAAATGACCGATTTAATTTTTTTGTGTGTTATCAAATAATTATATAAATCTTTTTCATTAAAGACTTTCTAAATATCATGCAAATTCATTTGGTGCTGTTCTTTTCCAAAAATAAATTTCTGAAGCATTAGCTTTGTTAAGAATTATGCTTAAAAGAAAATATAAATCCCACTGCTTCACAAGTTTATATTTAAATTTCCTTCTTCTGTCCATTCCAGCAGGCATCACTTGATGCTGCCTCCCTTGGCGTACCCTGGGCAACGATTCGTCTGTTAAAGGCATCATATCTCGCCCCTCGTTGTGGCCTAAAGAAAGCTGATCAAGCTACAAGCCTGGGCATTTGTAAAAAAAAAAAAAAATTAAATTTTCAGAATTTTAGGTGCATTGATAAAATAAAAGGTTTGCAGTCGCCTGAATTGCTTGTCAGGACCTTATACAGTTGAAGCGTTCTCCGTTGGTTAGTAGTAATGCATTAGGTCTTAACAACTGTGGAGCATCTGAAAATCAGAGGGGGTTACGCTTTCCAAAAAAAAAAACAAAAAAAAAACAGAAGGTAATTTTTTTGCTTATCAAGGGACAGGAATCTGGCAGCCGGATACCTACGTCCAACATTAATGGGACAATTTAACTCAAATAGTTCTGGCATGAATTTAAAGATCCATGGAAGACATGAAAGAATTATTAAATGTCTAAATATATTCTTTAGGGCAGCGGTCGGCAACCTTTTGTTGTAAGAGGGCCAAATTTGTTATGTGGGGATTACTGCAGGCCGCTAACAACCAAAAAAAAAAAACAACCTTCCAACACGCATAGCGGGCCGCAGGTTGCCGACCGCTGCTTTAGGGGATCAAATGGGAATTCCCTCCCCCCAATTTTCTTCTGACAACAAAACACAAAGTTTTAAGAATTATTTCACTTGATAATAATGATTATCATATGCAAATTAATTATGTCCTGAATTTGTGATGAATATTTTGAAAGTTCAGTAAATTACTTCCAGAAGCACTATGCCTTTCAAAAAATTAATTTCCACATTTTATTGTTTTTGTTTTAAATAGCCCAGTTAAAGATTTACATAAAATATAAAACAAAAGCCAGATTATTCTTATTTTCTTTTTATTGAATCAAAAACTCCATAAGATTGCAAGGACAATTTTCACAGGAACTCTACTGCATAGCACCCCGTCCTCTTCCAAAGCCTCCTTTCTACAAATTAAAAAAATAAAAATAAACATGTTAAATGATCATGCGCATTCTCATACTAAGATCAAAAATCTATTCATTGTTTAATGTACTATTCATTTAAAGATCTTACCTTATTAACAGACTTATTATTGAAGATTCATTAATAAAAAATAACATTAAAAATTTAACCTCACAAATGCTAAATATTATTATTAAAATTACTTATCAAAGAAAGCTAAAAGAATGTACAAGATTAAAAAAAAAAAACTTACCGATACAAATTCCATGCTTGCACCACCAGCTCCAACATCACCCTTTTTATCAGCTCCAGGACCTACAGAGTAAAAATAAATAAATAAATAATTTCCAACGTACTTTTGTACTTGACTTTGAAGTACAAAATATTTTCATAATTATTCAAACTGACTCATAATCCATTCTAAAGTACTAGTTAAAAAAGTAAATAAAAAGGATTTGAGTTTATCTTCTCTGGTCGATTTAAAAATGACTAAAGAGTTCCTTTAATGGAATAATCTGAGAATCAACTGAAGACTTGAGTCAAGGAGATAATTTTTGTCTTCAATTGCTCTAGGGACTATTGAAACAGGAATGGAATGTCAGAACTTCAATGGAAATCTCCCATTTTCATTTTTTTTTTTTTTAAGGTAAGCTCTAAAGTTGTGGCCCTGGTGGCCGAGTGGTCAGGGCGCTTGGCTGCGTGTTCGATGCCCGGCAGAGATTTTACGCCCCCCCCCCCCAACTTAGTCCCGTTGGTCAAGCTACGGAAGCCTGACCTTCTGCGACCCCACAGGACTGTATTTGGCTTTCAAAGGGAGAACTTTTTAGCTCAAGTTTGATAGATCATATCCTTCAAAGGTGTTTTTTTTTAGGGATGCAGATACACCATTTTCTTTTTACGTATACAGTAGAATCCCTGTAATCCGAGGTAATTGGGGCTGATGATACCTCGGATTACACGGAAAAAAGAAAAAGAAAAAAAAAAAAAAACTAGAATTTCTCAACTAAAACAAATCAAATTTAATTTATAATAGATATTAAAGTTATAGATACATTAACAATGTTACCTGGTTATATTATAAAGACTCTTTATAAGCATTTACAACTTTAAAAAACTGTCGAACAAACCAATCACAATAGCAAACAGACTGATACTGACTGGCCGCCCTGCATGACTTGGACTCAACCTCACCTCGGATTACCGGGTTTCTACTGTAATGCCAGTCACACACAATAATCTGGTTTATGAAAACTTCAAAATATGTGAGCTATTTAAAAAATGACTCCACAAGATCACCAGATCTGATCCTATCAAACATGTAGGAAACTTCTTAATATCAAACTGCTAACACTTAGCCATCTTGTTAAAATTATTATGTAATGTGGCTGTTGCCTCAGATCCTTATGAAAAACCCTTCTGAAGAGCAAAGTTTCTGTTCTCCTTAAGGGCATCACTTACAAATTCTTCACCATTTCAATAATAGTCACATATTCTTGAATTTGTAAATAGCAGTTATCCCAAATCATTCAGAAGCTAATAATAATTTAGAAAACTGGCCTTCAGACTGGACAATCACTTTCTATCCTAACTCTCCTAATCTTAAAGAGATATGCATGAACATCCATTAATACCAGGAAGATTTTAACCCTTTTACTGCCAGCAGGCCGATTTATCGGCCCAACTTTTTTAATGTCTTTTACTTCATCATATGCGGCCCTATTCAAGGGCTCCAGTCTCATTTATCGGCATGTGCTTTATTTCTGCTGCTTACTAAGATGGTTTCACCCTATATATGCTGATTGTTCACATTATGCTTGCCTCGTAAGTTCTCCCGTGTTTTTTTGTTACCCTTGGGCCGGTATCATACTATCTTTCATGCTTGTCTGTTTTCTCTGTGGCTCTTAGTATTTATTTTACAGTGTCAGTTTCCAGCAAGATTAGCAAATATTCTTCTAATATTGAGTGAGTATTTGTTGACGAATAATATATCTTACAATTTTGCATTATAATAAAATACAAGTTTTCCATTTAAAAATTTTATATTTTAGAAAACTAGATTTATATTAATATAAATATAATATAATCATAACCTTTTTCCTATTACACTCTGCTAAGTAACTCAAGAACTTCAATCTGAAAGCTATAATGAATATACCGAATGTCATATATTTTAATTATTAGGGTCCATATTATCATGAAAAATCCCCCCCCCCCCAACTTTTACAATCCTTTTTAAGTGGAAATATGGATTGCTTTTTATTTTTATCTGGTGATCATCTGCCCATTTAATTAATTAGACAATTCCTATTTATAAAGAAATTCAGAAGGCAATCTTAAAGACACTAGTATACTGGATACTGACCTGGCATTCGCCTATATCCACTCCTGTCACCCTCAGGTCTTTGTGGCTGTTCAGGAACTAAGGATAAAGATATGAAATAATATAGATAGTAGCAATCATTTTAAACTAAGAACATTCACATCACTTAGCAAAATAATTTCATTAAATTAGCTAAACAGATTCAATTAAGTTTTGTAAAAACTGCTATAATTCCCATAAAAGAACTTTTGATCTGATTAGTGGGCAATAGATTATTAATTCCAGGAATTTCTTAGTGACATCTATTGCAAAGCATCTTTATTACTTTCCACAATCTCAAAATTTAGATTATTATTATTTTTATATTCAGATATCTTTAAAAAATTATTGTTATTCCAAATGAGAATGGAAAGGTTCCACTTTGGAATGATTATTGTTAAATAATATAATGCAGAAACAACTATTTTCACAGGGTCTTTTGCAATTCCAACCTCAAAATGACTGGGCATTATTTTAAAATACTGCAAAAAAAAAAAAAAAAAAAAAAAGTTAAAAAATCAATTTACAATTTAGCAATTAAATATATAGGCCTCTTTTTCTGGACCCATATCTTGCAAAATCAGCACAATTCTTTCATAGTATCAAAAATTGGCATAGATTAAAAAAAAAAAAAAAAAACCCACAAAAATGAGAGGAATTTTTTTTTGTTGGTTTGGTAGAATTTAAGAAATGTTCGCACCACATTCATTAAATTTGGTGTTTGAATCCAACCAGCAAGTTCAGCGCATCAACTGACACTTTCATAGTATTACCCAATTATTCATTGTATGTTGATTCAGTAATTCAGATTAAAAATATTTGTAACAAGTTGAGTGAAATCTATAATTACATCCAAAAAAACGCATTTAATATAGAATAACTAAGTACTTTTTTTTTATCAAACATTACAAAATAACTTATGAAAATTAAAATTCATAAAAACCTTTGGATGATGCAATAAAGCCCACAAGCTATTTCAAAAACCTTGTCATTAACTGAGATGCAAATTTGCCAAACTATCTCATGGCTATCAGTGAGGTAAGGAGATAAATCTCCAATTTCTATATCTTGTATTACTCTATTCTAAATAAATGCAACATTTTTTTAATTTGAATATTTCACAGAACATTTAATATTTTTTTAGCACAAACCTTTTCATTTTTAGTTCTAAATATTTTAAGATTTTATTCATATGAAAAAAACTATTTCCTGAAAAGTTCACTTTTGACACACCTATAAATTTTGTAGTCTCTATAACTTTTTGGAAATACTTTTCTTGTTAACATTGTAACTTCTAATTGCTAATATCCTTAAAAGAATCCAGTTTTGTTATACTAAAAAAGAATACATAACTTTTAGTTTGCACATCACTTACAAAATAACACAAATTAAGTCTTACGTTTTGGTTTTAATCGAGATGTTTCGGGTCTTGTCTGACGCTTCACTGTTGCAGGGACAATCTCAGGAGGCAAATGAAGAAATTCTCGTAAATACTGGATTCCCTCGTTGGTCAAATACCAATAATAATGTCTCCACGCAAACTGCTCAGTTACATAGCCCCTCGATTTTAATGACTAAAAGAAAGAGGGGAAAAAAAAATTGCATTATATGGAAATTCTTTTTTTAATAAACATATAAACCTAGTTATTGAGGCAGGTCATCTGCAGTAACATAGATAATATAATATTTCGAATAACCATAAGTACATCATACATGTAAATTTAAATTGAAAAAAAAAAATCAAGCACCAGTAACAAATGAGGCTAATTATCCTGACATTCAGTCTTTTAAGTTCTCTTAAATTATAACTTTCCCTGTCACAAACTCTTTGCCCTCTTCCTCCATATATATATGAAGCCTCATGTCACTTTCTTCTCAGCCAACCACAAACCCAACCAGCCATGTTACTGCTCCCTCTCCCTCCATTGAAAATCCAGGATTTGCTAATATTGTAAGTAAATACCAGGCATCAATGTTTCAAATGAAATTAAAACTGGAATATTGCAGATATTATTACTTGAAGTGGATGGCTCAAATCTTTCACTAAGCATTATATTAAAGACCCGATTTATTTTATGTAAAAAATATCTATGCTAAAATACCTACTGAATTTAGATCGAAGTGTTTGATTCATATTGGTGCTTGCCTTACAAAAAAATAACTATTTTTTTTGGAAATTTTAGTTAGCAATAGAAAGCAGCAATGAACCCATTCCCATATTAAATAAAAAAAGGAAAAAAGGTAGGGTCAAGCTTTAATACATTTCAATGTACAGCCATTAAATATGCTTAATGGTTTAAGCAATTAACTGTTTATTTAGACAAAGGAAGTTTAAGCCAATTTTTCTATTAACACAGTATTAAAATTGGGAGTTCCAGATAAATTTGGAGCATGGGAAAATATTTTACAAAAAAATTATGAAAGTGAATAAACAATTTTAAGCAAAGCAGTTTTTTGTGTGTGGATAAAATTAGAATCTTAAGTTACTTGATGCACCCCTTTCAGAAATTTCAGGAATAAAGATATAACACTTCTGAGACTGGATAAATTCTATGTTGGATCAATACAGTCAAATGGGAGAAGTTAGTAGGGTCTGCAAATGATACCCATCTCCTGCCCATGTATCCTACTTCAAGATCATACCACTTTAAAAATGGGAGATTTTCATTGTTCTAATGCTAAATGGAGCAGTATTCACTACCTCAAAGGGTTTGTAGTTTTATTAACAGCAAATTCAATTTACTTGAGATATTTAATAAGTTTTGTGATATATCTACATGATCAATTCAGTATTTTTTGCTAGTGTTTTGAATTTAATTCAAGTCATCACCCAACAGGAAAAAAAAAATTGATTAAAATGTCTTTCTTAATTAAAAATAATAACATTAATACATTTGCTGCAGAGTTTTTCTCATGCAGGGTCACAATTTGCCAGGATTTTCAGTAAGTTAAACCTAATCTAAGACGTAACAGTTGAGTTCCCATTTCTTTTGCCGAAGTATTATTGTTTATTTTTCAATACTTGGACCTGATGAGGAATTTACAAATATGAATATAAAATTGGAAAATAAACAAAAACATTTTCAAATATTTTATAACAATTATTAACAAATTATTGTTTTTCTATTATATGAAATATTAAATAAGAAACAACTAAGTATAAAATTAAAGAACTGAAAAACGTTGCATAAATTTAGACTGTATTTTAGTGGATGGTGACATTGCAAAGAAACATTGATTAACTCCTCCCTCTCCTGTACATTTTGTTATATCACCTTTCCATATAAATTACATTATCAGTTTTATACCATTTTTGAAAATTTCCCATCTCTCTCAAAGATGCAAAAAAGAACACAATTTTAATAATTTATAAAATGTTTTTAATTATTGTCACCTCCCCTCAATCACTTCAATGTTCCAAGATATCTGTAAATAAGCATAATTAAAGTAGGGTACATATTTTCTAAACTTGAATGAGAACATTTATTTATAATTTGTAAATCTAAAATTGTAATTTATGTTACATTGAAATATTTTTTTTAATTTCATATTTGTATATTAAGTAAATAACTTACAATAAATAATACCCAGTCTTATTTCATGCTTAATTATTTTGTTATAACATTAAATGTAATGCAAAAAGAAATAACTTTTTTGCCTGAAACAAAAAATGTAACAAATCTTTACTCCCCCCCCCCATTTGCCAGCTGGAATTTAATAAATACAATCTGATCCAGTTGCAAAAGAAATGACTGCATTTAAATTAAAACTTTTTAATTTTTAGCACCATTTTTAAAGTCTCAGCACATACTAATCTGATAAATTGACAAGTTATCTGATCTTTAAAAAAAAAAAATAAAAAAAAAAAAAAATAATAATCTACATGGTTTAGAAATAAATTTATAACTACAGTTGTCTTTATCCATTAACATACGATATTTTAAATTCCAGATGTGAGAAAATGTCTGTAATATGCTATTTTCATTAATATATCGTTTCTAAAAATTTCTTTCACTGACATTCAAGGATGAAACTGTTAAAATGTGTTGCAACAGCATACCACCCCCCACATCAATAGGAATGCATTTTTTTGCTGCTTTTGAAAATCGATAATAAATAAATAAAAATAAAATAAAAAAGACAGACATATATGCAAACAGGTGCCACATAAGACATGAAAACAGCATCTAACAGCAATACAATGGTTTGTGAAACAATTGCCTTATATTAAAGTCGCTCTCTTCAGAAATTCATCAGCTTTTGCCAAGATGAACAACTTGAACAATCAGGGGGGATAGCCATCCTGAAGAGCTTGCTTTCACTATGTTATCAGCTACAGACAGACCTTGGTGATAATGCAAGGAGAAAAATGCCATCAGGAAATGACACTGGCAGTAGGTTTTAAAGATGCCGGTGATCAGAATTCTGGGTAGCATCATTCATCTTCCTATGTCTGGAGAGGCTTTGAATTACAACCAGTTCAAGCTAAGTTACTCCCTTACAATCTCTTCATTTTTACTCACTTCATGAGGAGATTGTGCATTTATCTACCACAAAGTTTGTTGTCTTAAACTGCTTTAACACCAACGTATATTTTTTAGCAGTTTTGGTCCCTATATCCTTGCCTACAGATCAATTATAGGTAATTAAAAACCATCTTTTTAATAATTTTTATTAGTCCAGTTGCCTACTATTAAACATTTTTTGAGCTATCTTGACTTACAATTACTTTTTCACTGTTTTCTCATTCTCTCTGATTTAAGAGACAGTACCCTTTTTGGTTGCAATGCTTACTATGGAAATATAAAATGAAGAACCATAATAAACATAGAAACCAGTAAACCAAAACAGTAGACAATTCCGAGCAAGTCTTGTTGGTTATCTTTAGTTCACCAAAAAAAATGGCCCTTTTCAAAATTGCCCATTATATATTAGATATATTAGAACAAAATTCAACATTTTTGGGATACCTTTAAAATCAAGTGTCCTTCCCTTCCTCAAAACACTATTAAAATATATATCAACCATTAAACTTTAATATTTACTCCAAGTGACAAAATAAACTCATTTGGAAATAAATAATTTATCAAGCATGTTCTCATTATTTTTAGGGGGTTCATTATTAACCACTGCATTACTTAATTTGTGGGCAATTCCTCACAATGACATAAGAGATGTATATAATCAACAGTTAGGTGGTATTGTAAATCAAAACAGACAAAACTTCTATAAAAACAATGACAAACTGCTTTAAGGCACCTATTAGGAGACTGGGGGGGGGGGGGGGGGAGAAGAGAAAACATCATTTCTTAAAAGCATAATCCCCCAAAGCAGAATGTTTTTATCTTTCTGCAACGGTCGATGCTAAGACGAAACCTTTTTGCAGGTGTGGGTGTTTTAGTAATAAATTAATCATAGAGGTTTTATAGGTGAATAAGTAAACAATTTACACATGATCAATTCTTTGTATAGACAAAATTTTCGTTTATGCCCCATAAAAAAAACGTTCATTCTATACGATATCTTTCTGCAGCCCTCATTTTCGTTCTGCAACAATGTCGCACCGTTGCTTGATGCTCTGCTTTGGGGGCATAATCAATTTAAAGAACTCTAAGATGGTCACCTATCTGAAATGACTTCACCTGACAGGGCAGACAAGAAACCACAAAACATATTCGCAGAGTACTGATAAAGTAAGAGAACCAAAATAAACATGTCAGAAAACTGCCTTTTCTGTAATAGCATTATATTATACATTTATAAATAAAACTATATATTAATATCTAAGTTTTAAATAATTCATATTCCATTTTCTCAATGCACCATAAATGTGGCTTAGCACTATTCTGCCAAAACCCTTCAATTAAGAAATATCGCTTATTTCATCTACAGCTGGCTTTGTTATTCACAGAAAACATGAAGATAAATGTTGAAAATTATGAATTTATATTTCTGTTGATAGGTGCTAAAATATATTTTACTATTTCAATCTTTAGATAACAACTTTATTGTTGTTTTGTTTTGTAATGTCAGAAATTCAAAACTGAATATTTCATTAAGTACTAAATTTTTCAAAAACATTCACAAAATTTCTAAGCTTCTTCCTTTTAATGCCATACATTTGGATCCACATACCTAAAATCAATAGTTTTTTTTAATGTTATCTTGACCAAAACAAGGGACAGATGGATGGATGGACATGCATTTAATTTTAAATTTTTATCTGGAACCAACCTTTTTCTTAACATTAGTTCTTTATACAAACATTTTTAAGTGTTATAAATAAATAAATAAATAAAATACAGAGGGTAAAAATAGACAGAAATTAATTAATGAATGCAAGGATTCTTGTTGGTCAGCAGATTTTATTTTGTTGGCTTTTCACACAAAGGGATAAATAGTCATATAAAATGCTGAAATAGGGTTATAATTACAGGTTTGCTTTTATCATACCAATTAGAATTTGAGTGAAACTTAAGAACCATTTGATTTAGTAACCTTATTGTCTGAAAAGTTTCAAAAATCACTTCTAAACTTCATTCATTATTTAACCGTACTTGTTCTAACAATTACATATATTTCTAACTTGAATACTTTCATCAGTTTGTTATTGTTTGTTACTTGATATATGTAGCAGCATTGCTTTTAGGGAGGTAGCCCTGAACAACAAGACCCTAACTATGCCTTTCTATGCGTGTTTTACTTTCTCCCCCCTCCCACTGAGATAAACCTACTGGTTTTATAATTGTAACATTAAGCAATGAGAAGGCACAAAACTGAAAATGTTATCCTTAAGTGGTTTTAAGGCTTAGGAGAAATATTAATATATCTTTAAACATAAATACATGGATAAAAAAAAATCATAAAATAAAATAAAGTAAAAATAAAATATGTAAATTTCGTTACACAATTTTGCTTGCTCTAATAAACATCTGGAAAAATTTCTGAAATTATTTGCTTCCATTTTTGCATATTTCTTTTATAAAGTTTTTACCTAGATCTCATTGCTGATCAAGCAATGATTTCATTACACTATAAGATACAATACAAATAGCTATTAGTAACAAAGACCAAACTACTAATGAAATTTTTCACTACTAATTTTAGGAAAATCTATATAGCTTCATTCTCGAAACAAATATGGCAGACAATGAAATCCGCAAAATATACTAACAATTGGTTATTTAACGAATATATTCCGAACACATAAAATTTTTAATATAAATACTGTTAACCAAATCCAACTACATTAAAAAGATACCATAATGAAGATGACCACTAACAGCAATTTATAATAAGTAAAAATCGTAATTATAGTAACAATTATGAAGATCATTAACTTTACTGTAACAAAAGTGGTAAAACCGAAACATCTGTATTACAATATCTATGAGAAAATTTAACTAAAGAAAGTCTAGAACTACATATTGTTCATTGTTTTACCTGTAAAGCCTTGATAACATGTAAATTTGGAACTGCTTGAAGTTCTGGATGTTTAGGAGCATGGAAATCCTTTTTTGCTACTAAAACTCCCTCTTTGAAGAGATATTCATAAATGGCTACACGATTTTTCTTGGGCATCAACATTTTGTGAGGTAATCTAAAAGATTTTTCAATAATTTAAGTTAATAAACGATCACTGAAATCTTAGCAATTTTATACTTGAATAAAACAATTTCGATGCTTATGTATTTACAAGATAACTTTTAACAATGGCAAAGACTCAAAATTAATAACAGTATCAATAATAATTATTTTAGGTTATAACAACTCAAGTCTGACGGATGTTCAACACACGTTTCAATGGTACAATCAGATACGTTATTTCAGTTGGAAAAAAACCTTGTCGACAACATTCAATAATTAAAATAATGAAATCAGATTACTAGAAGTTGTTTTAACTTTCAATTAACCTAATAATTTTATAAAGATGAATAAGGAATTTTTTAAAAAGTAATGGATTTTCTCTACTACCTATAACATCCACCAACACAGCTCTAAAGACAAACCTCAAAAAGGAAGTATCACAAGCGAGATTTCAGCACGAGATTTCCGGTTCAAAATGGGGGTTTCTGCTAAATACATGCCAATATTTATCGTTATATTAATTTCATCATTTGTTATACCAATTATAGGAAAAATCATGACCGAAAGACAAATACAAACATATCGGTAAGTTATGAATCATGGTTTAAAGCATAATTTTAGCCCAAATTTTGTATTATTATACTTTATGTCCAAAAAGGCACTGCCGGTTGCTGCGCTAACAGCATCGAAACTGAAAAGTTTTCAATCAAGTGTTGAAAATCCAAGGATTGAATTACCATTAATCCTGAAAAAAAGAAAAAGGGAGAAAAACAAAAAAAGTTTCAAAAATAATGTGGCATTGTGATCCAATTTAACATGGGAGTTTGAGTTGAGATTCTTTACAAATAATAATCAAAATAAATATTAAATAATCGATGTGTTTGCTGAGCAGTAATATTAATCCAACGTCCATATCGCTGGTAAATAGAAAGTCTGTAAAAAAAAAAGATATATATGTTTACATTTTTTTTTTAATGTAAAAAAAGAGAAATTTCGGATGGAATTGCCAAGCTGAAAAATTTACATTAGTTTTTCATGGAAATACAGAAAAGTCATATTGCGTTGAAACAGCTGTGTGGAAGCATAATTTAATCACACGTGTTCTTAGGGCATTTGTTGTCATTGTTAGAATTGGCCGAATTTGAAACATTTTGGTTTCAGCTGAAATTCTTTCATTCTAATGACTTGATGTCTTTTCTTTTTTAATGTTGATTCATGTTAAAAAAAAAAATAATTTACTATTAACTCGTTAATCGTAGATCCGGCTAAGAGTTAATGTTTATTTGCACTTCAACTGGAACCTGTCGCCACTCATATTCTAATTCCGTGAGATTTAAAAGAGAGGTAGCAAAAAAAAATATATTAAAATTTCAGCTTTATTCACTCTATAATTTTTTGCTGTACAAGAATAGGATAGAAAACAAAGTCAAAACAAAAAATTGTTAATGAATTCAGTTTTTCTGACTTTAGCTGATAATCACAGAAGTTGCTTAAACAAAGTGGATTTTATTGTATTTCATATATGTCATGGGAAAGCAGTGAAAAACTTCTGTTAGCTTGATGAAAATTGAACACGTAAAATTTTTAGTATCTTCAAAACAATCAAAAGTCAATAATCTTGTACAATCTTTATGAGCATTGTTTCTTTTAAAATTGCATATTCTCAAGAAAACAATGAGCTTCTCAATGATCTTTCTTTCAGGCCAAAATGGTAGGTTGTTACTGATGCTTCTGGCACTAATTTACTTTGTGTTTGCACAATGCATCAGACTATGCAGTTAGTAATATATGCTTTTCATTTGGAAAAGACTTAACATGAATTAATTGACTTACTACAGATGGTCCTTGACTTATAATATCTTCTGACAAACACGCCATAGGTCAAAAGTCATATACAATACAATGTATAGTATATCAGAAAATCGTATATGCAGTAACATTGCTAACAAGGAGATAACATACCCTGTATATCATTGAATTTAATTCCCTTTGATGAGATGAAAGTACACATCAAAAACTTATAAAATATACAGGGTGTGTTGAAATTCCTATTACAAACTACCAGAGCTTGTAGAGGGACTGCAACAGATAACATTTTGAATTAGGAACGCATGTCCAGAAACGCACCGCTCCACAAGAAAACCAAAATAAATTTACATTTGCCATCCGAGATCATCTCGACCAAACATTCGGGGTAAGATGGATAGGCCACTGTGGCCCAATTGCTTGGCCTCCATGATTGCCGTATTTAACTCCACTCGACATCTTCCTGTTGGGCCACATGAATAGTCATTTTTACAAGATTCCTGTAGAGTTGGAGGAAGATCTGCTTGCACAAGAGATTCAACACACACCAGGTATTTTTGAGCGCTTGTACCAGAAAATGCTTCGCAGATATAGTGTTTGCAATGAAATTGGTGGTTGCCACATCAAGCAGCTCTTGTAGTCAATCATAATGCAATGCTGAACAAACAACTGGAACTGCAAAACAAAAATGACACCTGTTTCATGATCTCACATGACATGACATTGGATAAAACATGCTTTCTGTATGGGAAAACTGGAAACATTTTTTTGGGGGGGATTGGCATTCATGGCAGTAATGCTCTTTGACCCAGCAGAAGCAAGAATATTTATTGTTATGTTTTATAAACACTTGCTTTGATTTTGTTTTGCTGGTGGCACAGTGCGTTTCCGGACATGGGTTCCTATTCAAAATATTATCTGCCCAGTCCTCTCTAAAAGCCCTGAGAATTTGTAATACGAATTTTGAAATACCCTGTACATGGGTTCGGGACCAACCCTATGAATTTCAAGATATTTGACATTGTTTTCATTGGATTTTCTGAATTAGCTTAAATTTCAGAAATGTACAGTCGGACCTCTATATAATGAACCTCTGTTTTGCGAATTTCTCTATTTTGCAAACTTTTCTTTGGAACCAAGAACATTTTGCTAATTTCTTTGTAAAATAACCTCTAAATAGCAAAGTGCATTTTCTATTTAACGAACTTTTTCGTGGTATCTATTTTTTTTTTCTCCTTGAAATGTTTTTATTATCAATATTCCCTTAGAAGAAATGAAAGAAATGTGGATACAGCTGAGGGAAAAAGAAAAAATTAACGATGGTATGCTGATTGATGATTATCTTTCACTTGATTTTGAAGTTGAGACCTCGGAAACATTATACGGACAGTATGAAAAATAAAAGCAATACAGCTATGAATTGCGATGAAGATGAAGACGATGAAAATGGAAATGATTATGATGCAGAAATCAAAAAACCTTCGTGTGATGAAATGCTAAAATCATTTGAAACAATTCGACACAGATTACAATTTGAAGAAAATACTGAAGGGGTTTTTGGTGCATTGCAAAGATGCGAGACATACTATGAGCGAAAACACTTTCAAAAAACAAAAAACTCAGACAAAATTAACAGACTTTATTAGTAAAATTTAAGTACGCATGTGGTAATGTATGCTTTATGTCATTAAAATTATTACTTTTTTTAATGATATTGAATAATAAAAGGTGAATCTCTATTTAACGAATTTTCCATATAACGAACTTTTTTTTGGGATTTAGCGACTTCGTTAAATAGAGGTCCGACTGTATTATCAATAAGTCAGTTGTCAAAAGCTGACTCAGATATAGCTGTATTGACAATGTGATCACCTTATATAAATGATCCCATATGCATTTACTTTTTTTATTCTTCCTTTTTTTAATTCTTCATCTTTTGTTTTAGTTTTACTTATGTTACTGTGGCTTTGTTTTTTACTTACAGTATTAATATAACCCAAAGAATAAAACCCAATTAGAAGTGTGTAAATAATAATCCCCCCCCTTTTTATATTAAAATACTTGTAATTGTTAATTTATAAAAATAAAATGTAATGAAAGTATAGATATAAATGTATCTATACACTTGTTTGTATCTAATTGAATTTAATTTGTAAACATTAATTTCATGTTTTATTTATTTATTTAGTAATTGAACTATTCGGTTCACTTACTAAAGAAGTGTCACGAGTTTTTTCCTCTTCATGTACATATGTATGTATTTTTTTTTGTTGGTGTATGAGTATTAAAAATGCATAATCTTCACGTTTATTTTCTTCTTTTTTTTTTTTTCATTTAGGTCAAAATTTAATATAAACACAAATAAACTATATTAATGTAAGAAAAGGAAAAAAAGAGTTTAGTTAATCACATACAAGGGTCAGTCAATAAGTAATGCCTCCTTATTTTTTTTCTCCTTTTAATTGTCAAGAAATTCAAATGCAATTACATAGCTTGAAAACCACAACATTGATGATTAATTTGTTGCTTTTCAATATAATCTCTGTCCATTTCTACAGTTTTGGTCCACCTTTTAACAAGGGCATGTATTCCAGCGTGGTAAAAGGCATGGTCTTGTTTCTAAGCCATTGACGCACAGACATTCAGCGAACTCGCTGAAGACGGGCTTTAAGGTTTTCGAGGGTTGTGACGTATTGGACAGAATTTATTGTGCATCCTTGCTCCAGAAAATCAACCATAATCACACCCTCTGCTTCACAGAAGACTGTCGCCATAACTTTCCCTGCTGATTGCACAGTTTTGAATTTTTTCTTCCTCAGTGAGTTTGTATGATGTCATTCCATTGACTGCTTCTTTGATTCAGGTTCAAAAGAATGAACCCACGTTTTGTCTCCGGTCACCAATTTTTCCAGAAACTCTTCTCCCTCCAAATGGAAGCGCTGCAAGTGTTTGAAAGCTATTGTTTTTCTTTATTCTGGTTGGTTAACATTCTTGGTACCCACCGTGAACAAACTTTTTTGTACCCCAGTTGTCGAATAATCATCATAACACTACTTATACTGAGGGAGAGAATGCGACACAATCCATCTGTTGTCACCCGGTGGTCACCACGAATGATATCATCGACTCGCTGAATGTTGTGTGGAGTCACTGCAGTTGCTGGTCTGCCGCTTCGCTTTTCGTCAGCCAATGGTGTTTGCGTTACAGCGATGAATCCATCATCTAACAGTGTTGCATCACTGTACACATTTTTCAGCCTTTCATGAATGCAAATGGGCATTTCTCCTTCCGCATTCAACAATTCAATCACAGAACGCTGTCTAATACGAACATTTTGCAAGCAGATGCAGTGCTGCCACCTGTTGACGCAGGAAGTTGCTACTGCAGTGGATTGGAGGAGAAGGTATGAGGAATTGCGCCCAATTCAAATTTTTCACTTAACTAACTTATTTAAGGAGAAAAAAAAAAAGGAGGCATTACTTATTGACTGACCCTCGCATTATACGATCCATTATAGATCTATTGATCATTTATTAAAATAATAAAATAACACTTCTAATTAAAAGGAATATTATTTATAATTTATAATTGTATTACTAATATAAGCCAGAAAATAAAATACAAATAATAAAAGAAAGTTTATTAGAGTCATACCTTGTAAAATCACCCAATTTTGAAAAAAAAACAATCATATCTCAGAATTTGAGATTGAATTTTTTCCAAGTTCTAGAAACAAATTTATGAGACCCATATTTTTTTGCATATGTAAAAAATTAAAGAATTTATAAATTTTCCAAAACATGCTCTTAAGCCTAATTTACGCCCATTTAACATTAGTGTCAATAGGAAAATAGGTGTAAGACAAAGGTGCATAGCTCAAAAGGGATAGGTGGTAGCAGCATGAAATTTTTTATGAAATACTATTATTCTTAGGGTAACATTTAGAAAAAAAAAATTAAGTTGCTCCCACTATCCCTTCTTCTGCAAAAATTATCAAATTGTCACTATAGTATTAACCCAAATAAAACATTTTAACGTGCTGTGAATATATCAATAAAATCAAAACAAGAAAGGAAAAAAGAACAGCACATGGATAAATAAATTACCTTTCTGAATCAATTATCGGAAAGAATTGGGAACGGCCGTTTCATCCTTGTAGGGACTCATCAACCCAATCCGCCTTCCCCGATAAAAGACTCAGAAAGGCATGAGCTTATCTGAAGGCCACCGTCACACCTGCCAGTGGCCCCCAGCAAAAGAAGCAAGAAAATAAATTGCTGTGTTATTTTACACAACTGAAAGACCTTAGCCTATAACTAATAGGCAAAAAGGCTTTTAATAATTGAACTAAAGGTTCAAAAAAGGTGAATTAACGCTAATAAAACATTTTAACATGCTGTGAATATATCAATCAAAACAAGATTTATTTTCTTGCTTCTTTTGCTTTCGGGGGCCACTCCTAGGTGTGACGGTGGCCTTCAGATAAGCTCATGCCTTTCTGAGTCTTTTATCGGGGAAGGCGGATTCGGCTGATGAGTCCCTACAAGGATGAAACGGCCGTTCCCAATTCCTTCCGATAATTGATTCAGAAAGGTAATTTATTTATCCATGTGCTGTTCTTTTCTTTTCTTGTTTTGATTTTATTGATATAATCACAGCACGTTAAAATGTTTTATTTGGGTTAATTCACCTTTTTTGAACCTTTAGTTCGACTATTAAAAGCCTTTTTCTTTATTAGTTATAGGCTAAGGCCTTTCAGTTGTGTAAAATAACATAGCAATTTAATTTTTTGCTGCTTTTGCTGGGAGCCACTGACAGGTGTGACGGTGGCCTTCAGATAAGCTCATGCCTTTCTGAGTCTTTTATCGGAGAAGGCGGATTGGGCTGATGAATCA
>JAFIDM010009631.1:134409575-134437970 GCA_023159025.1 Thereuonema tuberculata | reverse complement strand
TTTTTTTTTCTAAATGTTACCCTAAGAATAATAGTATTTCATAAAAAATTTCATGCTGCTACCACCTATCCCTTTTGAGCTATGCACCTTTGTCTTACACCTATTTTCCCATTGACACTAATGTTAAATGGTCGTAAATTAGGCTTAAGAGCATGTTTTGGAAAATTTATAACTTCTTTAATTTTTTACATATGCAAAAAAAAAAAATACGGGTCTCATAAATTTGTTTCTAGAACTTGGAAAAAAATCAATCTCAAATTCTGAGATATGATAAAAAATGGACTGGTTGATTTGACATGGAATGACCCATTAACAAAACAAAGATAGAAAACTAGAAGAAGAAAAAAAACACAACAACGAAACAAAATGAGAAAAAACCCAAAAACATTGAAAGTATAAGTGGATTCAATTCCAGGATCTGTAGCTATCACTGACAATTGACTTATTAATAATGAAACACACATTTCTGACATTGAAGCTAATTAAGGAAATCCAATGAAAATAATTTGAAATTTGTAGTGTGTTGGCCCCCAAACCCATATATATTTTTGAAGTGTTTGATGTATACTTTCATCTCACAAAAGAGCATTAAATTCCATAATGACGGTGTGTGTCATGTCTTTGTAAGTCACACACATCCAAACAGTTAATTACATGCAAAAAGGTAGGACAATACTCAAAATGCATACTTCAGCAGTAATGTATATGTTATACAGGGTGATTCACGAAGATATGCAGAAACTGCGGGAGCTTATTCTACATGTAAAAGTAAAGAAACAAAGTTATATAAACATAGGTCCGGAAATGCTTCGGTAGCGAGTTACGGCTAGCGAAAGATTTCGCCCATAATTTAATACCCTGGGTGAAATAAAGACTTGCTGGAAGTCTGGGAAGGTAAATTAAGGGGTGAAATCAGTGGTTTCATATGGTTGTTGACCTGAATAATCGAATGAAACATGTCACAGAACTGTATCTCCCTGTGTTTGTAAGCGTATCCCACGTGGAACCTACAAAAGAGGGATCGCAAAACAACCGTTTTTCCGTTTGACGTACAATAAAGTTGGTAAAGTAGGTTAGACACACGAAAGTTTACAACAAAATTTGTAGAACATTATTACTGAACAAAACAGTGCAAATACAGTATTACGTACCGCCACGCATGTGAACTTTATACCCTTTCCACCAATTACCGGCATATCTCAAAAACTTCTTGTCATATTACCACACGTTCAGTGTCAAGTGAACATGAATTTCATATTACTTGTAGTTTTCAAATGATCGAAAATTTGCGAATATTTAAGGTTTACCATTGCATTTCAGTTTGAGTTAATTTCCTTGCACTCGGGTGTTTAAATTTCTGAAACAAAAGCCATTACAGTTTTTGCTTACGATAGGAACTCCAATGTGAAATTTCAAGAAATTGAAGATACTTCACTTAACTTAATCTAACCCATTTTCTGAACAAAGAAACATAGTGAAAAATACTAAAAGCAAGGTTGTACATTGTATTAAATCTTCAGGCTCTCATATCTTCTGTAAATAAACTTTTATGTTAACATTGGAAGAGTGATCACATCTTAAGTTTCGTTTTTTAATTGTGGTTATTTAAGTTTAATCTTTTGATAGCATTGTTTTTCATACGTATATTTTTGCAGAGCTTATTTTTTGTAACAATCAGGAATTTTCACTTATGTTCCTATACTAGTAATCAAGTGTAAGTATTGAATTTTAATTTTACAATCTGATTCTTAAAAATAAAATTAAAGATAACAAGAAATAATGTAATACAAACGTACAGGGTATTTTTTAAAAGTACCGACAAACATCAGTGGCAGGTTCTACAAAGGCAAATCAATAAAAAATGTCCAATAAACATAGGGTCAGTAATGCATTGTTTATGAGTTAATACTCATTATTAAATTAGATGTATGATGTATTAAAATTATATATTATCCTCTTAATATTGTACATAACTGATGCGTACTATAATGATACTGTGTACATCTATATAATGTTCCAAAAAATTACAAAGAAAAAAATTCTAATTTTTATTGCACATGTGAATGAACATACGTGTTCAAACAGGTAACAACTGATATAGGAATAAGTAGTTATAAAGGCTCCACAGAGTAAATGTTCAGAATGTCCACCTTTTGCCTCAATACAGGCATGCAAATGTTGGGCTAGTGAATGTCTATCCCAGTGGCAAAAACAACGGTGTGTCCCGAATCAGCTGGAAACCATTGTTGATCCTCTGTTCCAGCTGTGCAGTTGTAAAAACATCCGATTGATAAGCAATGTTTTTCAAATGGCCCCAAAGATAAAAATCCAGAGGATTTAAATCTGGGGACTCTGTAGGCCAAGCAACAGGGCCACCCTGACCAATCCACCATTATAGAAAGTGTAGTTGAGGAAAGCACAGACTTCATGATGGAAATGGGCCGGCTTTCCCATCGTCCATGAACCATAATTGCCATCTCATTTCAAGATTAATGTCTTCTGACATCTCGGTTAGGTATCTGTGAAGGAAATCAAGGTACATACACTTCACCATTTAACAGAGAATGAAGGAAGTAGGGACCAGTTATCCGATCACCCAAAATACCAGCCCACCCAATTAAAGAAAACTGTTGTTGATATTTTCTTTGTACTATTCCATATGGGTTTTCATGTACCCATAAATATTCGTTATGAAAATTCATAATATCATTTCAGAAAAATCAAACTTTATCAGTGAATAAAATTATGAATGCAAAGTTAATAGTATCCAAATGGTGAGCAAGATACTGTTTACCTGCTGTTTATTCCTGGATCAGTGGCTATCGCCTCAAGAAATTGATTTTCTCTTTCAGGTGTTGCAATAGTTTTGAGTCTTCCACTGTTTACCTGTGGCTCAAAATTGCCCCTTTCTCTGAGATGTCTACTTATAGATGACAACAAATGTTGTTTGGTCAGGTATGCATCTACCTAGGACGATGTGCATCATATCCATTTCCATGAACCAGTCCATACATCAAATCCATGTCTGTCATTTCAGAAAACAAATACAAACTAATTCTGATAGCAATTACACAACTGCATATATATGAAAAACAAAGAAACAAAATGAATGAAAGCAATTTTTTCATTGCATTTTTAGTAACATATTTCAAGCACATTCACAATAAACTTTGGTGAAAGCTTGTAACAATGACCACTCTCGTGCCATTCCCCTGCTGGTATGGATGCTGGCTATATTTTGAAACTAACAAAACAAGTACATAACACATTGTTCAAATAGTCCCTTATGTTCACTATCAATATTTAGAAAAAAATGCATTTCCAACCCTGTGTTTATTGAACATTTTTTACTGATTTATCTTTGTAGAACCTGTCACTGATGTTTGTGGGTGTCTTTAAAAACCACTCTGTATATTCAGGTGTTTCATGAGTCCCTGAGGTCCAGTTTGACTGATTTAACTTGAAGTGCCTATATACAAAACTTATTAGTTTATGAGGTATTCATGAAAGAAGTTGGAGGAAAGAAAAGATGTATGTTTTTCAGTTATTATCTTGTCTATTGTTTAGGGCAGTTATTAATGTTAATTTTGTTTTGGTAATTATTAGAATGCATTAATTATTAAGGTGAATCAAATATATTAATGAATTTTATCACAGTTGA
This sequence comes from Thereuonema tuberculata, assembly GCA_023159025.1. Taxonomy (NCBI): domain Eukaryota; kingdom Metazoa; phylum Arthropoda; class Chilopoda; order Scutigeromorpha; family Scutigeridae; genus Thereuonema; species Thereuonema tuberculata. The sequence continues at coordinate 134,434,309 of JAFIDM010009631.1, read as the reverse complement.
TAGATCTTGGCAGACCTTTGTTAATTGTTACCCTTTCATACATTGTAGTAAGAGCAATCATTTCATATCTGTGGTAATTTTAATTGATTGACCTAAACTACTGAGTTTCGTCTGTTTTGGGTTAAATTGTTCAAGATGTAGGCCTAACTAAGGATCACTTTTCTAGACTGTCAGACACTCCTCATAAACTCCTTGTATATACTTAATTCTGTGTTGAGAACAGTTGTTCAAGATAGCTTAAAAGACTTTCAGGGAAAAATCATAGTTGCTTGGATACTTTTTTTAACAATAGCAATTCTTAAATTACTGTTCACGACACCTTCTCAAGGTGCCTGCAACTAACCAGCAGATTAAAATTTATGTACAAAAAGAATAATTTGACTTATAAAATTCAAACAGTACAAACGTTTAAGGATCCATGCTTTTCAATAAAGGTTCTGTGGAGATACACAAAACTGAGAATTTTAAGAACCTCTTCTGTATTATTTTTTCTTTATTATGATTTAGAAATTAGTTGAATACTTTGTTGATTTAATAGAATCTGTAGTTCTAGCTTTCCATTAAATCATACTGAAATTATCTAAATCTCATTGAAGTACAGTCTTCACTTCAGTAAGGTTACTGTTAAGGTGAGGCAGAAGTCAGTTTGGACCATTTGGAAGTCAAGTTACTATAAATAAACAGTGTACACATTTGTTGTTAGATTTATGAAAAAGCATTCAATAGAAAACAACAGAATGTTGGGAGGGAGGAGAAAAATTAGGAAAGAAAGACCAACAGATAAGTTAAGAACCTATATTGGCAGTGGAAAATACCTTTATTTAAATTGACATAAATAAATTGAAGAAGCTGAAATTAAGAGAGGAGCTATATCACTTCAAAATTAAACATTTACACTGAAACATTTATTAATGACTATATTACTGATATGAAGATAATAAATATTTTTAGATATATTGATGACCTTGTTCTTGTAGGTGATTGGCCATTAATTTGTTTTGCCTTTTATTTCTCCTTAATAAATCTGATATTCTGAAAATCCTAATTGTCTTTCTCCTGAACTACACATTAAAAACAAAAGAAAAATTCCCTTTAGGCATTGGGGATTTAGTTTTCTAATTTTGATTACAAAATAAATTTAATTGTATGTTTGTAAAATCATAATAAAACCTGTAGATTTTACTGTTTTTACAATGAGGCATAAATATAAAACATAATCTAGATATGAAATTTTGAAATTTAGTTTTTGGCCGGCAGTTTTTCTGCCATCTAGCAATAAAATATATTGACATCTCACTTTAAAATCTCCTCAAGCTCTTGCCTCCCTTGCAGTTTTGGGGAGAAAATTTGTTTTTTAGTAAAATCTTTAAAAAGAACAATAGAACTTATGACTTGAAATAAAAGTATAGAAAACAAAAGCTATGGTTCTGTCAGTAGAATATGGACAGAGAACAACAAATGGTATATTCATTAAAATTTTGAAAGAAGGGATATTTTGTATAATATAACACTTTTAAAAACAAAAAGTGCTTCACTCAATTGATATCAAAAGGAGAGTGGGAACATCCAGGTCAACATTTATGTAAATGGTGTTATTGATATAGCAGAAAATTTTTTATTTAAAATCTTCTTGAAAGCATTGTAAATGCTGGAGTATAAACTAGCACACTAATCCAGTGTCCTCTTTTTCAGTTGAATATATGTGTATTAGCATCATCTCATGTGGTCCCAGAGTTAAAGCTATTACAATCAGACATTGTTAGGACACTGTAACACTCTCCTGGAGAATCTCTTCATTTGGTAAAAGCTAGCAGCAACATAAACTTTTGCAAAAAGTTCCTTTTCAGCAGATCTGTGCACAATTGATGATCATTGCTAAATGTTGCTATCTTAGCAACTTTGATCGTGGATGCATTATCAGTGCAAGGCAGATAAGTAATTCTATCACTCGTTATAACTACCATAGGCTTTTGAAGGCAGAGGTATTAAGGGTCAATGGCAGTGGCGATTGACAGATGTGTCAGAGCCCAGTGAGCAAATGGTGGCTGCCCATATGACATTGATGACCAGGATTGGCATAGACTGTCCAGGCTCGTTCAGACCAACACAAGGGCAACAGCAGTGCAGATCATATCCAATTTCAATGTTAGAGCACCATGCATCTTTTGAGCAACAGTACTGCACATGCTGCATGTCCTAGGCTATAGGAACCAATACCTTACTCGTGTGCCACTGTTGACTGCTCATCCTCTGACATTGCATCTCTGATGTCTGATGCTGGGAACATCAAAACTGAACATCTGCAGAGTGGTGCTGAGTCTGTGGTCAAATGACTCCCCTTATCAGCTGTACCAGTCAGACAGATGAATGCGGATCCGGTGTCGACAGCATGAGGCCATGACCCTGTCCTGCCAGGTCGGCCTGCTCTAGGAGATGGTGGCTCTGTGATGGTTTGGGGAATCTTTCTCATTGGACGTATTAGTTTCCTTAGTATTTCTGGAAAGTCCTTAAACTCTGCGAGCTACCAGAATGTTCTGACTAATCACCTACACCCTTTCATGGCCTTTGCGCTTCCCTGTAGCCAACTGTGTGTTTCAGCAGGGACAGTTGAACTGCTGTCTCACAGCCATGGCTCCAGGAACACTCATCTGAGTATCGGACCATCCAGTGGCCCTCAAAGTCCCCATGTTCCTATTGAACATCTCTGGGATGCCGTTGGGCAAAACATCTGAACAAGAATCCAACACTGACATCTAGAGCAGAATTATGGACAATGGTAGAACAGACTGGCTGGCACTATCTCTGGGAACCCTCCAGCATCTGGTGGAATTGATACTTCACTGTGTACAGGCTGTTATTCTTGCTAGAGGTGGACTGATACGCTGTTAGTGTGTCTAAAGTTTTGTCTATGCAGTAATATGCATAACTTTTGAAATAGTTTTTCTTTTTCTTTTTTTTTTTTTTTTTTTTTTAAGGATTTTAGATTTTATAATACAGCATCTCCTTGATTTAATGCATTAAATTTAGATGCAAGAATTTTTTTGTAAATACTGAATTAGTCAAATAGAGACATATAAGCCAATGTGTACCATGTGTACATGAAATTTGAACTTTTCCCTGTTCATCTTGTTGACAAAATTTGAATACATTCAAAAGGTACATTGAAAACATACTAAAGATTATTTTATATATAGATCTAACTGTAAAATTTGTAAGCGATGTTGTGAAATTTTATATTTTTATTCTAGCTGATATAAAACTGTACATAAAATTTTGTTAACAAATTCACAATAACATATATTGTCAAAATTTCAGTAGGCTAAAGTGTAATATTGTTATTAGCATTGGCAGTTAAGTTATTTAAACCATTTAAAGTCAGGAGTGCTTTGCTGATAATGATCATAAGCAATTATGATACACATAAGATAAAATAATAAAATGAAAATTAGATTCTTAAGATTTCTCAAAAGTGTGAATGTATTCTACTTATTGGATTGAAAATCAAATTAACATTGTTGTTGCCAAATGAAGGAATAAGTCTTGGATTAACCCTTAACCACCACCAAGTCCCTGAAAATGTTAACTTTCAATAATATAATGTTTTATATTAACTGCACATCAATAAATAAAAATAAAAAAGTTCTAAAAATTTAATGTTTTGTTAATATAACACTACTTTGTATTTTCTAATTTCATTTTTAACAAAATTTTGCATATGTTTCCCACAGTAATAGAGTAGAAAAGATGTTTTATCACGCTTACGACAGCTATATTTACAACGCTTATCCATACGATGAATTAAGACCTCTATCATGTGATGGGGTAGATACTTGGGGAAGGTAAGTATTTTTAAATATTTTTGTTCAGCATTTTATATTTGTTAAAAAAATACATTGTCTTTAAAAGATATCAACTGCTCTCTGATCCTTAATGTCAGAAATAATTTATTGGATTTTTGTGGATAAAGGTGATAATGTAAATTAAATTGTTCAGGTTATTAATTTTTTTTCCCTCAGATTTCTAATTCAAATTGTTAGCACTTACTTCACAGCAAAAATATTTGTGAAAAGATCAACCAAAAGTGCTTCCTTTTACAGAAAGATTTTTTTTACTAAAATTTTCTTACCATATATTTTTCTATGCAATTGAAAAATTGTAAATTATCACCTTTTCTACCAAATGTTCAGTTAATTACATTCTTAGATTGGTATGAAGGTAAATATGCATTTAGGCACTTGTTAAAATTGTAACATCTGAAATTGCATCTTAGAGTTTAAAACTTTGTTATTAATGAAAAGTGGATCACCATTTGTAATAGTATTTTATAACTTGATCTTAAAGTTGACATTATAGAATATTATTCAAGAATACAGAAAGAGGATTTGAACACGTAAAATCAAAGGGGGTACAACATGAGCTGTTGAAATATTTCTTTTTTAGATTTTATTTATTTATTTTTTTTCATCTGTGTGTCACAAGATGTTTGTTTATCTTTGCAGCCAACTAATTGAAACAAAATGAAAGGCCTTAGCAGAATAACACTTAGAATTATTTTATTGTTTCTTTATTTTGTGTTGGTGCTATCAATGTTCTTTAAAGTCATAATTTATTCTTTTGAATTATTTATTTATTTATTTATTTTTTTATCACATTTTAACAAATATTTTCTCAGGTTTCCACTTTTTTTTAATGTGTTGAGTGCTACATGTTTGCATATTTTGTTAGGCATCCATCAATTCAACACCACATCATTAGCAGCATTTGTGTGTCATAATCAGTGTCAGCTCTACAACTAATGTTTCTCATGGAACAATTTTTTCTAAGGTTTTGTTTTGCATTCCCATTAAGGAGGTTTTTTTGTTGTATTTCCTTCTTAGCTAAATGCTTAAATAACTGCAATGCTAGAAACTTATCTTCACTCTTTGTCTGACTGCTGCATTGCCAATTGCTAATGAAATCAAAGTAGTCATTAAAAACAGTTTCAGAAAAAATATTTTTTTTTTTTTTAATTTCAGTTTTAAATTTTTCATAATTATTCTGGCTATAGAAATATTGTAATTCTTTTCAGTTTTTCCTTAACGCTAATTGATGCTCTGGATACTTTAGCTGTTCTGGGAAATTCTTCAGAATTTTCAAGGGTGGCTCATCTGCTTGTAGAAAAAGCGGATTTTAATACTGATATCAATGTATCAGTGTTTGAAACCAATATAAGAGGTAATTAAATGTGGAACTAATGACTTTTACACTTTGAAATTAATTAAGAGCTCATAATTATAATGATTTTTAAGCATTTTTCTTAGAGAAATTTTTCTGTGTGTGTTTTTTTTATTTATAGTTGTTGGAGGTCTTTTATCAGCACATCTCTTGTCACGTAGGATGGGTATGGTTTTAGAGCCTGGTTGGCCCTGTTCAGGTCCTTTGTTACGCCTTGCAGAAACAGTTGGACGAAAGCTTCTGCCAGGTATTTAACATAATTTAATTCTCCAACTGTTCATAACTATTTGAAAAATGCAATAGCTTGTATTGTTTTATTCCTTTTTTTTTTTTTTTTTTGCTGGAGTTTGTTTTTGTAATTATTAATTATTATTTTTAACCAGACTCAACATGAGAGGACCACTCTTTTTATCACCTTTAATTATGGTATTAGAGATAGAATGTTATCAAAATTTTTAAATTCTGCATTAGAGAAGTATTTATTTTACTGCTATTTTATATTAGAATCCCTCAGATTTTATGTTTGTTTTCACTACTGTCAATTGTTAAAGTATTTCAAAATTTTGGTATTTTGTAAAATTCGTAATGCATTTATTATCAACAATTTTCTGCAATTTTTGTCAGGAACTTCACTATTTATTTTAATTGGTTAACCACAGTGGAAATCTAATTTGCTTCTATTTTATTTGTTACTCTGCTTGTGACTTGACATATCTGTTTCAGCTATTAAGGAGATCTCCAACTGATTTTGTGATTTTAGTTTTGTTAAGTGTTCGGCAAACAAATCTGGAAAAAATTCTTTTTAAAAAAAATAAATAAATATTCTTAAAATAATTCCATAGAGACGATTGCATAAATTGTTCATTGACAAGCAACATAGGTGTTATACTATTTGAAAAATGAATCTTTTCTTATATGGCATAATGATAGTGAGTACAATGATTAAATTGTCAATTTAAGAAACATTTTGAAGGACTATATATTTTCCTTGTTAAAATATATAACACTATCTCTCTTCCAGTCAAAAATACTTTGATTCAATCAAATAATTTCTGTTAAATCAAATCCTTGCCTGTAATTAATGGAATATCCCTATCCATGCTGAACTAGCAAATCTAACCTTCGACATCATAGTTAAGATCACTATTCCCAAACTGGTGGAAAGTGCAAGGAGTTTTTGTTGCGATAATAGCCAAGAGTTGTTTTCTTTTGGTTATGAGAGGAAGGGATGAGATTTTTACAATATCAAGGTAGAGATTGAGGCATGAGGCTGAACAGTTTGGGAGCCAGAGTTCTGAATAGCGGAAATAGGTGTCACTGATGATATATTAAAATTCTGCTGTCCATTCAATGCTCAATATTCCTGCAATATTGGTCACTGGTTGTCTCCATAATCAAAAGTTATTTATCACTATTTGTATGCTAAGAGGACTAGATCTAACAATAAACAAAATTCTTCCCCAGTTTCTATCTTCCTAAAAACATTGGCATCTGTTACATTATCCCTTGATCCTCCAGGAGATTTGGCAATGTTTTTAAAATCCTTTTGTCTGCATCTGTGCCTGATCATTTTATATCTATCCAACATCTCCTAAATTAAGCCTCCTTAACTCACCTCAGTTCTAGAAAGTGCTCTCCTCGGTGCGGGTTCCTGTACATGGTGAGGGGACTGGTCAACCATGCATCTTCCCTTTCTGTTGAAGTATAGCTTCTTGTGTATCCCTGGTTTATTTTGAATTTTTTTTTTTTTTTTGGCTGTCATGATGAACCCTTGTTAGATTCCATGGTGTGTGTGTGGGGGGGAGCACAAAGTCTGAATTTTTTCTTTTTTCGTATGAATTCTTTAAACTTCACACCATTAGAAAGCAATTCCCACACTGGCAATAAACAACCTAAACTTGTACCATCATTGATCTTCATTATTTTACAGTCATTAGCCCTAAAAATATCTTTATCAAAACGATCTATAAAGAAATTGCAATCTGACGATTTATTGATACCTTCTTCTATAGCTGTTGAATAGATGTTGAATTTGTCAGATATTCCTATGTCAACAAGTAAGTACAAAACTTTATATTGGAGCAGAGGAGTCATCCATGAACCTGATTTTGATAGTGTGAGCGACACTGAACACCTTGAAGGCTTTTCTTCTTAGGGTGTGACTACTATCAGGCAGATTAATTAATGGTTATCAAGAGATTCTTACTCATACATTATCTTGACATTTGACTCATCAAAGCTTCCAATAAGCATTAAAGCAGGATATTTAAATTGCCAAGTTCAACTTATGTACCAAACCCACTACGATGCTTTAATTGCCAATGTTATGGCCATGGATATGCTGCTTGTTGTGACAAGACAACCTGTTGCAGGTGTGGTGAGCCTTTGCACGTATCCGAACCTTGCAAGTTACCTGTTAAGTGTAGAAACTGTTTTGGCAATCATCCTGTCTATTCTAGATCTTGTCCTCGATGGAAAGTAGAAAGGGATATCCAATCATCCATGTAAAGCATTCTCTTTCCTATCTGGAAGCCCAGAAGATGATCTCAACCAAGGCATCCAAAAAAATTATTTTCTTTTGCTGTAAAATTGAAACAGACTTTTTCGGTGTCCTGCAGCCTGACATCACATGTCTATCTTAAGAAATTTTTCTCTGCTCTCATTAAAACCCTCGCCACTCCTACTACGTACGTTCCATCACAAGTTCTAACCCAATCTACTTCACAATCAACAGTTTTATCTTTGTCAGTGTCTTCTGGTTCAGATGTAATCCCAGCTGGATAAACTTCTCATGAAAGAAACTATCCATGTCTCAATGCAAACCATTTATTTACTTGCATTCACATTCACCTTCTCATCGCCATCACAGACATTTCTTCCGAGTCTGTTTTACAAAGAAGATATGTAGGAAGTCTGATTTACGAAGAAGATATGTAGGACATCTGAATGATTCCAACCACCTCCACATTGATATCTATTTTTTCAATTTTAATTTCAAGTATGGCTTGCATCTACAGGAACTGTAGAGAACTTTGCTCCAATTTCGATGGTGTCAAGGCTCTGCTTTTACACATACCATTACGTAGGTCTTCAGGAAATTTTTCTTATGGGGAATGACACATCATCCTTCATAGTTATTGTATGCTGAGCAAACAGCGAACTGATAGAGGAGGAGGGAGAGTTTGTCTCCTCATCTGAAATGATACTGCATCCTTTGTAGTTATACTTTCCACCCTTTTGGAAGTTGTCACTGCTCACTTTTCAACAGGCAAATTACTTACCGTCTGTAGCCTATATCTTTCCCCCATGAAACCGTTTTGTCCTGCATACATTGACAATCTCATTAACCAATTGTCACCTTCTTTTTTATTAGTTGGAGACTTCAATGCTCATTCACCAGTCTGGGGCTCTTCGTAAGCAAATATCAGAAAAACTATTATTGAAGATCTTTTAGTTCGACGCAATCTTTATCTATTCAATACAGGTTGTTTATTCAACACATTTCACACCCTTGCCAGTTTCATTCTCTGCAATTGATTTAGCACTTGGTTCTGCTTCACTCTTTCCCTTATTTCTAATTGGTGGTCATTAATAACCTTGGAGATAGTGACTATTTCCCAGTCATTCTGAAAGAACTCATTCATTCTACTGCTATTTTTTTTTTTTTTTGTCATCCTCGAGGAAAATTTGAATATGGTGGCTGGGTTAACTTCAGCAGTAGATCTTGAAGCTATTGATCTGTCTAACACCATTAATGATATCATTGACAAAGTTAATAATAAAATCATCTTAGCTGCTCTTGCAACAATTCCACATATATCTTCACAGTTCCCTTTAGCACAGTCAAATTAGGTCAAATATTTGGAATAATTCATAATAACCTGATTTTCAGTACAGATGTCCGAATGATATCTAGTTTAATGTACTAAAATTCCTCAGCTGTCCGTGTTGAGCTAACTCCGCCATCTTGGAAACATGGCGCACGAATTCAGTTTTTGCAATATATAAGGGCAACGGTTACTCAGGCATGAAAATCACTTCTTTCCAAAGTTGTAGAACATGAACTTTTCTTCAAAAAAGGTCCTATTCAGTTTTGCAATTGATTCAATGATTTAGTGAATAAAAGGTGTTGAAAAGTATGGACCTACCGCCGCCATCTTGGAAACATGGCACAGGAAATTGGTTTCTCAATATATCAGAGCAACAGTCGCTTAGGCCTGAAATCTATTCTAGTCCGAAGTTGTAGTACATGAAAATATTTCCAAATAAAGGTAACAATCATTTTTTCCACTGATTCAATGATTTAGCAAATAAATGATGTCGAATAGTCCACATATATGTATTGCACCAAATATTCATAACATTTAATATCTTCTTTCTCAGGAAATTGGTGTTACAATTTATAATGCTGAATACCAGTACATTTACAGTAATGTTTTGATTTGTTTGCAGGTTTAATCTGAGTATGTCTGCAACGACATATAAAGTGGCCAACAATTACAGCTTTGCAAGCATTCGTATCAGTCATTTGAGAAGACTTGGCGAATGGAAAGTGCTTCTTGTGGTGAAGACTGTCTGATCTTAGACTTGGTTTCAGTGAAAGTGAAAGGTCAAGAAACATTGGTGAAAGCCAATAAGGAAAGACAGTAAAAGGGAGGAAATGAAGGATGCTGTTAAAAATAACATTAATATTGGATTGAAAACTTTGCAACTCCTACATTGATTATATTCGAGGTCATTACAACCAGAAATCAATCATTGTTTTTGATGGGTACCATAACAGTGCTGAAAACACCAAAATTGCAGAACGTACACGTCGCTCTGCCAAGAATTTATCTGCAGATATAAGATTTGATGAAGATATGACTGTAGTAACCACTCAGGAAAGGTTTCTTGCCAATAAAGAAAACAAGTCACATTTCATTCCGATGTTAAGGAGAAGATCGAAAGATGAGCACTTCATTAGGAAGGAAGCAGTTGAAGATGCTGATACCCTCATAGTTTCCTCAGCAATTGAGATATCACAATCAGGGGAACAAGTTATTATAGTAGGTGAAGACATGAATCTACTAGTCTTACTTGTATCTTAGGCAAATCCAGACCAAGAAATTTGGTGCTTGAAACCAAGCAGGAGCTCTGTCAGAACATCAGTGTATTCGTCATGCAGTCTCGAACGTTACTCATGTCTCAAGGACTCCTTGTTGTTTCTACACGCAATCACAGGCTGCGATACCACATGTGTGCCTTGTTTAGAAAAGGAACAGTGTCCATTGCCAAATTGATGGCAAAGAATGAAGAGCTTAGAATCATTGCCTTGACCTTCAATGATGCCTCCCACGATGCCATTGCAACAACAGGAAATAGGGCACTTCTCAGGTTTTATGGTGCTCCTAAGACAATGGCTTCACTCAATCACCAATGATTCATGGCATTCCAGACAAATGTTGCTCAAGGTTAACGGAATTTGTCATCCTTACCGCCAACTGAAGCTGCAACTCGGCAACATAGTTTCCATGCACATCATCGAATTCAAGCATGGCACGGAAATCAGAAGCCTCCTGAGCTTTGTGGGTGGCAAAGAACAGCGAATGGATTGGTGCTTGTGCCAACACTTGATCCACCTGCGCCACAGAACATCATGAAGTTGCTGTTCTGCAGTTGTAAGACAGGTTGCAGATCACAATTCGGTTGTCAAAAGGCAGGGATGAAATGTTCTAATATTTGTCTGGAGTGCAACAGAATATCCTGCCTACACTCTAACCTGGCAGATGGAACACAGAAACACTCCCTAAAGGACATAAATGACATCGATGAATCAACACAGCACGTCCAAAATTGAGTATCATTCAAAAGAGAGTAATGAGGATTTAGATTATGATGTGGACAATGCTGGGGACTCCCATGAAGGTGCCAGCATGGTAATGGATGAAGCTGGCTTTTAGCCCTGTACAGCAACTATTTCGTTACATGAGGACCAAAAGGAGTCCTGAAGTGCAGTTATACAAGGTTTTCAATGTTATACTCACACAGTACAATGCTACCACTCCATTGGCTATACAGGGATTATTGTTTTTGATGGGTAAAAAGTTAAAAAAAAAAAAGTGCCGAGACTACTTCTCTGGTGGTGTGGAAATTAGTATCTCATGCTGTTTATTTGCCAAATCATTGAATCAGTGGAAAAAAATGATTATTACCTTTATTTGGAGACATTTTCATTCTGTACAACTTTGGACAGAGTAGATTTCCATGCCTTTGTGACCGTTGTCCTGATATATTGAGAAATCGATTTCGTGCGCCATGTTTCCAAGGTGGCGGCAGTAGATCCACACTCTTCGACACCGTTTATTCACTAAATCATTGAATCAATTGCAAAAATGAATAGGACCTTTTTTGAAGAAAATTTCATGCTCTACAACTTTGGACAGAAGTGATTTCCATGCCTGAGCAACTGTTAACCTGATACATTGTAAAATCCGAATTCGTGCACCATGTTTCCAAGATGACAGGAGCATTAGCTCAACATTGCATTAGCTCAACACTGACAGGTGAGGACTTTTAGTATGTTGAACTACATATCATTATGTACCGAAAATCAGCTTATTATAAATTATTGCATGAGTCTTTCAAAATTTGTACTAATTTAACTGAACTACTTTGCATCCTAATTCTTGTTGGAATCATTAATGTAGTTAAGCACAGAAACCAAACAGAAAGCCTGGGATATTTTTGATGTTATCCTATGTCTTCCAGTCTTTTAGCTTTCAAAACAGCATGAGCTTTTGTTCTGACAAACAACCCAGAAAGAGTTCTGGCAACATTACCTTCCATCATGAGTAAAATTTCTTCAAAGACCCTTTGGGATAGGATTCAGAAGTAGCATAGATGCTACTATTCTCAACCCTTGCAATTATTAAAAGACAACGGCAGCATCTTAGAGCTCAAGCATTTGCTCAGAACTCGAGCTCTGTTACATTACCACATGATTTCAAGTCATTACATAACGAGCTGAAGCTATTCCACCATAATTTTCTTCAAACAACAGAGAGCCATATAATCTTTCCTTTTCTTTAGAGGAATTACTGTTTGCCTTGGTTAACTGTAAAAACATCGCCTGTGGCCCTGATGGAATTCACTTTGAAATGCTGCATTACTTATCACCTGCTTCCTTAAAAGTCATTCTTTCTGTTTTTAATAAAATTTGACCGAAACATCTATTTCCAGATTGTTGGCATCGAACTGGCAAAGACGGCAGTGATCTGAATAACTATCATCCTTTAACACTTATCCGTTGCCTCTGCAAGACACTTGAACAAATGGTGAATTGACAACTTGTATGGTATCTTGAAAACAATAGCCATCTTGTCTCTAAGCAGTATGGCTTTTACCAGCATCGATCAACTGTTGACCATCTTGTACGCCTGGTTATATTTGATAATAGATAGCATCCAATTTCCATCTTCTTTTATTTTTTATTTTTTTTTAGAATGCTTCTGATTGTAAATTTGCTATTTTGAAAGATCTTTACAGTTATGGTCTTTATGGTCACGTCTATTTTTATTCAAAATTTTCTTGTGGATCACACCTTTCCAATTATCCTCAAGAACGAGTAACTCAGGGTTGTGTTTTGAGTGTTACCCTGTTTTCTGTAAAGACAAATGAAATCACATCATCTTTGCCTCTATCTAACCATAACTCATTATTTCGACAACTTACACATTTCTTGCCATTCTGTTGTCTTGCATCTAATTGAGAGACAGCTGAGAGTAGCTTTGATTTGGTTACATGAGTGGACTGTTTCTAAGGACTGCTTCAAAGACTGTCTGTGTACATTTCACTCGACGTCAAGGGATCTTTCCTGAACCCAATCTGACATTTGGCAGCCTCAAACTTCCCTGTACATCTCAAAATAAATTTCTCTGTTTTCATTTTTGAAATTGACAAAAAAATTGAATTTTAATCAACACATGCAGAACCTTAGGAGAAGGTGTATTTTAAAATTAAATTGCCTAAAATTGCTTTCTCATACTATCAGGTTGGAAACCCTAAAATGCCAGTTTGGAGTGAAAGAATTCAAATTCATACTTCAACTAGTCAAAGCTTGTAAGCAGAGGCACTCAGGCATCACGAAATTTTCATTGACACACTTTTATCTTTTCAATATTATGCACATATCTCTTCTATTCCAAATAATCCTGCTAACCAATTTGTATGTTCTCCTTGTCAATCATCTTCCATTATATCACCATTTGGAAATTGGATGATGAATTTGATGGATACATTGAACATACAGACTTAAAAATTGCAATTCTATCTAATTCACCATCTGCACACTGGTAATATAAAAATGCCAAACTGTGATTTTTCACTTTGTAAATATATGAAAGTAAACATGCCCTCAGTAGTCTTTCGGTTTCTGCACCATGATCATTCATCATGTCACTTGGATTTCACAATTTTTTATTGTTGGCAATGAACTCAACAATTACAGTAAAACCCCGATTATCCGAGCCCCGATTATCCGAGTTTCCGCTTTAACCGAGCTATCAAATATTTCTAGGATTTTTTTTTCACAAATTAATCTTCGTTCGTCTAGTCATATGACCCCCTACCTGGAATCGAGGAATGATTTCGATACCAACAATCCTGGGTTATCCTAAAAAAATGCCGAAACATTGCTGCAGAAAAACGCCCAAGTAACGTAAAACAAAAAACAATTAAGGACTTTTTTAAGTAAAAGAACTCTTTCAATATGAATTGTTTGTGGTGTATCTGTATAACTTTTGTATTTGTTAAAATATACATTTAAACCTAGACGATATATTTTATTTACAATTTTCGGTTTAACCGAGTTTTTCGGTTATCCGAGTTAGTCTTGGTCCACATTAACTCGGATAATCGGGATTCTACGGTATTATCTTGCCAAGTCTGCTGCCAGTGCAAAGGATCTCAATTCCTCGTTCCAACATTTATATAATTATTCATTCTCAGTTGACAGCTTGTCTTGCGACAACACTGGGATAAGCTTCATAGTAACAAACTTCATCTTGTTAGTCCTGTTTTATCCTCCTAAAAATAGAATGTGTAAAACTCAATGGGAGGATGCTCTTCTGGCACATCTCCGAATTGAGCGTACCGGATTAACATAGCAATATACACTGTTTAAACATCAGCCTCCAATTTGTGCTACATACAGCATTGTTTTAACCATGTTCATTATATTTTAATTCAATGTCCTGCTTTTAATAAATATTGTTGTCACTGTTTTTATCCTCTTTTTAAATTCAACGTTCCATTCTATTTTAATGGCATTGCTTTTAAGTGACAGTGATCTTTTACAGTCTCATTGGTTTTAAATTCATTCAATCACGTGGCCTTGTCATCTTTTTGTAATTTTTAAATTTTTACTGGTGATTTTAATATGCTTTTTATATATTTTTTTTTTTTCACATTGGTCTTGCTTTTATCTCTTTAAATTTTCTTATTTTAATGGTCTGCGTTGCTTAGTAGATGGATATTATTGATTTTATCTATATACATTCTTTTATCTATTTATACTTTTTACCTTTCTTGGTTCACCTTAGCTAAAGATGCTTTTGCATCATTAAAATCAAATAACCAACTAATTAGAATGTGCTCATCTGAAAGTTATCCATTTTCAATCTTGTTGAATTTTAATTTAAATATCTTTAATAACTTAACCATTTCTTTCAATTGAGCAGTGCATAGAATATATCACTCAAAGGATTTTTCCATAAAATACAATACATCATTATCCAACAGACTATTACTCTTCGTCATTCAGCATAATCTCAGTAATAGTGTACTACCTTTTCCCATTGTAGCCTTCTTAGAACTTTGAACATAAATCTTGAGCATGTATACTGCAACCTCAAGTATCACAATGAAAGGGATGTCATCTCCTTAATTCTGCTAGGGCTTGGACAATTACTAATGCTTTGCGAACAGTGAACTTAACCATTAATTCATTTTGCACACTGGCTTTACCAAGCTATTATTGGTGCTTTGTGATTGAACATCCATCTTAGTGCTTCTGTAAACCATATTTTTTACATTGATAAGAGCAACTTGTCACTGCCACTGTCTTTGCTATTCACTAATATTTATTTTATTTTTATTTATTTATTCTTTGCTTCCCTCCTTAGTTATTCTATCTCACTCCATCTTGGTAAAGAAATGAATTATTTTCTATAAATTAATTATGTGAGTTAAGTCTCTCCTTTTTTGATCACTTTCACTCCATCTCATAGTTATTGTGATTCAATAAGATCATTCTTGTTGGTCATGGTCTAATGTTGTGTACGGGAAAGGAGAGTAAGATATTTAGTTTCCTATTAGAGTGTAGATGATACATCTAGAGATGAAATTTTTAACTTTGCATAGTTAGCAGTTGCCATGAAATTTTACACTACTAAAGATGATTACATGGAAAATGCCAATTTTTATTATTCAAACTTTTTAAAGTTTCTACTAATTTAAGGGATAAAAGTTTTCCTTGTGTTCAGCTATTGTTGTATTTGCATCATCTGTAGATTTATCTTGGATTAAAATAAAGTTAAACTTTGTACATTTTAGCATTCAATACGAAGACTGGCATGCCTTATGGAACTGTGAATTTACTTTATGGTGTTCCAGCTGGTGAAACATCTGTTACCTGCACTGCTGGGGTTACAACATACATTGTTGAATTTGGTGCTCTTAGTCGATTGACTGGTGATCCTATTTTTGAGAATGTTGCAATGCGTGCCTTATTTTCAATGTGGAAAGCAAAATCTAAAATTGGTCTGGTAATTACAAATAATTAATCAGTTTCATCATGGCTTAAGTTTTTTTTATCTGCTGCTGACATTTATAATAATAGCCTAAGAAATGGAAATAGATTTTTAATTGCTACTTTAAAAAAAAAAAATGGCCATTTATTTATATCGAAAAATGTATTTTTTTTTTTACAATTTAATATTCAAAATTCAGTAACTTGCATCTTACATGGTATCTTTTCATTTTATTAATTAATTAATTACTATCATGAACTTTAGGTAGGAAATCACATTGACGTCCAAAGTGGCAAATGGGTTGCTGTTGACTCAGGTATTGGTGCAGGTGTCGATTCATATTATGAATATCTTGTGAAAGGATCCATTCTACTTCAAAGGCCAGAATTAATGGAAATGTTTATGGGTAAGTAAAATTCTTTTGATTCTTCTGTTTGGTGTTCTGAATTCTAAATGCAACAAAATATTGAATGCATTTATTTATTTTTTTCCATGGTAATGATCTATATTACTAAAATCTTTTATTTCTCTGTTTGTCTATCTGTCTGTCTGTCCGGCGCAATTTCCTGAGCGAATGGAAAATAGAAATAATTTTTACAATGAAACATCCGCGACAGGAATCGAACCTACAACCTTCTGATCCAAAGACAGACGTCTTATCCATTTGGCCAAGGAGACTACTACTCACTGTATATTGTTTTTTGACTTATGTGTCCTTCCCCTTCCCCCAATCAATAATGAATGAATTCAACCTTTTTTTTTTTTTTTTTTTTGAATCTCAAGATTTTTTATTTATTTTTGATCCGTCTATTTATTTTTAATTCGAAAATGATAATTAGAACTATAATTGCCGAAATGTTGGAATATTTTAAATATAATATTCTTACTTAATCAAATTCTATGTGATAATTTAAAACAAGCGTGTGTATACGCGAGATGTTTGAATAAAACAAAGAGTCAAGAAAGAAAGAAGCACTATTGCTATTAGATAGAATACTCAAAAATCACTGTTGTAACTCAAAACCACTGAAAGGTATCAATTGCAATTAAAAAAAGAGTTTCAAGAAAGAAAGAAGCACTATTAGGTAGAATAATGAAAAATCACTATTTGTAACTTAAATAAACCAATGCTATTTGTAAATCAAAAACCACTGAAAAGTATATCTGTATTACTAAAATCTTTTATTTCTCTGTCTGTCTGGTGCAATTTTTGTAATTTGTGAAAATAGAAATAATTTTACAAGTTTGATACGGGAATCGAACATGCAACCTTCTGCTCAGAAGTTAGATGTCTTAGCCATTAAACCACGAGGACTACAATTCTAATCTCTATAAAAAATAAAAATATATCATAGCTATATGATTCAAAAGCTGGTTCTAAAAGCAGTCGTGGATTGAGAGAATGTAGATGTCAAAAATTAAATTTAAAAAAAAAAAAAAAACTTTTAAAAAAATTTTAGTTTTAGTTTCCTTGATGTAATTTGTGTGTGTGTGTGTGTGTTTTTTTTTAATAAATAAAAAGTTTGTTTTCCGTTACATAAGCGAGGCTTCCGGAGTGAAGCGACGGGTAGCTGACTAGTTTGTTGATAAAATTATTTATTTTGTTGAGTAGCTTATCATAACAGACATCAAAATAAGTTACTAGTAGATTTTTTTTTTTATTTAACTGAATTCATGCAATTTTGGGTGTTACCTCTCCATATGCTTGTGCAATGCTTTATACAGCTTGATAATTAGGTAAGACAGCTAAAACTTTGTGCTGCTAAATCAGGATCTCTGTCCACAGCTGTCACAAAGAAAAGGCCTTATATAAATAATAGGTTGTACAAAACTTTTCTCAAGGCCTTTGATAGAGATATTCTACTCCTGTCACATGCATTTTTTTCATGAGAAAACCAAAAAGGATGGATACTAAGAAACTTAAGTCCATAATCAGAGTTGAGGCTTTATTGCACAATTCCCCCCCCCCCCCCCCAAAAAAAAAAACCACACTCATATCCTGACTATCTAATAGATTAATTCTGTAAATCAAAGTTAATATAGCCCAATCACGATAACGTGATGATTGGAAGGAACCCCACATGATTACGACATATCTGTTTTTCTGTCAGTCACAAACAAGCGCTCCTCAAGGAACAGGTCTCTCTTAATTTCCCCCAAAACGTCACCCCAGAGTATTTTACAGAGCAGTGCTGAAAAATTATTTTACAGTTTGAAGATTATTTCCAAATGGAATTGGAAAATGGAGGACTAAAATTAAAACTAAATTTTTATTTTTGTTTTGTTTTCAAGCAGTAGCATAATATTCTTTGGAACAGCTGAGAGAGGCTACTGCTGACGTCATGGGACTACTGCTGATGTCGAATCGTCACGTTATCGTGGTCGGACTATATGAAAGTACCACAGGCATGTATAGTCTCACCATTTTTTTCAGGTTTTTTGCAATAAATGATTTATGCAGGTATACAAATGATGCCTACATGAAACTCACATTACAAATCACACGACATTGCAAGTTGACAGTCATATGCAACACAATGGCCATTAATTTCAGCAAAAGTCACCAATCTACTTCCATATAAATCCAAAAACTCTTGTTTGGCAGCAAGCCAACACCTCTTCCATTGGTCTGGATTAGGTTTATACAATTTTCTAATATCTAATCCAGAAGAAAGTATCCCTGGATTACTTCTTTTACTGCGGCTACTCCAGGGATATTGTCTTCTGAATTAGATATTAGAGAATTGTATGAGCCGAATCCAGACTGATTGAAAAAGAGTTGGCTTGCTGCTACAAATGCTATTTAATGTTTATTAATTAAAGTTAAAATAATTAATTGGTATTATTATATAAATTTCATTTTTTCTTTTCTCTCTTTCTTTTCTGAAGAATATCGTAAAGCTATTAATCAGTACATGCAAAGAGATGATTGGTACATGTGGGTCAACATGCAGAAAGGCCAGGTGACAATGCCACTCTTTCAGTCATTAGAAGCTTATTGGCCAGGACTTCTGGTAAGTTTTAAGATTATGTAAATGTTCTTGTTTGAAGTATATTTTTTATCTATTCATTCAATTTTCTATTTAACTAGTCTACTTTGAATTGGTTTTAAATATCAGTGCATCTCCCAAATAATCTCTGTATGTCCTTCTATTAAATAATATAAAATTTAGCTAATGAATAGCAAATTGGGGAGTAGGTTTATAGAATACAGTGACCGCAGTAATGATTTAAATCAACTGTACGCTTGATGTTTTTAATATAATTTTACAAATTTCCATCTAATTTTATTAATTTATTTATTTATTTTTAAGAGTTTGATTGGGGAAATAGATTCTGCCATGAAATCTCTTCACAATTATCATCAGGTGTGGAAGCAGTATGGTTTTACACCAGAATTTTATAGCATTCCAACATCAGAGGCAAATACTAATAGGGAAGGTTATCCTCTTCGTCCAGGTAAGAGATAGAAATATTAACATTCATAGAGAACAAACTAAAACTAACCATTGTTATATTGAAAAGAATAAATTGTCAACAAGTCTTAATTATGTTGAATAAACATTATGATTCTCATTATGACAGTTGAAGTTACTGTTCTTTATAAATATTGGATCATATTTATACTTTCACTTGAAGAGTTCACCAGTTCTGAGTATTTGATGTGAAACTAAGATTCCAGCCATTTTGATATCAAAATAATATTTTTCAAAAGCAAAATTTTAAAGCAACCTTGAAGCTCCAAATGTTAACTGTTTTCAATTCAAACAAGAAATGTTGCCATTTTGTACATCACAGAAACCAAGCTATAATGTATCTGTTTTCAAAAAGTTTTGATACTAAGTAGATATCTCCAACATGATAACATTAAATGTAATCAATATTTAACAATACATTAATTTTTTATGTTATTATTTGTTGCATAATTATATTGGTTGTGTTTTCCTCTTAGGTTTCAGTTTTGGATTTGAGGTTCAGTTGTTTTCTTTAAGTAATTCCATAATAAGACCAGAAAATTTTTGTTTTTGTAAAATTTAGTCTGTTAATATATTCAAGGACAAAATTCAGGCGGTTCCCTACCTTTTGAATTTTGTAATCAGAAAACCGATTGATTGTACTTTGATTGCAACTGTAAGTTGAAGGTAAAAAATAATTTATTTATGTAATATGTAAGTCTTAGTTGGAACTACGAGCAGACAATTGATAAAATACAGTGCAAAATAGATAATTCTCAAGAATATTTCATGCAACAATAAATCTTTCCTGTGCTCAGTAAAGAACTGACATAAAAATGTATGCATTGCCTGTATTTCAAATTTCGTTGTCAATGTAAAAAAATCCCTGTGCTGCCTGTATAGTTGCTATAGTCAACAGATAAAATCTCATGCATTTCACAGCAAGTTTTATAATGGCAAATCTCATTACAAAAATCTTGGTAGAATAAAATGAATCTGTTCTCACCACCAGAAAGACACTGAAGCCAATTATATATAACCAACATTAAGAATGAAATTCCTAGAAAATTAGTGGCTGAATAACTCCTCATTGTTTAGACATTGTCATTTCATATTCTGTATAGAGTTCAACTTACTATGTCTGCATCACTGCAACTAAGTTCTTAAATATGCCTGAGAATTCCTAAGCTATTATAGTCAACTGATAAGTTCACATCAATTCACTTTTTGCATTATATATCACTTTATTTAATATACAACATTGTACTGCTCTAATTTTAAGTGTAGATGTAAAACACTCTTGCCTAATTAACTCATAGCATCTCGCCAACAACTAATAGACAAATGTTTTTTTTTTTTTTAACTTTTACTTAAAATATTTAAACGACATTTTTATTCATTTACTGGTTTAAAAAGAAAACAAAAAATCTTTCTTTAAAAAAAATCCTTTTTTTTTTTCTAATATTTATTTATTCACCAGTCATTTCAAGACATTGTTACAATTGGCAATTTCTTTTATTACTAAAAGAAGCTAACATTTGCTAACACTGATGAGTTTTTTGTTTAATCAGCTGAACTATAGTCAGCATAAGGAAAAATAAGGAAATTGAAGTCAGTTAAATGCTTATGTTTAGTAGTTTAGTGAATTCTTCATGTAGTATTATATTTAATATTATCGTTAATCTAATGTTTTTAGAATGCAACATTTGTCCATTTCTGAATATTGATTGAAGTTAAACTATACAGGACTAATTCAGATTTTGTATGATCATGGAAATAGGTCATGTATGTTACATAATACC
This sequence comes from Thereuonema tuberculata, assembly GCA_023159025.1. NCBI lineage: Eukaryota > Metazoa > Arthropoda > Chilopoda > Scutigeromorpha > Scutigeridae > Thereuonema > Thereuonema tuberculata. The sequence continues at coordinate 134,413,048 of JAFIDM010009631.1, read as the reverse complement.
TACTCAAAGTATGATATAACAATTTCACTATTTATCTATAGGTTTAGAGATTATGTAAACTGTCACATTTTATGTTTTGTTGATTCAAATTGTGCAATGCAGATTATCCTAATATGAGTATTGGTGGGAATACTGTGAGCCATTTTCATTGGAGCCAGCCATTTCCCTTTTTTGCACTTTAAGAATGTCCACTGACAAAAGTGATGAGGTGTCAAGGAATTAACAGATGGTAAGGGCAGTGATATCAAAACACCATGAGGATTAAATGTTATGACCTTTCCTAGGAAAAGTGTCAATGAAATCCACTGAAAATGACTCGTAGTTTCACTATTAGTCATTTTTGTATAAATTTTACTCCCATCTGTGTTCAGGAAAACAGTCATGTTCCACTTCGTTCTCTTGAAGAGAATGAATTTTGAGTGCTTACCAGCTATCCAAATTCTGAATTTCTAATTAAAATTGGTCAATGTTGTGGAAACATAAAAAATAATGAAACTTAAGAAAAGGAGTTTCCACATTATTTCAGAAGTATCATTTGCAATTGCAAACCAACATCATTTAAAATATTTTCTGTAGTAGAGAGTTATAGAAAGGCTTGAAGATAGATTATTCTTAAGACTAAGATTCAAAATAGAGGACATCAACTTGAGCAGGGAATGGAAACTACTCATAGGAAAAGGAATAGTAGTACATAATCAGAAATCAAATTGAAGCTATCTCATTAAGTTACTCATTGGAGAAAAATGATTGTATAATTGTTATGTAGTGAGAGTTAAATTAGTCTGCAGCTGTCTTGCAGACTTGTTTAATCTGGAAGAGAAAAGGATCCTAATACAATCTAACTTGTTTCAAAAGAAATAGTATATGTAGTAATGGTGGAGATTATTAGCAGCCATACTCCTCATAAGATATTGATAAAAACATCGCTGAGCATGGACATATTCAGACAATATATTCTTAAAACTGTGTAATAAATCCTAAGGGGTGCCATTGATCCTATTTCTGGCATGACAAACACTTTTGAAAATTACAATATCCAAAGAATTACTTGTTAGTTATGATAAAATCTAACCAAAATCAGTGCTGTGTGAAATGAATTGCAAGCTTGGCCACTTCAGAGATTCAATGTAAATTGAAATTAAACTATTGTGCAGAAATGAGATTTGTTACTGCTGCTGTTTGATGGGCACTCTGACGAATCTGTAACAGTAGTAAGAGATTTCATCATATCATGTCATCCTCCTCCATTTGAATTTCTTCTAAGCAAATGTTAGGTTATGTAATTTTTCACAACAAATCTATCTTTGCTGTCATTTTTTTTTATCTCAGGTTTCTCTACTGATATTTATATAGTATCATTAAAGATAAAAAAAAAAAGTGTAGTTCTGGTTGTTACCCTAATTTTTTTTTTTTTTTACTTTATTGCTACTTTAATTTCTATTAACAATTATTTATCTTTTATGACATAAAAAATTAAAATAAATAAATATATTAAGGTTACTTTGAAAATTGATGTTATCCATGTCTACTTAATAATTAAAGGATAATATTTTGCCTTTTAATTTTTCAGAATTAATTGAAAGTATTATGTATTTGTATCGAGCAACGAAGGATCCAATATTACTACAAATGGGAGTTGACATTTTAGAGTCCATTCAGCATAGTGCAAGAACACCTTGTGGTTATGCTACAGTATGAAATTTATTATTACAGCTAACTCTATAGTATTGTATACAGAAGTATCAGTAAGCCAAAAACAAAAGAGACATTATGCATGATGTGAATTCTAGAAATTAACATCTGCTGAAACTCAACATCTATCTTAAGTCATAACTAGATACATTATAAATAAAAATTTCATCAAAAAACAATTTTTAACATCACACCAAATTTAAATCACAATTTAATTTAATTTTTAACATCACAAGTCTTACAATTGCCTAAGTCTGGGCTGAATTTCTGATGAAATATAGCTCTTCTTTCTCTCACATTGCTCTTTAAGAAGTTAAAGGAATCTTCTGGAGAGATATTCAATCAATTTACAGCTGAACAATATATCCTTCCAAGAAGACCCTAAAGTCCATTGATTATAAGGGGCATTCAAAAAGAAACGAGCCGGAGGCCTAGGAACAGAAACCAGCACCGGTATGTCAGAAGTATTGGCCCTGGCTATTGAGGCACTTGTCCCACTGCGACACAAGGCAATGAATGGCTGTCCATAAAATTCCCAGGGCTGCATTGTGAACCAGTTCCGCACGTACTGCATGATGTCGTCGTCCGAGGTGAATCGTTTGCCCCTCAGAACCTTTTTTAGGGGACCAAAAATGGCGTAATTGCAGGGAGAGAGGCTGGACTGTTTGGAGGGTGATCGAGAACCTCCCACTTGAATTTCTGCAAGAGTGCCGTGATTGTGTTGGCCGTATGGGTCCTTCTGCTCCACGACAGTGCAAGATAAATAAATCAATAAATAAATAAAATAAATAAATAAACAAATAAAAGGAAATTTTGTATGATTTTTTTTTATGAACTTTAATAACTGACTTTTCCTTAGTCAACAATATTGATTTGAGTGCATATGCCCGTTTTGTTTCTGCCTGCTGATTCTGTTACATGTATAAAAAAAACTTTAAAATGCAATTTAGAGTAATTATATTAAAGCACAGTGACTTAATAAAACAAAAAAAGATGCATTAATGTTTAATTTATTATAGTTTCATGCTTAAAAATAAGCAAGTGATGAAGATAAATAATAATTGCCTGTCATCGAAATGCTTTTTCAGATTAAAGATGTTCGTAATCATCAAATTGAAGATAGAATGGAATCTTTCTTTTTAGCTGAGACGACTAAGTATTTATATCTTCTGTTTGACACCAGAAACTTTATTCATGATAGCGGTAACCATGGGACTGTTATTCCCACTCCAAATGGTGAATGCGTTATTGATACAGGAGGCTACATATTTAATACAGGTATGAAATTTACTAGCAGTGGACTTATAAATAATATAAATACTATATATGTATCTGACTGTTATTGATATTAAAATCATTAAGGTAAATGCTAAGTAAAGCAAAAATTCTTTGCAGAAAGAAAACAAAATGTAAGGACTTTTGTAAACAGAAATGTTAGGTAACAGAGTCTTAAATGAATTAGAATTAAAAGGAAAATTCCTGAAATGAGGAACAGTATTGTCAGGATCAATAAATTTTATTTGGCACGACTTTCTTTTAAGCTTGGAAAAACAGATACAGCTGTTGATGCTTTTCTTGATGTGGAAAAGAATAAATTGGCTGAATTTTAATATTTGGAATGCAGTATGTTTTAGAAGTTGATAAATATTTCTACTTTCATCAAATGATTAGGAATGTAAAAATTTATCTATCAATATAAAATTTTTGAGAAGCTGACAACAACAGAAATAAATAAGGGGCCGTCCATTAATTACGTGAGGTATTTTTTTTCAAAAATTTGG
>JAFIDM010009631.1:134387769-134409475 GCA_023159025.1 Thereuonema tuberculata | reverse complement strand
ACCCCCCCCCCTCCCCCTTGGTGAGATTTGGTGAGATTTTGCCGGACCCCCCCTCCCCCTTTTGACCTCACGTAATTAATGGACGACCCCTAATAAGAGGACCACTTAAAATGTAAATCTCTTTTTAAGGCTTTCCTCCCTTTGCATTCTGGGTCACAATTAGGGAAGCTCTGGGTGGGAGGAAACATTAACAGGAAGCTTATACTGATTTAGCTCCCATCCTACATTGAGCATTGAGACAAACTAAGTAAAGTTGTAATGAATTGTCTTGGATCAATTATTTAGCTTTTGTCTCTACATAAAGTAGATATCTTCAAAGGCAAATTACTATTTTCTCTTTGAATAGCAGGGAGGAAACTTTAGCATGTGTATCTTAAATTATAAAACATAATTAGGCCACCATACATAAAATATAAAATAAGATATATTTGCTATAGAAATTCAAGCACTTACGAAACGCTCAACAATTCTTTGACGAGTAAGGTATTTACATCATGTTTCGGTTTAAAAGCAGAAGGGGACTGGACAGAGTTAACCTTGTGACAATGGGTGAATACAGTAAGATTGATGGTTCCACCTGCTTCTTGTTTTCATGATTGAACAAACAAAGTTCCTTTACTGGGCGACCAATATGTGGTGCTGCACCATCTTGCACGAAGACTGTTATCTGTAGACACCCGCGTTCTTGCAAGGCTGGAACCACTTGCCGTGTCGAGAGTTGACAGTAATGTGCACTTGTAACAGTGCACCGGACTGGACCTGCAGGTGTCATCTCCTCAAAAAAAATATGGACTTAGAATGAGATCTGCGGTGAATCCACACCATACAGTCACATACTGGGAATGGACAACATGGGGGTTTGAGGAACACCATGCGTGACAATTCTCATGTTCACAGTGCCATCTAGCATAAAATGCACTTCATCTGTCCACAGAATGTTCTAGGGCCATGCATTGTCGAAAGCCATTTTAGCCAAGAAACAAAATGCAAAGTCTGACCGTGTTTGTTGATCTTGCGGCTGTAACTGGTGCAGTATCTGGATCCTGTACGGGTAGCAGTGAAGAATGGACTGCAAAACCTTTTGCATCGTGGACCATGGAATTGTTAATTCACATGCTACTGCTCGTGCGCTGGTTGCTGAGTACCTGGCTACTGACGCTCTGTCAGCTACTGTTACTTCATCCACAACGTCCTCCGCAATTGGACGGCATCCTCTTCCTGGCAGCACTCCTAACTCCTCTGTCTCTTTGAATTTCTGTATCATCTTTCGTAAACCCCTTGCCATCATGGGTCCTGTTCGCAGTCCCTTCAAACAACAATATTCTCGCAGTGCTGATACACTATTGCTGCTGTTCTGGTAATAGAGCTTCACCAGGAGCACACGTTCTTTCTTTTCCAATGGTGATTTCTGCAGATTGATCGTTCACAGACTCATTGCGCATTTCATACAGCGCCTCTTTTTCACCTGGTGGCAACTATTTGAAGTAATTTGATTTTCTTTGGAATTCTCTTCCCCATGCTCTACATAGCTTATACACAAAGTTGCATTACTATCTGTGCAATAACGCAGTCTCCAGACCATGCAGAAGTGGGGAACTGTAATTATAACCATCTGATACATAACATCAATTTCAATCAAAATCAAAGTCTGTCAATTTTTAAATAAATATTAACATCAAATAGTAACATCAAATTGTGATATCTTTTTAGTTACATAAAATTTAGGATTTTTTTGTGGAAACCATATTAGGGAATGGTGAAAACTGATAAATTATCATTACAGCAATTGCTGTTAGTGGTAATAAAATATGATTCCTTGACCTTTCTTTTGAAGTCATTGAGTTCATGGCATATGATTTTTAAAGTTGTTTCAAATTTAGTGAATGATGACCAACAGTTAAGTAATTGAATTTTTTTTTTTTTTACGGCCAAGGAATGCTGGTTGAGACATTTTTTGAGAGGCTGGTGCATTTCTCCAATATATAAGCATGCCTCTTCATTGCAGGGGATAGCATATACGATGCCTTTTTGATTGAAGTCATCAGTGGGCGTCTTATCCCTAGCTAGAAATCGGTTTATAGATTGTGTGATAGAGGATGTGATGGTGATGTCGAACTCTCTAAGAATGCTCTTAATTGCTGAAAAAATGGTGGGATGATATGGGATGGATACATAAATTTGGTTATTGAAGGGACTCTTATTGGCAGGATTATATATATATTCAAGAGTACCGGTAATTGTGATGTTAAGCTTGATAAAAGGCGTAGGATAATCATAGGCATAGGAATATGCGTAAGCTGTTTTCCTTAATTGAGAAAAATAGAGGAACTACTTTCCTCAATTGGAGATTGGCAGTTTATAAGTGAATGAGGGCATCATTCAGCTCCAGTTTAAAGATAATGTCCCAAATATTAATGAGGAAGAACAATTCATTACTTCAAAATCTCTTCAAAAATCAATTTGCTAACAAAATCTCTCTGAATTATGAAATGCTGTCAATTGGGGAAGGATAGGGAATTAATTTGGCTATAATTTTTAGAGATTAAACAATGAAAGAACTATTTCTCTGAGGAATTTGAAAGCTAATAATAATTTTCTAAAAGATAGTTCTCTATTTTTTTGTATTACATACTTTAATACCTTTCTATTTACAGATGCTTTTAAAATATTGAGCAATGTTTCATTTAAGCTTAAGCATATATATAATTTTTTTTGTTAATTTAATTTAATTTACTTTTTATCCAGAGGCTCACCCCATTGATGTTTCGGCCATTTATTGCTGCAGTGCCGAAAAGAAAGAAGAAGATGGAATAATTGAAGAGTTTCACAACAAATTGGATCTTTTGGCTTTGCTGAAGTTCACAAAAAATGATTTCCTTAGTCATTTGAAAAAGAAGCAGAAAGAAAAACTGAAACCAAAATATGAAATTTGGATGGACGAAGTTTCAGAAGAACCTTCAACAGAAAAGGAAGAAAGTGAGAATGAAAATTCAGAAACAGAAATGAAAGAAGAACAACCACAAGAAGTAATAGCTGAAGAAGATCAGGAAGTACAGCAGGAATCATTAGATGAAACAGTAAAAGAAAATTCTCTAGATATTTCTGATGAGAAGGGAACTACTGGCCAAGGTAGTTGCCAAAAAACTAAAGATTTCTTTGAAACCAATGAAAAATATTCTGATAGTTCTAATGAAAATAAATATCCTTCTACAATTAATACTCAGTATACTGATGAAGATTTAGGTGAACAGAATGATCCTGTAAGAACAAGTAAATTAGTTAGTAGTATGGAGATGGATCACAGTTTTCAGGAGCAACAACAAGTACTGACTCAACAGCCCAGCAGTTCCAAAACATCTACTGCAACACCTGATGATACAGATAATGCTGAGCCAGATTCCACTGAAAAAATAGAAAATTCCAAAATTGAAAATGATTCAGCTAATTTAGTTAAAGCTGAAGTGATTGGTGCTGAAAACTCTGCAGTGCCAAACAAAAATTTGCTCTCAGGTAATGAGAATTTCAGGGAAAAAACAAACTCAAATAATGTAATTCATTATATTGATCAGGACACTGAAACTTCTGAACCAGTTTCCAATAAAGAAAGTAAGGGACGGACACCCAATTCTTCGGTCTCTCTGGATGAAAAAGAGACTTCAAATTCCAATCAAAACCAAGGGAATGATGTCAGACAATTGAAAAACTTTAGTTATAATTACGAAATGCTAACTTGCCCTGCTCAACCTTTCCTACAGAGATTATCTGTTTTAGGGGAAATGTTTAGGGGAAGATAAAGTTAAGTAACTCACTCAATTTATTTTTAATGGGTTGATTTGCAGTTTGTTTATAAATATTCAAATACACTGAAAGAAAGACAAATTTGTACAAAATACTTGATAATTTAAGGATCTTACAATGTTTCATATGATTGTGCAGCATTAAATAATTTTAAATACCATTCTCTATAAAGATTCCTAAGTAACAGTATTTTTACAATACTCATGTCTTATTGTCAAAAAAGACTTGTATAAAAAATAATTAAAAAAAAATAATAGTTGAGGCTCTTTTTAATCCTGTTTGTCTAGATTTAAGAAAACAGATTTTACAGATTATTGAACTGAACTAATCATGTACATGAAAGTGGGGAATTTTGGATTTACATTTTAAAATAAAATCCATTTACTGTGAGCATTTTTTTTTTTTTTTTAAGTTTAATGATGTTTTTAAATTTCCTAAAAAAAAAAAATAATTGCACCGATATTAAAATATTAATGATCTTTCTTATCACCTGCTACATTCCACTTCTGTAAAATTTTTTATCTTTGTTAATTTACATTAAAACAACCTTAAATAGTTTTAAATGTACATTAAAAATTTTCATGAAAAATATTTTCAGATAATTATGTTATAAATTGTTTTGTATTTTGGTTTTGAAACCAGGTTTGAAGAAACTGATAGATATATATATATATATTTTTTTTTTTTAAGTATCGTTATTAAAGGCAAAAGAAATAATTTTTAAAAATGGTAGTTTTACAACTAACATATTTTTGAAAATTTTTAACTTATTTAATTCATAAAACTTGAAAACTTGGAAAAACTAAAGTATTGTCAATAGGGATGTATGTGTATGTATATATTAATTTAAAAAAATCACATTTAATCACAACAAAATTAATTTTTGGAAATTAACACAGTCTTTTCAACAATCCAGATATAAACTATTACTGTTGTTCAAATTTTTGTTCAAATTTGAATATTCTATATTTTTAATATATATTTATTTGAATATTCTATATTTTTAATATATATTTATTTGAGTATTCTGTATTCAGTTATGCTGAATGATTTTAAATATGCAGTTTTATATAAAATCATTGGAACTATCAATATAATAAGAAACTTAATCATGTCAGATGATGTAATTTTCTTGTGAATTTCATGCTTTAAATTGATCTTAATATGCTTGATAATGGGAGACAAGTTTATTGATTAACATTATTATATTATTGTAATGTTGCTTAAATAATATTTACTTGTGCTTCATTTACCAATGTAATAATTAACTAATAATAATTTATACTTTGTTGACTATTCTTTCTTATTTAAATTTAAAATTTATTTTCATTGTAAGTTAATAATGACTTGATAAACATAAAATTCTAGATAGAAATTCTAAAATTTCATTTCAGTAATGATATATAATAATGCTTGTAGTTAAATGGATTTTCTCCATCTATTCTGCTATCCATGCATTCTGGAATAGATGTCTGTTGTGCTTACAAACAGTATCTCTTGAATCCTCAAAATTTTAAAAATGTTTATATCTTAAGGAATTTACAGAAAAAAAAATAAGAAGACCTAGCACATCAGCTAGCTTTTCTTAATAGTTTATGTTAAAAGTAATAAATTAAGGATATGTGTTTACTTTTTTTCACAAATCTCTTTTTTAAATGTGTGTCTATCTCTCTATTTTATTTTTTCTGAAACTATTCAATCTCTTTTGGTAACTAGATTTGTTATTCAATCTCTTCTTTCATTTATGATGGGAAAAACAAAATCCACAAGTTTTTTTCAATCCACAACAAGTATTTGTAAATATTTTTCGTAGTTAAAGCTGAATTGTTAACCTAATCATGAAGTCAAAATCTGTGGACGATAGAATCGTATTGTCAGATGAAATGAAAAATTTGATTACTATTTTTTAAATACTTTCAACTTTGTTTTTATTGTTGTGAGTCAGTTTTAAATTATGTATCTTTACCCTTGAGGATAAATGGTAGTTTCTGGCAAATGGAATATGGTGTGTTAAAAGAAAATAAAAAATATAATTTATATGAGTTTTATGGCACCTATTGTTATATTAAATTTTTAATTAATTTTAATAATTAAAAAAAATAAGAAAAGCTAAGTGTCATCTAAATTTTTATTAAAAAATATTTAAAGATTAATATTCAATAATGTTGTCAAAATCTCTAATGCTTCACTAAATTTAAATAGATGAGTAGTATATACATATATATGTAGAACATACATACATACGCACACACACTCTTACTTACTTTTCTTCCGATAAAACAAAGCAGGGAGTAAAAATATTCTTCTACGTTGACAAACATAATTTTTTGCAGTGTTTATTGTGGTATTTGAACCTTAATAGTCTCTGGATTCCTATATTGAGAATGGGAAATAGGCCTATTTCAATAATGGATTAGAAATCTCAATTTTATGATTTTTATTCTGTCAAAGATATCCTCAAGACTGACCTATATGCAAAGGTGAAGAATTTACTTAGAAATTACTTAATATATCTAAACATGTGATATGATCTTACTGAAATGCCACTGATCTTGGTTTATCTGTCTTATCCAAATATATTTCACCTAAGTAGCTACTGCAAAGCATTATGATCAGGAAAATTTTATGAGCCAACACCATGTTTTTTGTAAACTGTAAGAATTGGTTAGTAAGATCTGTGCAACTAAATAGCTAAATTTTTGCAGCAATATTTTTGTTTTTCTTTTTTCAATAAATCAAGTTGGAATAAAAACTTTTTCTTGAGAGATTCTGAAATTTCATATTATTTTAATACAATTTTACATTATTTAATATGGAATTTGTCTCTTTTAAGTAATCTCTATTTATACTCACTTCCAAAAGTTAAGCACGGAGAGGAAAAATGTTAATTTCCGTAGGAGATCTGAATTAAAGAAGCTGAAATTTGCTGTCAAGGTAGAAGGAAGTATGCAAATTATATAGGTAACAGCCAATAACGGTTTCGCGTCGAGAAATATGCAAAACAGGCAGTCTTATAAGAAGCCGGCATTGTGAAGGGTTACAGGAGTTGCATATAAGTGCTGATGAAAGGTGTTTAGAACATTGATACGGTTTGTTTTCAAGCTAGACATGTTTCTATGGCATCCAGAAGACGAATGGAAGATTCTGAGCGCTGGCGGGCTGTCGGACGCATTGAAGCAGGACAGTCTAACAGATGTTGCTCGTTTCTTCGGCGTTCATCATTACATCATTTCACGATTATGGAAACAATTCCAAACCAGCCAAACAGTTGTCCCGAAGACCTGTGGCCGGTCGTCCAAGGGTTACGACCCCCGCGGAAGATTCATATATTGCTGTTGTAGCCAAGCGGAATCAAAGATCGACCTCCACATGTGTGACATCTATGATTGTAGCAGCCATTGGTAAGACGATATCTGCCAATATTGTTCGTCGAAGCCTACACATGAATGATCTGAACGCCCGGGTACCACGAGTTTGTGTTCCTTTATCCGTCCAATCCAGAGGGGCATGATTACAGTGGTGCCCAATATGAAATATATTTAAGCAACCATATGGGCACCAATTCATAAGATAAAAGAAATAATAAAATTAAAATTAATTAAAACCATAATAGGAAAAAGCAGCACATGATGAATCCTATTTAGGGAAGTTTAACAACAGTGTTCGTACTCCATTTGAAAATAAACCTTGTAATATGGAGTCCTGAATCATCATTTGATTGTTTTAATTTTATTATTTCATTTATCTTATCAATTGCTGCCCACATGGTTGCTTAAATATATCTCTTAAAACTATTTATTCTAAACATACAAAAAAATTTGTTCCAATTATTTTAAAACAAGAATGAAGAACTTAAAAATTTACTTCCTTAAAATGTGATTTCTGAAAGTTGTGAAAACGATGAAAATAAAAAGCCTACATTTTTATTTTAAAATTCTTCTGAACACAAACAGTACAAATTTAATGACAAAAAATAATTAAGTCTGCATCAAAACTTGTAGAAATTGGATAACTTTAATGTTACCCTGGCTAATTATTGGATTACTCAAAAGAAGATTTAAATTCCTTGTTTCTTACTTTAAAACTATACATTCTATTAATACACCTAAAGGGCCGTCCATTAATTACATGAGGTGTTTTTTAAAAAAATTGGACCCCCCCCCCCCCTGGTGAGATTTCAAAAATTTTAAGAACCAAAAAAAAAGCGGAAATCTTGCTATAATATATATTTTTTTAAAAGCAAAGAAAATTAATAAATCCCTACATTTACAGAGATAATAATTTATCTTTAATAAAATACCCATAATTAGCTGAAAAGCATTCACAGTTCAAATAATACTACATTTGAAAAATTGAAACTAAAATCCTGCAAAAGTCCTTTGGCTATTCTCAGAAATATGTTTTATCAAACAGGTAATGAAACTTCAAAAACCTGAAACAACTTTTCCCGAAATTAATAATACAGTAAAACCTCCTCGTTAAGTCGTCACTCAAGGGACCAAACATTTTTGACGACTTAGGCGGAGTTGGAATTTTTGAAAAAAAAACAACATTGAAATACAGTATTTTCATGAATTGCTATAGGATTCGGTGAGAAAAACAAGATTTTCAGAAATCAATTCATGCAAATGAGTGGAAAATAATAATAAAAAAAAAAACATTTTTTATAGTTACCATATTTTAATCGTTTTAAAAGGCAATGTCTGTCTTTGAAACGTTCCAGCCAACCATTGCTGCAGCCGAAATCTTCATGTTCAACTAAAACCTTCTCGATCTCGTCAAACTTCTATTTCCTCATTCTCTTTTTGTCTTTGCAGTCAGCTTCTTCAATTACTTGTTTCGATGAAAGAATATCGTTTAATGTAGTCCTGGGAATATGGTGTTCTTTGGCAAAAGCTGTTTTCGAAACATTTGATTTTTCAAGAAGTGCAATTAAGTCTTTTTTTTATTTAAAAGATTGCGAGGAAAGTTTTCGTTTCTCTGGCATGTTAAAAACGTAATTGAACCACGAAATTGCAAGAGAAAAAATAGCCCTTACAGTGGAGCTTACTCGCTATGAAATGAAGTCACATTCAGGAGTGGTCAAGAAAAACGTCTACACTCGACAGAGTCGCAGCGAGAAGTGTGCTTTGAATGATTAGCAGCGAGATTCCAAGAACCCAAATCCCCGAAGTGACAGGCATGGTCGAAAATTCCTCGTAAAGGCTTGGCTTTCTTAAAGTGAAGGGGGGGGGGGGCTGAAAAAACAACACGATGGCATGCAAAATGGAGAAGAAAGATGCTTTTGGCCATTTTGAGGGTGACGAGTTATCTGGAGTAGAATTAAATTTGGTGACGGGTAAAGGAGGGTTGTTATACATTATTGTGTATGAGACTTTGTCGGGACCAAAGGAAAACGACAACTTTTCCGGGTGACGACTTAACGAGGTTTTACTGTAATAAAAAGTTCTACGCTGAAAAATTAAGAAATTAATTTTTTTTTTTAGAAATTTTGTGATTGTTACTCATTGATCAAAATTGACTAAATATGATCATTTTTATTTTTTGCTCTTGAAGTTTACAAGATGATATACAATATCTTGCAGTTTCAAAATAATTTGAAATGTCATTGATAAAATGGAACTCATGGATAAAATGGAGGAAATGAAAAAGATCTGTCACAGTTCGATGTTGTGAGATAGTTAAAGTAGTAGCATAGCTATATTTTTTGTACATAAAGTGAGTTACGAAAAGACTGCTCGAAATCTTTTATAAAAATCTTTTATTTCTGTGTCCAGCGCAGTGCAACAATGGAAAACGGTTATTCCTGTGGCATTGTTGCGAGGAAGTCAACAAATGCAAAATGAGCAGTGTTGAACTTCAAAATGTTGCGTTCTCTCCGTCAACAATGGCGCGCTATCAAATAATCAGTTCATTCAAAAAGGAATAACTTATCCCTATTTGCTCAATTATTCAACAAATCATAACCGCTTTCATAGGAAGCGATTCTTCTTGGATTATCTCATACTTACCAGGGGAAGACGAGGGGGGTGACCTAGTTGCCATAAAAAATTAAAAATACAGTAGGTCATATCTTCCAACCAAAGATAAAAAGGGGTTTTAACATCTAACCAAAAAATAAGTTACAGAATCATCTTTGCGCCATAACTCTTTTCCACAGTGCCACCTGGTGCCATTGCCCACTGAAAACTTCCCTCCAGCTGTGTTACTGAATAAATGTGAGTGGGCTTCAGTGGCGTATATAGAATATATTTTCGGGGGGGGCGGCCCAAGATTAATGTAAGGTTAAGTTAAGTAATTTTAAGTAGACACCCCATGAAAATCTATCTCTTCAATCAAAAAAAAAAACGTTGGAGGACATACCTTTATTATTTCGGGAGGGGCCCGGGCCCCCTCGCCCCCCCCCCTTACATACGCCCCTGGTGGGCTTAATAATGATTCTAAAAACCAGCAATAAAAAAAGTTGTTTAACAAATCAAGTAATCAAATAGCATTGCTTCAATGATATTCAACATCCACAGGCAATTAAAAAACTCTTTGTTTCAATCATCACCTGGAGAAGGGTTTCATAAGGTGATCAAATGTTTTCTGATTGCATTGAGTCACCCTAAACTAGACCATGTGAGGGAGAGACTAAATTACTAAAATATTATCTTGATTGAAAACAGAATGAGTTAAATTTAAAAAAATTCTTTGCTAATATCGATATAGAGAAAAGAAATAACCCCATTTATACAGCGCCGTTTCTAGGTGTTCTGCCATCCTAGGCGAGAACTGAAAAATGCCGCCGCCCCCACCAAAAAACAAAAAACAAAAACGACAATCCTATTTTAACAACCAAAAAAAAAAAAACGAAAACAAACATAAAACAGAATCTTCAATTAATAAAAAAAAAAAAAAAAAAAAAACCCCGAATCCATCCTTTGGCCGCTCTAAAATCTTGCCGCCCTAGGCGGCCGCCTAGTCTTGCCTAATGGTAGAAACGGCCCTGCATTTATATCATAGTATTGAACAATTTTCATTTGTACAGTATGTTGATAGGCTCATTTCCCCTAAACTTCAGGGGATGAATAAATGCCTGATTCACTGTCCATCGTACAGCTTTCTCAAATACTCTCTCTATACGTTTTACGACAAACTGGTCCAAGAAATTTTTTCCTGACAAATTCCCTTTAGATTTCAAGACAAGACAGTTAATATTCAACTTTGCTAATTGCCCATTTCAGAAATAAAATTTTTCTTTGCCAAATAATGTGCATATTTACTTTAATGTTATTTCCAGAGCCATTTTAGCAGCTGGGTGTGGATGGAAAGATTCCCCTATTATGTGTTTCATATTTGAAGATTACATCTACAAATGTAAGGCATATAGTGTACAATCATATCAATAGAATCCTTGTTTAAACACCATTTTATAAAAAGCGTGTTATACATGTGATAATTCTATCCATAAGCATTCAATACTATACTTATGGATAGAATCATTATTAAAACTCATTTTATTAATTAAAATTAACATATTTTTTTTTAAACAGATAAAGCTTAGTCTTTGCAATTTTAGGGCAGCCATGAGAAAAACACCATGATTTTCATCGACTTTAAAAAATTAAATCATAGCAAAGGAAAAAAAAATGTTTGCTAAGTAGTAGAAATGCAACTACAGTATTTTCCAAGATTACTATGAGGATCGATCAGAAAAAAAGTTTACAACTGCTAAAAATGAAATTTATGAGTTTGCCATAATGCTGGCGGTTGCTGAAATATCTGATATAGGGCTATACTGCTCAGTACCGTTTTGGTCTTTCTCGTGCGCGCCATTGGAAGTGCATACAGTCATTTCAAAATGGCGATCTGCATGGATAACTGGTTTAAGATTTTTATTGAAATCTTAAAGAAAATGCACAACAACATCAGGAACAAATGTCCTGGTCTTCTGAATGACACTGTGATCCACCTTCAGGACAATGCCCAACCACATATTTTATGGAACATACACAACTTGTTGCACAGTTTCCAAAGAAAATTTGGGAACACATCCTGCCATACAGTCTGATTTGGCTCGCAGTGATTTTAATCTGTTCCCTGTCTTAAAAGAGCATGTCAGAGTTTACACTTCACAAGCAATGAAGAAGGCAAACTTGATGCAAAAAAGTGGCTATAACAACAGGCCCTGACTTTTATGTGGCTGGGATGGACAAACGGATCAAACAATCTGACAAAAATCTCAGTCGTCGAGATGACTGTAGAAAAATAGTGTATCTATGCCACTTTAAGGGCACCATCTGATTTTTTTCCAATAAAAAAAGATTTGCTTTCTGTACACAAGCTTTGTAATTTTTCTTGTTTTTTCTAATTGACCTATGTATTAATGATGTTTAAGCTTTCCTAGGGACTTTGTTTCTCTTCCAGAGCATGTTGGTCCAGGCTCTCCAGAATCCATAGGCCTGATTGCGCCGCCGCTGGCGACGGAGGATTTCCCTTTCGAGGTACCTCCTGGAGTAGTTTCTTTTGAAGAATTTTCCATCATGCATAGTTATTTGAGATTTGGTGGGGGATATGGCAAGAGCCATATCCAAGATAAAACTCTTTAACTACTTTGATAAAAACCCCAAAACACATATAACCTGGTTTAAGGAGGTAAAGAGCGACATGGAAGAAATGGGAATAACAGCGGAAAAATTGGAGAATAGGGGGATGCTCAGATCAACAGTTAAAAATTTTGTTGGTTTTCAAGCAAAGCAGAAAAGGAAAACAGGAGGAATCTGGACAGATGAAAGACGAAAGCAACAGAGTGAAAGGATGAAAGAATACTGGAGGAAGAGAATGAGTGAGGGAAGAAAATCATGAAGTTATTTTTCGTGGTCCCTAGTTGGCCAAATTCGGAAGAAGAAGAAGAAGAAGATGTTTAAGCTATTAGTATTTTCTAATTTAATGTATTTCACCAAGAGAGAAAAAAAGTGAAATACTAAATACTGTATTTGAATACTTTATTTATAAAACTGCAATTCCAATTGTTAAAAATTATGTTTCGACTTTAATTTGTAAAAAGCTACAAAAGATAACGAATTCAATTTTTTTTTTTTTTTTGTTTTTAAAGAAATGAAGAAAGTCATATAATTAGCATTTAAGTGATTATTAGTGAATTTGCAAAAAAAAAAAAAGAACTCAAGTTTATAGGAAATTGGGTGTGGGAGCCTCCCAAGAACTTACATTTTGACAAAATACATTATACTCTGTCCAAAGAACTGTGAGCTCTGTGAGCTCACAATTAACCCACTCTCATACCGCCACTCCCACACGCGTGCCCGTTTTACCTGTGGTCAATGGTTCTTCCCTGAGTCTCTACTGGGCCTTTTTCTTCAAAACTACGTTTTTTTAAACTGTTACCTTTACTTAATTTTTATTAGAATTATTAAATTCTACATATCATTGCTTGCAAAAAGAGTCCAAACACGGTGCAATTGTGATACTTCTAAGCATTTTAATGGTCAGTGGGTTAAAAAATATAAACGACCATTAAAATGCTTAGAAGTATCACAATTGCGCCGTGTTTGGGCTCTTTTTGCAAGGAATGATATATAGAATTTAATAATTGTAATAAAAATTAAGTAAAGGTTACAGTTTAAAAAAACGTAGTTTTGAAGTAAAAGGCCCAATAGAGACTCAGGGAAGAACCATTGCCCACAGGTAAAACGGGCGCGCGTGTGGGAGTGGCGGTGTGAGAGTGGGTTAATTGTGCTCTCCCCTCCTCCAGAGCTCACGACATTACTAAATCGATTTTTTAGAATCAAGCGTTGAATAAATTTTAAGTTAAAATTTATATTTAAAAAAAAAAAAAGAAAAAAGAAGATGAAGTAGAAAGCTAATAGTGTTAGTATTAGGAGCTATCATCACGACCTTTCAATCTATTTTTAGGGTATTGAAATAACTGGCATGCTTTTAGTTTAATTAATCTCTTGCAGCTGACTGATTAAGCATCTTCATTTTTTTTTTTTTGCGAATCGAATCCTTTAACTAAGATCACAGTAATTCCAGGCTTTCTAATATAGCACAAACAGAATATTTACGTCAGAAAAAATGTTTTAATCAATATGGATAAAATACTGAGTCGTACAGAAAAAAGTGATAAAACGGGTTCCAATTAAGCAATAGTTAATCGGCTCCTACTCAAATTTGTACAATTATTTTCAATGATTTCATGGATATGGTATGTGGAGAACGATTGTTTTAGATTCGGATGCTTTTTTTTTTGCTTTTTTCCAGTTTTGCCTGATCGGTATTGATGACGTGATTGGACAAATCCGTGGAAAAAAAGCTTTAATTTGCTATCTCATGAAACATTTTTTTAAAAATTAAAACTGTGATCGGTGGCTGTTCCCAATTAGATTGCAATTCATGCTACAAAAATAGAAACCAAAGACTCTAGGTATTACAAATTGAGAGGGTTCAAATTTAACAGACGAATATTTCAATTTAAATATATTTGGTTGCAGATCCATTAAAAAGAAAAAAAAGCTCCCGTTTTTAGGATTTTTGGATTGATTAAGTGGTTCATGGTATCTTTTAATCTGTGGAAACAGTCCATTGACCAAAAACAGTTTGATATATTTACTGACTTAAAGGTGGGGAAAGTGTTCGTATTGATTATACACATGATTACATTGAAAATGCAAAGCATCAAATGGGAAACAAAATATTCTGGGCGTGTTGGCCGTCAGTTAGTTTTCTGGTCAATTAAAATACTTGTTAAAAAGTGAAAGGGAAAAAGTGGGAAAGTTGAAATTCTAGTTCTACCGGAATCCGAAACTAGAATTAAAACGGGTACAGATTAAAAATAGCTTTGTTGATTATTTATTTATTTTTCTTTAGTATTAACATAATTAAGTTTTTTTCGACAACTGTAATAAAAAAAAACTGAATGGTTTTGATTCTGTTTCATCCATAACTTTTTCTTTTTAATACTTATTAGTTTCATCAGAATTGGAGGATTTCAAATCTCCTAATCAGCATTCATGGCCTACTTTAACAGAAAACGAGACGATAAGGATTGCATATTAAAACAATAATTAATTTACAAAAGTTCCTTATTCACAAATCTACTTTACATTTGTTACTGAATTAGGAAAAAAAAATCAGTTAACTGAAGTATTTTTTTCCCCTACATCAAAATGAATTAAAAAACCAAAACGTAAAATTCATGGACTGAATTAATGAAAGTGCTGTTTCCAAATGTTGGCTGATGTGCTTATCTTAGTACTCAAATTAAGAACCTTGGTTTGAAAAATGGAGTTGATAATAAAACATCGATACAAAAAATATTCAGTTTTTCATAAATGTACATTAGTCAGTATAACGTCATTTGATAGATATTTATATCAAACAATTGCTTTATGCTTCTTTTTATGGTTAAAAAAACTAGTGAAATTAGTGATATTTAGATAAAGTAGCCTGATTGTATAACATTACGTGATATAATGGTCCGAAATGAAGTTTTTTTTATATATACAGGATGATTCAAAATTCCCTGTTCAAACTTTAAAGATAGGTTTTACACAGTAAGACAAACAAAAAAGTTCAAATGGGTCCGGAAATGAATAGTTTTCGTGAAAAACATAGTTTTCATTATTCAATATATGTTTTTTTTTTATTATTGTTATTATTTTTGTTGGCACAGTATGGTGTGATAAAATGTATTTCATAAATTAAAACGCAGATATACAAATTAGGGAAAGAGTGATTTAATAAACTGTGTTGAAAAAAAAACAACAAACAATTAATGGGTCTGGAAATGAATAGTTTTCGCGAAAAATGTAGTTTTTATTATTCAATGTATGGTTGGTCATTTCCGGACCCAATTAATTATGTATTTTTTCAACACTGTTTATTAAATCACTCTTTCCCTTTTTTGTATATCTGTATTTTAATTTCTGAATATTTTGAAATACGTTTTATCGCATCATACTGTGCCAACAAACAACCATACAAATTGAAAAATGATAACTATGTTTTTCATGAAAACTATTCATTTCCGGACCCATGTTGATTTGAACTTTTTTGTTTTTTCTTACTGAGTAAAACATACTTTTAAAGTTTTTACAGGGAATTTTGAATCACTTTCTATATATATACTAGCTGTACCCGGCATGCGTTGCAATGCCACTCAAAGAAAGAAAGGGCTCGTGAGAAGGGGCCCTAAATATAAGGTCCCGGTGTCGATCGGGGGTGGGACAATTAGGCCCTTGTGTCGCCATCCCCACTCAAGTGTGGTGGACCTGTCCCCCATAGGAGAGCGAATTTTTCTCTTTTTCCAATTGACTTAGGGGCCCCGAGAAGGGGCCCTAAATATAAGGTCCCGGTGTCGATCGGGGGTGGGACACTTAGGCCCTTGTGTCGCATCCCCCCACCCAAGTGGGGTGTCCCTGCCCCCCACAGGAGAGCGAATTTTTCCTTATTTGCAATTGACTTGGGGGCCCAAGAAGGGGCCCTAAATATAAGGTCCCGGTGTCGATCGGGGGTGGGACACTTAGGCCCTTGTGTCGCATCCCCCCACCCAAGTGTGGTGTCCCTGCCCCAAATAGGAGAGCGAATTTTTCCGTTTTTTGCAATTGACTTGGGGGGCCAGAGAAGGGGCCCTAAATATAAGGTCCTGGTGTCGATCGGGGGTGGGACACTTAGGCCCATGTGTCGCCATCCCCCCACCCAAGTGGGGTGTCCCTACCCCCCATAGGAGAGCGAATTTTTCACTTTACACAATATTTGTGTAGTTCTTATTTTCACCACCAGGTGGATATTGGGTTTTTCAGGGCTTTTACCCCTTTTCAACCCCTTTGGGGGGGTGGGCCCGGGTTCTAATGTAGCCTATCTTTTCCGCAGTGTCCTAAAGAGTAATTCTGCAAAGTTTGGACCAGATAGGTCAAAGGGCCTAGGAGTGTATAAAGGACAAAGAAACAAAGAGACAAAGAAAGAAAGATACATTCATTTTTATATCTATAGATATCATTAAATACTTTATCATTTAAACCTAATCAGTAACAAAAACAACAACAACAATAATGTGAAATTTCAGTTTGAAACAAGTTTGATATATTTGGGTTTCAGGTTGAAATGTTATATTTCTGTAACACGGGTGGCGCCAATTTAAGTTTTAAAAATCAATTCTCAATAATTATACGTATTAAAGCATGGCTATACTTATTCCAAACTTCACGTCTAATTCCCGCTTCACAACGAAACTACGCTTCATTTTTAGAAATGATACCAACGAGAATAAACAAATAAAACTTCAAACCTTGCCAAACACTTTTTTGATGATTTTCAATATTTTACGTAAATATTAATATTTCCGAGTACTTTTTTTAAAAATTTAAACAAGAAAATTTTACTATAAAGTCAAACATCACTGTATATATTTTTCATAGGAATCCAGCTATTTTTTTTTTATGTTCTAGGAGGGAAAAAAAAAAAACCCTCCTCCGCTGGCTTGCTTGCTAATCGATGAATTTGGTATGTCGGTTATTGTCTAACCGACTCAATAATATCCTGTCTCATAAAAATCAGATATTAATAATAAAAAAAATCCTATATTATAAAAAGACCAACTTTTTTAAAAGGCAGGTGAACCCAATAAAAGTTCACTTAAAAGCTTGACGCCTTTTTTTTAGACCTAGATTAGATTGTATATCGTAGGATGTTTCAATATTGTGTGAGTCTTTTAGTTCAGTGTATAATTTTCAGAAAAAAACCATAGTAATTTGCAGTATTTTAAACGTGATTTTAATTATTCAAATGGGCTTTATTAGAAAAAACAGGGTTCCAAATAGGCTGTGATCGGTGTTCATAATAAGGTTTCTTGTTAGTTTATCCTGAAGGAGACAAGGAAATAAAGAATAACTGTAAAGCACACACAGATACGATATTTTACCGAGTCGGTGGAAGGGGAAAAATCATTAAAAACGTTCTAACCAACAAAAACTCATGGGCCCTATGTTTCAAAATTTCGGGGGAAGGAGTTGTTATATTAACTGAATACATTGATACATTGTAACCCTTTCTATACTGAAACTGGAAAGGAGTGCAATAAAAACATTTCTTGATGCTATGAGGAAAAAACGAAATATATATATATATATATAACTAATCACACTGTTCTGTTCTTTTTAGCTAAAATATATTGTAAAACAACGCTATAAAAGAGTTAAAAAAAGTTAAAGTACCCCTCGCTGCAGGCCTATACAGGCCTATTGGGGCGCAGGAGGTCAGGCTCCGGCGATGCAAACCACGGGACAAAGTTGGGGCCGGGTGGTCAGCCCGACGCCCGCCCGCCTTTAACTCCCGGGAAAGAAACCCGGTACCCATTTGAGAGAAGGTTGGGTAGACCCTAGGACCCGTTTGGAGATGAAAGGAGCATGGAAAAATCCCGCCCTCCGCCGAGGCCGGGAAGCTGTAAAAGAGTAACTAACACTAAATAAATATAGGCTTTTTTTTTAAATTAAAAGATGTTAATTGTTTTTTGAGTTAATTAAAGAAACACTTGTATCAAAAATATCAGTTTTCTGCATCAAATAAACGAAATTTTAACAAAAACCGAAGTTGAACAATGACTGGTTTTATTTTACCTTAGACTGGTTTGATTACAAAACAAATACAAAGAGATAATGGATTTAATCCAAACTAGACACAAAAATAAACTCCAAAACACCTACACTGTAGACACTGTTGATACCAATATTTCGTTTTAATTTCTTAAAACTTTTTCAAGGTTTTGTTTTATGAACAAAAAATAAAATAACATAAAAAAGGAAAGAGAAATTCATCTCTCATTAAAACAATATAAAAATACAACAACTAAAAAACATGAATAAACAAAGCAAGTGAATAAAAATTGGACAATAAAAACGGTGACTATTGTTGACAAACAGATGAACTATATGAGAACTATATATACGTTATCTGTACCCTAGCAAATTCAATGGTCTTTGATTTCGAATATCGCTAAGGTCTCGTAAAACCATATGGAAGATGCATTTTCGACATCTGCAAATTTCCCTTTTGTTGACGATAACATGTTGAGGATTTTGAACCCAGCTTGGAAACGTTCCTCTAAAATTAATTGTTTGTTACTAAGGAGTGAACCTAATGTAGTAAATACTTGTTTTTAAGTCAGATTCTGGCTTAAAAGGATTTGAGTGTGAAGGTTTATGACGGACTTCACTTGTAAAAAAAAAATCTCACTTTCTGTTACCCATGGCAGCTAAGGAGAAACTTGAAATGCCATGTTAAGGGGATTAAATGTAGGATAATGAATGAATTCATTGGATTCTCATGAAATTTGTTGTAAATTAACATTCACCAGCTTTAAGTTAAAATTCCTTGGTTAGTATTGCAACTTGGAAACCTAAAACCCTTCTGTTGGCTCTTAAAAATCCTCTAAACAGCCTCCTAAAATCTCCAGGCTGATATCCAAGTTACACCAATCCAATTATAACGAGAGAATCGTTGGTGGATCTTTTTGATTAAAAAACAGTCTTAGAAACTTCACTAGGTTTCTGTACTTACATAAGACTGTTTTCTGAATTCATTTGATTTTTGAAGTCCCTTCCACTTTCTTTTAAAGATCCTGCTGTTTCAATTACACTGAAGCTCGGTTATAACGCGGTCTTTCGGATCCAAGATGTCGAAGATCGCGATATAACCGAACTTTTATTACTTCGCGACGTCAAATGTCGTACATCGCACCCTATTATCGCCCACACGATTCCAAATCGATTTAAAATGGTCATTTCGCGATTACCTAATCATTCAGAGCTATGTGAGAGAATTTTATATTTATAAATACATAAATCATTACCTTTTCAACACTTTGATGGTGATCTATATTAGCCAAAATCGATTTGGCGCCGTCATCTTGACAAACGACGAGCCAGGTGGATCAAATCTAGGTATTCATACGCCTATTAGATTACATGGGCCTCTTTACTGGTTGTCATTGGCAGAAAAATAGATCTCGACATTCATTTTGGTTAAACGAAAAAGTCCGCGATTCTGGTTTTTTTTTTAAAAAATATATTGTATTTGAAGCATTTTCATGACATTAGGGTGGGTATAGAGTCTCAATTACTATAAATAATAAGGAAACAAACATATTAATCTATACCTTTGATTTGATTTTAGGCGAAAAAACGGTAAATTTTGCAATTTTACAATTATACACCTTTTCCGAAATAGAAGGGGTCCAAGACCAAATCGCGTTATAATCCGAATTCGCGATATAAACAACCGCGTTATAACCGAGCTTTGAACAGTGTATTTTAAATTTAAATAAAATACAAGATGAATATAGTTTAAAGATTTCAATTTGTAAAAAGAAGGCTGCAGTTTTTATTATTGTATTGCAGGTATTGTTTGTACTTAAATATCAAACTGACTGACCAATTTTTATATGAAATAGTTAAGATAGTGCTTTTTGTTCTCATTACGAAATGGGATAATTCTTGTTGAATAAAAAGTCCATGAAAGAATTTGAAGCCTACTTTCTTTTGTGCTCTTTCTTTTTCGTTTTTTGAATCGTGGAAATACAACAAACCAAAGGTCTTCGTTCACTTTCACATTAGTATCGGACTGATATAAACAGTACAATTTTTCAATTTCTGTAAAAATAAATAATTAAACCAGCTTTATTTAATTTGAATGAAATCAAGACTTTTGCAAATTATTGGATTATTAAAATGTTTAATATATGTCATCGTTGTTTCGATTCAAATGATTTTCTATGGGAATTATTGTCTTAACTCGCTGGTTTCTTGACAGGAATTTGAAAAAACAAATATAGTTACAGCTTCTCTTATCCGTAAGTATGTAAGTCAAGTTTTAAGAAGATGTTATCAATATTTATTAGGGGCCACACAGAAATACAAACTGACTGTTTTTTGATGAACTTGATTTGCTTTTGATATTAGGCTAAAAATGAATTTCCTTTTAGGACTCGAGCGAATATCTGATGTTTTCTCTCGGAATTTTTAAAGAATGGATCGATTTTAGGAGGAAAAACCTGTAGTTTCCTTGTAGTTGGATATAGTTTGTAATCATTTCTTCGAATACTGGTTCCCAATTGGTAGTCGTGATCAGGTTTTTATTAAATTTTTTTGAGGGGAGGCTTAACTGGGAATAGGGTTTTTTTTTTTTTTGGGGGGGGGGGGGGTTGTAAGAGATGAGTAGAGGCTGAGTTACTTTAATATCAAAGACGGATTGTCAAATCGAAACGTTTGGGAATCAGGATCTTACAGGATTTATTTCAAAACTGAGCAGAGGAAAAATGCGTTCCTAATGGTTTCGGAAGTGTTGCTATCGTAGCGTTAAAACTTCCTTTAGTTGATCATTACAATTTTGTTCTGCTGCTAAATATAGGAAATATTTAGGATCACAACATGTGAAATCTAGTTTAATTGCTGAAAAATGATACTGCAGTTTTCCTTTTTCCTTTTTTTTAAGGATTTTTTTTTCCTTAAAGAATCCTTAATAAGAATCCTTAAAAAAAAAGTATATTTAACAGTAAAGTCCTATTAAGAGCTGTTGACTTCCATCAACAGGTGCTTA
This sequence comes from Thereuonema tuberculata, assembly GCA_023159025.1. NCBI lineage: Eukaryota > Metazoa > Arthropoda > Chilopoda > Scutigeromorpha > Scutigeridae > Thereuonema > Thereuonema tuberculata. Next base: position 134,388,085 of record JAFIDM010009631.1, on the reverse strand, counting down.
AGTTAAATAATATAAAACAGTAGATAATATAACTACATTAAATCTAATACGAAAATGATACAGCATACATTATAGATTGGGTGATAAACAAAAACATTATTTATAACAGTAGCTTAGAAGTTAGAGAAATATTTAAGAAATAATAATAATAATAATAATAATAATAATAATAATCAGTTCTTTCGCTGTGGAGTTCTTGAGATACAAAGATGCCTATCGGATGAAAAGATATGAAAAAGAGAGAAACAATTTCTTTAGATATTTTCATATTTACAGTAAAATAAACCAAAGAACGCACATAACTAAACAAAACAAA
>JAFIDM010009631.1:134359389-134370388 GCA_023159025.1 Thereuonema tuberculata | reverse complement strand
AAAAAAAAAATGAAAAGAAACATTCTTCCACAGTCATGTTATTTACCTGATCTTTAAAGATGGGACTCAAATAAAATTAATACTTGTGTTAGGGGTGAGAAAATCGAATTGGCAGCCTAGAACCCTGACCTGAAAAGAAACCTTTAGCCTAAAGCTATGAAGTGAAAACATTTAGGCTACCTATATTCTTAGTAACAGTTATTAGCCTAGCCACTAATGTAGGTCTATACTCTTGGTTCATATATTAGTATTAAACTAAATTTATTTTGAAGTTAGCAAAACATCGCCATTTTTCAATTAAATTGTACGAAAATTAAATTAGAAACCAATTTACAAACGAATTATTACAAATTTACTTAACGGTGAAATTTAAGAAAGTTTATTCTTGCAAATAAAATAAAGATTAATCAAGATATTAATAGAGAAAGACGTACGTGTAGTTTTTTAAAAGTATATAGAAAAATCATTTTGAACACTGCGCTTTAGTAGAAAACATTCCGTCTGCCATGTTTACATTATCTTCGTTTTTAAGTGTGATACAGCTAGTAGTGAGACAACTAAAGTCAAAGGTTTCCGTTTTTACTAATTTGTAAACTTATTTGTAACAAATTGTCAGCCTGTTTGCTAATATGAAGTTGAATACTTAAACGCCTCATCTTTAGTATCAATTGAAGTACCTGGACTCCGAAAACAAAACATAATAATCAAAATTAAACTTTCCAATCCTTTATAAAATAGGAAAAGAAAAGATTTAAAGTTAATCTCTTATTAGTATTGGACTGATTGAAGACCAAAGCCAACGGAAAAAAAAAAATCGGTAAATTCTTTGTCACTGATTTTTGTCACTTTTTCAAACGAGGTCCGCCATAGCTTCTAAAATGTATTTCCCAATTAAATAATCCAAAGCTTGTTTTTCTTTTTAATAAATGAATAAACTCTTCCCTTATCTTGGATTTCCATTTTTTATGAATCGGCTAAAATTGGTTGTCGAGTTACAAATCTTTGGACTAAAGAACTTCTTTTGAGTTACGATTATTGAAACACTTTTAAGGCTTAAGAAAATAAAAAGAAGCAACGCTTATACATTTTTAAAAAGAACTGACGTAATAAACTTGTTCCGCTAAACCTTCTTTGATGTGGATCATCTAAGAATTATTTTTAATCATCCATAGATATATTGATCTCTGCAGTGTAGTTTTCTTGTGGAGTCCAGAACATTCTATAACATCGTATTATACAGACACTCCTATTTACTGTGTTGTTTGAATTTATATACCTATGGATTAATAGTGGATGGAAATATTACAATGCACTACGAGTCGCTGTCCTGTAAACTCAATACAGTGTGTACAGTGATTTAATCAAATCATTTGCTAAAATGAACTGTTGAATAATATTTCCTAATATTGATTTCTGCCTTCTCTTGCCTTATTTTTTTGCTTTCTTTTAATTCTTGGCATGTTTTGTTTTATTTTATTTTATTTTATTTTATTTTATTTTATTTTATTTCTATGTTGAAAATTATTTTCTCAAGATTGTAATTCTATAAATTTTCTTTCAATTTTCATTTAACGAAATAAAAATCATACGAAAAGGCATTAACATTTCGAAAAATTAGTCTAAATTAATAGAATTATTCATGAGCTGAAAAATAGGAAATCGTTGACCATTAGATGTAGAGTTTACTGTGATTAAAATGGGACATCTTATCAGGGAGACAGGAGGGAAGACAGAAGAAGAAGAAAAAAAAAAAGCAAGACCTATTAACCTTAAAATTTTATGTCTCTTTATTATCAATACTTTATAATTTTTATTTTACAAACTAGTAGAGAGGAAGATGGTTTTAGAAAAGGAGGAGGATCTGGAAAATGAAATCTTCAATAGAAAGTATCATCAAATAAATAAATAAATAAATAAATAAACTCTCACCTTTAGTTCAGTTATTCACGTTGATTTCAGTTCTAGAAGAAAACCAGATTAATTTATTGCTTATTCGTATATATTGACTTTGATATGTTCTACACTAAAAACAAAATATTGATACTTTACCTTTTGATATCTGACAAAACTCAATCCTCAAGCAACGAATCGAGCTGAATTATTACATCCTAACACTGTAAAAGTTTCATGGCCATAGTTTTAGACATGGAAAAACTTTCCAAAATATCTCCCTTAGATTATTTATTATTATTATTCTTTCTTTACAAAAGAATTCCAATCGTTGAAAAACGTTTAAAAGTTTTTGAGGAACACTCATTCAAAAGATTATAGGAACATTATTTTTGGTGCCAATTTAAAGAAAATAATGCCAAAATGTACATTTTAGTTGAATATAACATTAAATTTTCGTTTCTTTCTATCTTTTTTTTGTCTAAACATTTTTTCGATTAGAAAGTAGAATAAAAGAACAAATTTTTGTTTGAAAACATTCCGCTGAATATTGATAACTTGAATTTTTGTGTGAAATTTCTTTATCCTTCCTTTTAAAATGTAATTGTTCCAATACTTTATTTTCTTATATTTTATTAGTATTTCCTTTATACCCATCCAACATCGTAGTTCATAATTGAAGACAAGAATTGACTATCTTTCGAGTTCTGTTTGACCTAAGAAGATAGCGCCATCTACCGGTACATGCAATCTCTCTCATTTTTTTTCTCTCGATACAAATAAAGAAAGACTGTAGTAAAAGTCTTGTTGGTCAGTCTGTCCACGTAAACTAACATTCTGTGAAACCTAACATTCAATATTCTCGAAAAAAATGCTACTTGCATTTTTATCAATATCAGCCTAAAATAAATAGCCATTTATTTCTAAAGGCCTCTGGATTGATGACCGCATTAGAAAATATATTCTCCATTCTAGAATACATCTTTTCAGTGGCGTAACTACAAGCGTGCGATTGGGGCAAAGGTCCCGGCTGCCAAATGGAGAAGGGGCTGATTATTTTGGTTAAGATCCCTAGCATTGCGTTCTTTCCAAATTTACTTGTTAACAGAAATGGTTTAGCATTTGATAATTTGTTCGAGGACATTAACTACTTCTGCCTATAATTGTTAGAATGTTTTTCTAATACAATCACTAAGGAGATATATTCAGTAATATTCATCTATCATTAAGGTTTCACTTTCCTAAAATAGTATTGTATTAACGGCAACGCATTTCAGTGGATGTTTTTTCTACCTTAGCTCCTTATCTTCAAATTCGGAATAGACCAGAATGATTAGGGTCTTCTTTTCAGTAACTATTATGAAAACTTCAGCTTTTAAGGATAAATAGTTTAAGTTATCTTGATCGCTCAAAACATACATAGAATTACAATTCTAAAACTTGATGTTCTAACTTTTTTTGTTCCTCTCTGATGCATAATAAGAGATACCAAATATAATTCTCATTAATTTCTATTGGAAAGTAACACTGATAGGTCCCAAACTCCCATCTCCATAATTTAAACACTGAAAATTCTACTACTACTAATAATAATAATAAATATTAGCTGCTTCGACTTCATTCTGATCTTTTATCGTTATTTGTTTAATTTTCAATAAAATCTTCAGGAATCTTACAAGATCGTACATAATGCAAGATCCATTGACATCATTCTAAATCAGTGTTTCTCCATCTTGAACTGCGGATCCCTTTTCCGCGTGTGCCCCCCCCCCCCCCCGCTTAGAAAAGTTTAAAACAGATTCACGGTTTAAAAAAAGAGAGAGCAGACGCTTTCTAACAAAGTACAGAAATACATAGCATAGTGTAGTTAGCTATTTTAATTGTAAAATTGGTTATTTTATATTAAACTTTTGCATTTGATAATTTATGAAGGATTCTTTTTAATAAGAAGGCACGAGCGCCCATAGGAGGATTTTGCAGGGGGAGGAGGGGAGAACGCAAATATATTAGTAGTGAAAAAAAGTCTGTAAAAATTGTAACTTTATATTGGGAAATTATATAAAATAAATATAAGTAAACCAAAGGAATTAGTTATAATAAAATTTACTAATTTTCGATTTGTTAGTCCTCTTGAGATGAAAAAAGTTCTATGACTTTCATATAAATTGGAAATTTCAGGGTGGGGTAAATGCCCCCCTCTTGCACATATGTACGGACACCCATGGGTGAAGGGAATCGTTTTCAGCAAAAAACAATATTAAAAATATTTTAAAATGCTTAAATATTTATGATGTTTATAAATTTTCAGATGACTATCTTTCTGTAAATGACTGAAGATTTGGTATAAACATCTAGAATTATTTATTTATTTATAATAACTGGTGGCGACAATTGGAACTAAAGTATTGTTGTCCATAATAACGCCACATATTAACCGGGAGGTAAAAATTAGAACTATGGGGTGTAAACGGGAGAGCGATGAGGAGATGGGCAAACATTGTTTCAGCATATTTTACGGGGTTTTCGCGATAGATACAGATTTGTAATGATCACATGATTTTTTTTACGAACTGGGAAAGGTTTGAAGTGATAGAGGTGTGGAGAAGGGGAGAAAGGAGTGGGAAGTTAGGAATCTCGAGTTACAAACAAATATATTACTTTGTACCTATCACGGGATTTTTGTACCAACTGGGAAAGTTTCGAAGTGATCTCACAATTTCAATTTCTTCAATCCACATCAGAACAACTCTTTTTTGTGACCCGTACGTATCAACTCAGCTAGTTGATACTGAAGTTGAATGAGGAATCCCTCACATTGCTAATCCTAAACAAAACGTATTTTCCTTCAGTACAGCACCCTTTTACACCTTCTGATTGGATATCTAAAGAGCATTGTATATAGCAGCAGAATTAATCTTGCTGATTTGCAGCATGTCATTAAATGCCATTTGACATCCTTTACTTTATCGGCAACCTTTGGAGAACATCATTCTACTGAAAAATATTGGTATAAAAGTCAACTTTCCACATCTACAGTACAGGCCTGATACCTAATTAAGTAATGGCTTCCACTATGTCAGGTCAGGTGACGCTCCTCTGACAAGCCCTAGAAATATGCCATCATTATGTACGTACACAAAAATATCCGACACCCCTTCGTAGTAGTGAATGTTCATATAATCAGAACCGTGACTTATACCGCCGATACAGGAAGTACACAGTTTTGCAATCTTCAGAGACACATATTAACAGTAGAATGGAGAGTACTCAAGAACTCAATGAATTTCAAGATGATACTATCGTAGGAAGCTACCTTGCAATAAGTGAGTTCGTGAAATTTCTGCCTTGTTGAGAAGTCAGCTCAACTTCTCCGATCAACTGTAAGTGATGCTACTGTGAAGTGGAAACGCCCAAGAGCAACAACAATACAAAGTAGCATCTCCAAGTGCTGTTCTCGTTGAACATCGTTACCGATTTCCGAAATGTCTCTGCAAACAACGCTAGTATCATAACTGTTTATCGAGAACTGAAGGTCATGATTTTCTTGGTTGCGCAGCCGCACCCATGCCTAAGATCAGGAAGTGCAACGCCAAGATCTGAAACGGCTTCATTGAGCTTGGAGCAATGGAAAAGTGTTCTCTGGAGTACGGTATCATATTTCATCATCTAGCAGTTGCTAGGGACGAATCTGGGTTTGGCGGATCCTGGAAAATCGTTTCCTGCAAGAAAATATTGTGCTAACTTGAAGATTGGATGAAGCATCATGGTCTGTCCTATTTTTTTATGGTTCGAACTGGGCCCCTAGTTCCAGTGACGGGAATCTGAACACTGTGACTTATAATAACATTCTAGACAATTCTGTGCTACCAACTTAATTGGGGCAGTTCGTTGCAGGCCCTTTACTGCATCAATGTGACAGTGTCCCCGTTTACAAAGTAAGATTTGTGCAGAAATGGTTTGATGAGATAGGTTTGAAGAACTTGAGTGGCCTACACAGAGCTCTAACCTCAACCCAATCGAACAGCTTTTAGAATGCCCACTGCGAGCCATATCCAGTCACTCAGTAACCATCTCACTAATGCTCTTGTGGAAGAACGGAAGGGAATTCTTGGTGACATTTTTTACCAAAATCAAGTGAAAAAACCTTTTGAGTGAAGACAATTATAACAATAAAAGGTGGATCGACTCCAATTAACGCTTCCAAATTAGAATAAGATTTTTGGTGAGCAGGTTTCTTGAATCTTTTCATCATATGGTATATGCGTATGGAATGCAACTATAACATAAGCGCACCCATGATTTTGGAATGGGTTACGATGGTCGTAATCATTCAACCAAAAAAAAAGCGTCGTGTCCTTTCCCGATGGGGGGAGGGTGTTAAGACAAACCGATGAACTGTCTAATAAAAAAAAAAAGACAGGTCCAAAATCCTGCTTCTTTCATTTTTGGATGCAATGGGGATGGGGATTCTAACCCCCTATCAATATCCCTCCCTTCGGTGCGTTAGTGAACTATAAGTACATATTTCTAACATACATGGATAAGTAGTTATTGCCCTTGTGTTTACACACAATAGTTACAATATACGTATAGGCTCATAAGTCTAATAAGTAATAATGATTCCAGAATGAAAAGAACTTTTCATCTTCTCTTCTATTTGTTTTGCAACACTCCTGAACTCCTGCTCAAGGTACCGTTGAGACTTGCACATTAAATGGTTTTAGCACATCGCTACATCTCTTCATATCTATATGGCGAAAGAATAATATAGTAATGTTGATATCTTCGCTTCAAATTGACTGTGCTGACCTGATGCATTTTCTTTATTTGTATCTTTATTTTCCTACTCAAATCACACTCAAGGTACCTACGAATAGAGATACTTTAATTACTGGAATTATAATTTTTACTGAAAAACCACATCTTCGGAAAACATTCTATATTTTTTTTGAAGGTCAAAAGTAAATTATCCCGTTTTAAGATGCAAAATTACGCAATTATTATTATGTAAAAGTTTCAAACCATCGGTTTCCCTAGCTAACACAATATGGCGGGTCAAGCACCAAAGCACATATTGCTAAGTGTGCATGAATAATAGGGCTGTGTGGTTGTGTCCCTAAATTTCCTAACTATGCGTGTTGTGTTGAGTACCACAGCCTTCTGGAGTTGTGCGTAAGTGTTTTTGTGAAGTCCTAGTGTGCTGAGGCTGTGGTGCAATGTGTAAGGCACCAGACCAGTGGCACCAGACCAATAGGAACAACACGTACTCGTTCCTGCCTCCACAGCTTCTGGAGCTCATATGCTAGATCGATGTATTTATTGATTTTGTGTGTGTGAGTTTTCTGCATGTTCTTGCCAACAGGCACTACAATATCAATGAGATAGGTCTGTTTGTTGACCTTCTTAACAAGTGTGATATCAGATCAGTTGTGATGTTTTGTCTGTGTGAATGGGGCGGTCCCAGTACATTAAATGAAGGTGACTCTAATACGCTTTGTGTAGTACGGGACCGAGTTCTTAATAAGGGATTGTTTGTGCAGGGCCGCCCAGAGGGGGGGGGGGCAAAAAGGGCAGATTGCCCCGGGGCCCCAGAAAAAGAGGGGCCACATGTCCGGCCTTATTGGATTGTCCTTTTTTTTTTTGGTTGTTAAAATAGGATTGTCCTTTTTTTTTGGTTGTAGATTTTCGGGATGGGGGGGAAGGGCCACAAATCCAAATGTTGCCCCGGGGCCACCACTAATCTCTGGGCGGCCCTGTGTTTGTTTACTAGCTGTTGATGAACGATCGACGCTATCTGATTGTGTCGGTGAAGGTAGTCTGTTTGGGAGAGAAGGGGACAGCCTGATATTTTGTGGTCGATCGTCTCATGTGTAGTGTGGCATTTCCTGCATCGGTCGTCATGTGTGTTTGCGTAATATAGAATGTATTTCTTGTAGTTGCGTGTGGGGATGACTTGGTCCTGTATCGCGATCATGAACCCTTCGGTCTTCCCAAACAGCTCACCACTCGTCAGCCATCTGTTCGACGCTTCCATGTCGACATGAGGCTGGCTGAGTTCATGACGATGTCTGCCATGGAGTTCCTTTCGAGCCCATGATTCACGCAGCTGCTGAGTGTGGGTGTCGTGGGTGGTCAGTATTAGAGAAGGGTTTGCGAGGTCCAGGAGTGTGAGGTGTGTGTCAGCCTTGACAATGGCTGAGTGGAGTGAGGAGTGTTGTGCTCTTTTGGTGGAAGTATTCCTAAGTGTGTACTTGTTCTTCATGTAGGGTGTTGAGATTGATGAGTCCTCGGCCTCCCTCCTTGCGGGGAAGAGTCATCCTTTCCGTAGCGGACTTGGGGTGGTGGATGTTGTGTTTCGTGAATGTAGTGCGTGTTGTGCATTGAAGTGCTTCGAGTTCAGTGTTTGTCCATGGAATTATGCCGAACGAAAATGTTAGTGTGGGACGGCAAAAGTGTTGATGGCTTTAATTTTATTTGTGGCATTGAGTTGTGTTTTGAGGATGTTGTAAACGCGAGCACGGTATGTTTTCTTGTGTGCGGTTTTGATGTTTGCGTTGTCAATGACGCGCGCTTACTGGAAGCCCAGATACTCTCCCTCTTCCATGGATTGGATAGCCAACCCCTTCCCGCGTGTTATATGTAGCTTGCGGCATTTGTCGATTCCAAATTCCATCCCAATGTCTTTGGTGAACTTTATTGTGACTTGTAGTAAATTATTAAGTTGTGCGTTGTTTGTGGCATATAGTTTAATATCATCCATGTGGAGTAAGTGTGTGATTTTGTATGGTGTCAGCGTGCCTGAGGTAAGCCTACAACCGTGTTTAAGTTATCTAGCATGTGCCTTAATGGATTCAAGGCAAGGCAGAACCAAAGAGGACTCAAGGATTCTCCCTGGGGATACCTCTCCTTATGGGGATGGGGACTGTAGTGATGGAGGTGCATAGGTGTAATGTTGTGTTCCAAGTCTTAATCGTGGCATCTAAGAATGCCGTGATCTTGGGGTGTATTTTGTAGAGTTGAAGAGTGTGTAAAAGCCAGGAATGGGAGACTGAGTCAAATGCCTTCTTGTAGTCGATGTAAGTGATGTGTAAGTTCCTATTCTTCGCGCGTGCCTGCCGCAGGATTACCGAGTCAATAAGGAGTTGCTCTTTACATCCCTGGGAATTCCTGCGACAGCTTTTCTGCTGTTCGGAAAGAATGTTGTGTCTCGATGTGTGTGTAAATTTTGTCTGCAAGGCAGGCGGTGAGGAGTTTGTAAAGTGTGGGGAGGCAGGTGATTGGACGGTAGTTTCCAGGATGCGCTGTTTCAGCGTTCTTGCTCTGTAGGTAAGTGACACCCTGTGTGAGGATAAGAGGCGTATGTTCTGGGTGTTGGATTATGTCAGTGAGGTCAAGAGCTAGCTTCCCATGCAGGGACGTGAACCTCTTGATCCAGAAGTTCTGAATGCCGTCTGCACCAGGAGCCTTCCAGTTGTGTGCTTGTTGTAGTGCTGGCTGCGAGAGTAATATCAAGGAAGGGCTTGAAGGGTCAGTGTTCAGCGAGTTATTGTTCCTCTGTGATCCATGGTGCTTTGTCATTGTGGGGGATGGGGTTTGACCACAGAGACGACCAGTATTCATGTAACGCCTCGCTGGTGGGAGTGTTTGTATTGGGTGTAGTGGAGGGAGATATAAGGGATTTGTAGATTTTTTTCTCATAGTATTGGCAAGTGATGTTCTGTTGTTTCCGTAGAGTGCACTGTTTGTATCTTTGTAATCTTTTTTGTAAATGCACTGAGTTTTTGTTTTAGTGTGTCGAGATGTTCCTGAAACTAGTTATGATAGTTTGAGTGTGAAGGGCGAGTGTTTATGTGCTTGAATATCTTTCTAAACTGGGATATAAGCTTCTTTGTTTTGTTTCCTGCACAGTATTGTGTGATCCTGGCTATGTCTCCTCTAAGGTCGCTCATGCGGCCCTCAAGGCGTCGTCTCCAAGGGGGGATGTATTCTTGTGACCGTGCAGTGGTAGATATGTGATGTTGTTTGATTCCAAGTGCCCGAATGGTTCCCTGTGCCGCGCAGTAGTGTGTTGTGTGTGTGTCTTCTAATGTTTGGATATTGTCAAGGTGTTGTGGGATAGTGCGTGGTTGAGATGGTATATGACTGTGGCGTGTTCTTTTGATGTGTGTACTTTGGGGAGTGGAGGCCTGAATGTGGGGTCTGGGCCTGTGTATTTTGCTAGTGCGGTGTAGAAATTATCAAGTGCTGCTTGTAATATGTCGTGAGTTGTATTGTTGGGGCATGTGTACTGAGGGGTAGATATTGCTTCTGTGTTTGCCATAAAGATAGTGTCTTCTGGTGGGGTGGGGTGTGGTGCACTGTGGTTGAATTCAGCAACCTCTTCTATAATTTGTGTAAGTATGTATGGAGGAATAAGATTGTTTACTACTATGGAACGTCGCTGATCCGCTAACACAGTTCGCTAAGCCCTAACGATGGATAACGTGTAGTGAATGCGTGGTGTAGTGGCTGTCTGCATCCTGTGAGATGAGTCCCTAGCTGTGTAACAGTGTAGAAGTCGCGCATAAGATCCTGGTTCATCTGCGATGACCATCGGATGCGCTGGCGTGGTTCCCCGTCTTGGTGGTCGCCTGCTCTGACACATACGAAACACTTCCTACCGTTCGGGCTGGATGGTGTTGCCCGGGCATTGTGGTTGACTTACTACAGAATGGGGTGCCACTTTCTCCACCACCACCTGCGGGAGACTGTAGTATATTTTTCGAACGGAGGCCTCTGCCTAATTTCCGAACGTGGGTGACTATCCTGCGCCATTCCCGATGCAGCATGATCTATATTAGAACGAGTTCTCATCACAGAGGGTTGGACCCTTTAGCCTACCCTAAAGCTAGTGTAGTTCCCGCCCCCACCGCGAGGTGATAGGGTCCATGGGGGCTTATTATTATTATTATTATTATTATTATTATATCGAAAAAGTTTCAAACCATGGGATTCCCCAGCTAAGACAATATGGCGGGTCAAGAACCAAAGCACATATTGCCAAGTGTATTAAAAAAAAAAAAAAATTTGGAAGAATAGTTAGGGAAGTGTGCTTGTGTCCATAAATTTC
>JAFIDM010009631.1:134332043-134354389 GCA_023159025.1 Thereuonema tuberculata | reverse complement strand
AATCCCCTTCGGAACGCCAATAACAGACAAGCAACACGCATAAAAATCTGTTCTTTAAAAATCCTGATGTAGGCTAATTATTCTGCCGACAAACAATTCTGTAATTATTAGAAAGGAAAGATGAATCAATGAATAAATGAACTTTAATGATAAATAAATAAATAAATAAATAAAACAATAAATAAATCCTTGTGATTGGTTGCGTCTTCTAGGTTCAGTCATCCTTTCGGATACAGTAAGAGAAGTCGTAAGGTAATTTTTCGCCATTTAAAATCAATTAATTTCTATTCTTTAACACACTCTTTAAAAAGCAATGGAAGAGAACGGAATAATCCTTACCTTCCTCGTCTACAGTAATATTTCCTATCCTTCCTTCTTGTTAGGAAGTATTTATTTACTTATTGTTTTTTTTTTTAGCTAATATACTTATGCTGTTAATGAGAGAAAATCATAAAACTTCACGGTAGCTTCTTCCTTCTTAGAAAAAAAAATCTATCTTTCATCTCTGAATGTTTTAGTAACCATCGTTAAGACTTTGACAAGATGATATTGTTTTATTGACACTGTTGATCGTTTTCTGCAATTATATTCATCATACTAATGTATATTTACTGCCAGGTTCATATAGAGAAATTATATTACATTTCTCTGTATCCGATGTGAAAAGACAACTGTGTTGACAATTGATGTTTCTATGACTGTCTTCTCGGATATTCTGAATAACTGGAGTCCTTGCTTGATTTCTAGCCGCATGAAACCTTTGAACTAATGGTCTAATGGATTCTAGACATTAGCAATCTATTATGCTCAGAATTACTTTGAAGCTACTCCTTACAGGATTACGAAACATTCCAATCAATTGCAATCAACGTTTGTTTCGTTCGGAAGATTTAGTTGATCCAAGTAAAATTTGTTTTCATTCAACGAGACGAGCTCAGATGTCATTGATAGTTTCACGTGTGAAATTCAGTGGATGGCTTTCTCATAAAGACAAAATAAATGATTCCAATTTAACGGCTAACTGCTTGTTTTGGGTCTGTTCTATTTAAATTTTGCGAATTTCTACATGAAGGCTTTTTTTTTATTATTTTTATTGACAACTTTATTGGAATTAGATTAGAAATCTACGAAAGATTAAGTAGAGACTATAAAAACTGAGATATGTCTTTCTTTTGTCAGTGATGCAGACTGTTTTTCTTCTGTGTCCGAGTCTCTTAACCAAAGCTTCGATTCATCACAAACTAATGACTTAAACAAAAGTCACTGTTCGTTCTCTAACTCGCGCATTAAATGACAGTATCATCGAAAGATAACAAAAGCAGTTTAATCCGTACAGGTGAGTTTAAATCTTCCTTCTGGTGGATATTTTGTAGAATTTTGCAGAAGCAAATCAAACATAGTTGATAGTTTCAAATGATAAGTTTTCTTTACAAAGATATGGTATTAGTCAGCATAACCTTCAGATGCCATCTTCTTCAGATGCCATCTTCTTGAGAAGATATATCAAATATGGTCTTTTGCTTAGGGCCTCGTGCTTTTAGGTTGTCGCGATATTTTATTATATTATTATTTAGTATGAAATCGAGGTCGAATCTGTGCTTTATATAAACTTTTCTGAATGTTGCATTTCTTTACAATTTCCTGTCTTCATAGTTAATTGTGATAATTAAGGCAATGTAGATCAACTAGTTACAGAAATCTGTTGAATACAGTAGGTATATTTATTTATTTATTTATTTATTTACTTTTAATTTTGCAATATCCAAAAAAATTCTGAAGAATGTTATGAACGATTCCTTATGTGTTGGAAAGAATAGAGGACTGTTCTGCAACCACCATTTGCTTTCAGTAACCTTTTCATAGTTTGTCCACATGAATCTTTGCAGAGACACACATTTAACACTAAAGTTTTGCTCAGGTTCAAGTTTTAAATTGAATACATTTTATTGGCATTTAGTTTGTTTTGGTTGTATTCTAAGTATTTATACTATCATTAATAACGTTTCCTCAAATATCTTTTAGTTCATTGACACTAAGACCACCCTAAGTAACAGCAATATTTTAATCTTGTTTGGATAATTTCTTTATCTCTGTCGTTGTGATAATGAATTAGTATTATATAGCAGAGTTTTCTCAGAAGTCTCTGATTTTTATACGTAATGTTATAATTATATGATGGTAAATCTGATATTTGCTTACAAACCGGTTGCTGGGGAGGGGAACCTGGAAACAAGAAAATTGTTTTTAGTTTCAAAACGATTGTCGGCAGCTCAAAACGATTGTTTTATAGAATTCAGCTAAAAGATTTCAGGAATTCTTCAATTAATTGATCTTGGATCTGCCTTGAATTTAAGCATTCAAACTTCCCCTCTCATTTTTACAAGATCTGCATTACGATGGCATTAGTGTGACGAAGAATGGGTGGGTTGAGGTGGAGTGAAATCATTTCCCCCATCTCCATTGCATCCGAAAAAGGTAGAATTCCAGCATTTTGTGCTTTTTCATCTGATAGGAGAGTCTTATTGTTCGGGCACTAGCTTATAAACTAATTTAGGTCTATTTTCTAAACAACCTATAAGAGCAATCAACTATTTGACAAAACTTCAGTGTTCTATAAAAACTTTTTTTGAAGCTTCTATTTGTTTTTTGTTTTGTTCTGCTTTCTATTTATTTACACTAGAAATTGAAACTAATTCAGTTTCAGTGACTCCATTTGAGCTGCATGTTTCCAAAGTGATCTACTTCGAATCAGAATGACTAGTTTTTTTGAGTCATGCTCTGCTTAGATTCTCTTTTCATGGAGAAGATGGTAAAAACTAGTCATCTTGATTCACAACCTGTCAAGAATAATTGAGATTCTTTTCTTCTTTTTTTTTACCAGTATTTATTACAAGTTGTTTGGTCTCCATTGTCTAACGTTCTCTTTCTCTTATGAAAATGATTCTTACTTTGGTTTTCCGTGTTGAACGGAGAGTGCAAGTGAAGTGAGAGCTGTTTTGCAACTGGCGTTGAACTTTTCCTTTCCAACCGGTGTTGGTAACCGATCATTAAGAGAAAACAAATACTAAGCCACTTGGGAATTTATTGCTGCACGCCGATATATTTTCAGGTCAATGGGAAAGATCACTCACCTCAACACAGGTGAAGCAACGGCCTTGGCCCTCATCCGACAGAGAGTGCAAGTATTTTATTCAAGGTATTAATTATTCCATTCTTAAAACTGATTTTCTTTCAGGAATGTCTTGTCTTAGCTTCCTCTAAACTGACTTAGTGTGAAGTTTCTTTGGTTCAGCAAATCAACAATTTAGTTTAGGTGTCCTACTTGAAGCATTCACTAATTACAGGCTGAGCTCAAAGATTTTGGATAATAGAATACACAGACACTTTTACATAAATGTAGCATCAAAATATGAAAAGTTGATTGAACATCTGTTTTGATTTTGAACAAGAAGTTTTTAAAAGAATTTAAAGCTAACTTTTCTTAAAATGTTATTTTTAAAAATTTCTTTTTTTTTTTTTTTTTTTTTTTAAAGTCCTGAAAAACGACACAAATGAACCTACTTTTATATTCACATTAAAAACTCTGATGAATTCAAACCGTAGGCTACATATATTCCCTTTTCTGGAAAAAAAAAATCATTAATTGGAATAGCTTCCTTAAGTTGTGCAAATGGGATTAATTTTGATCAAATTAAATCATTCGCAAAATTCATGGATTAAGTGAAAGGATTAATAGGCATTGTTTAAGACATCGATAGAAACCCATTGTTTCGAGCCTTTAAGACATTCGTAAATCTCAAGAATCTATTAGAATATATTTATTTTCGGTCAGGGGAAAACGGAAGGGATAATTCCAGAAGAGCTTATTTCGTGATGTAATATTATTAATTATCACAAATTTGAAAAGGCTACAATTATTTTTAAAAGATGCTTAACTTTCGTGAATATAGTAGAAACAAATCTCCTCCATTGTATTTTAGTAAAATTTGATTCATTAGAGAATTCCAGTAAAAATTTAATAAAGATCTTAAATAATTCCAACAATTTTTAAATTAAGCTTTTCGTTAAAATATATTTAAATAAATTTATCTTTTCCACTTGTGATATTTTTTTTTAAAAAAAATTCAGAGGATTAAAGAGTTTTCAGGTGTTAATGATTCTAATTTATAAGTAATGAATCTATGTGCCCCTATGATATTTTTAAGGCTTTTAAGTATGGAAGAAAGGAAAAAAAAACTCATTGAACGATAACGATTGAAGTTAAATATTATTGCTGTCCATTCTAGTAACTTCTTCATTTTTATTATACATAAATTCCGATCGGACTGCGGAGTTTTTCACAGAAAAGAAAGAAATAAACAATACGAGAAGTGTGTTAATGAAGATGAGGTGATGTAGTTATAGCTAAAGGAAAACCTAATAAATCAAAATTAGGGAAAGTAGTTCTTGAATAAAACCGGACCCGTTTTCCTGTTGAAATGTTTTTCTTCTTCCTTTCTTCTGTAATGGCGGATTTGAATATAAACATTTACCTTAACAGGGTGATGACCTTTCAGAGAGCGCAATTTCAACTTCATTCAATTGGCGAGAACATTGCAATTCGCCATTTGAAAACATTTACTTGAGGTAATGATTTTAACTCTAGTCAAATATCCAGTCTTCTTTTTCTATTTATTTCTATAGAATGACAGAGAAATATAATAAACAAACTCAAAAGATGTTACGTTTAGAAGCTCAGTGAAAATAAAACCTACTTTCAAACATTCAATCAGTTTGTTTACAATCTGTCCCAAATGAAACAATCAAAAGATGGAATGTTTATCACTTCCTTTGCTTTCTTTCTTTCTGTTCAACAACGAACAGTTCAATACATTCCCTCTTAAAATGAATGATGCATTTTTTTTGGAAGATACAAATCTCTCATTTTTCCCAGCAAAAATAAATCATTCCCCTACGTGCTCACCTAAAATAACAAAGTTCTGTTCATATTTATGAGTTAATGATTGTGTGTTAACAATATTATTAGTCCAGATTATTCCATTTAGGTTACTATATTTTTTCAATTAAAAAAAAAAGGATATTTTCCAAAAGCTTTCTGATTGTTCAGAATTCTATATTTGTTTTGTTAATTCTAGATCGAATTAATGCCTAATTATGTTTGAATACTGAAATGCAGCTTAAAAACTTTCTATTAAAATATTTTCCCTTCATTTACACTTGGCAATATGTGCTTTGGTCCTTGACCCGCCATATTGTCTTTGCTGGGGAAACCCATGGTTTGAATCTTTTATAATACAGTAAAACCTCGTTATGTCATCACCCGGATAGTCGTCACTCCGTTTAAGTTGTCGTTTTCCTTTGGTCCCGACAAGGTCTCATACACAATAATGTAAAATAACCCTCCTTTACTCGTCACCAAATTTAATTCTACTCCGGATAACCCGTCATCCTCAAAAATGGCCAAAAGCATCTTTCTTCTCCATTTTGCGTGCCATCGTGTTGTCTTTTCAGCCCCGCCCCTTCACTTTAAGAAAGTCAAGCCTTTATGGGGAATTTTCAACTACGCCTGTCACTTCATTCCTTTCCTACCCGTTCGGGTTCTTGGAATCTCGCTGCTAATCATTCAAAACACACTTCTCGATGCGACTCTGTCGAGTGTAGACGGTTTTCTTGACTGATCCTGAGTGTGACTTTATTTCATAGCGAATAAGTCCCGCCCTAACCGCTATTTTTTCTCTTGCAATTTCGTGGCTCGATTATGTTTTTAACATGCCAGGGAAACGAAAACTTACCTCGTTATGTTTTAAAGAAGAAAAAAAGACTTAATTGCACTTTTTGAAAAATCAATGTTTCGAAAATAACTTTTGCCAAAGAACATCATATTCCCAGGACTACATTAAACGATATTCTTTCATCGAAACAAGTAATTGAAGAAGCTGACTGCAAAGACAAAAGAAAGAGAATGAGGAAATCAAAGTTTCACGAGATCGATGCGGTTTTAGTTCGATGGCTAAAACATGCCAGATCGCAAAATGTGCCGATTTCTGCCGTGGTTCTCAAAGAAAAAGCCATGGAAATTGCTAAGGAGTTGAACATTGAAGATTTCGGCGGCAGCAATGGTTGGCTGGAACGTTTCAAAGACAGACATTGCCTTTCTTTTAAAGCGATTAAAATGTGTAACTAAAAAAAGTGGTTTTTTATTTTTTTATTTTCCACTCATTCATTTGCATGAATTTATTTTCCAAAAATCTTGTTTTTCTCACCGAATCCTACAGCAATTCATGAAAATACTGTATTTCAGTGGTTTTTTGGGTTTTTTTTTTTTCAAAAATGCCCACTCCGCTTAAGTCGTCAAAAATGTTTGGTTCCTTGAGTGACGACCTAACGAGGTTTTACTGTATTTTGTCTGTCTTATGAAGTTAATGAATAGTTTCTTTCTCAGTGAAGTCGTTGAGATCTTCGTTCATACACTCTTGGAAGCGAAGTCTCCAAATGGGTTATAGATCACTGGGATCTCACAGTAACTATTACCCTAGATAGTTTTAAAATGGTAAGTTTAAACTATTGAATAAGTACTCCTATTGATTCTGGTGCAAAGTGAACCCTTAGACAAAGAATCTAGAATAGTTAGTGTTCATGCGAAGTCTCACTTTCGACTTGAATATTAAATTTGCCATTTGTCTGTTTGTAAGTGCATAACTTTAAAAAGGTTGGACGGAACATTTGTTGCATAGCCTATTTATGGTCCAACGTAAAATATAAACAAGATTATTTTATGTCTCAACTCACACCCAGTCTTAAAAGGACCTCTCCAGCTCTGCACGCTCAGTAATAATAAAAATGGTAAAAACTATTGTCTTTTGCATCTGCCTGTGTTTCTTTGTGTTCCTACAAGCAACTTCTGTAGCTGCGAATACATAAGATTACATTGTATATTAAGTTTAAGAAAAAGTTTGGTTAAAAATTTATTTCGAAATGAAAACATTTTGCATTTTAACTAAGCATTTCTGTAGAAAGATTAAGTTATAGCATCACGTTTTGTAAACCACATCTTAAATAAACAGTGTGGTGACTAGGAAAGAAAGGATAAAATTTCCAAGTTGATGTTTACATCCAACTCAGTTGGATATCGTAGCTCTATTGTGAACGCGCATCAGCTGAGCAGTTCTATATCTATTCTATCTTAATCTGCGGCTAGAATCAATTTACTTAGTTTTAGAAAATGAGCTCAATAAATTATTATCAACTTAAGTCAATTTCTTGAGAAATAGGCAATTATTTGGAAGATCCATACTTAGCTGATAGACAAATAACTTGTAAGGATCATATGGGGGGAAAATTATTCGGCGCAGAAAATTGCTTTTACAGTCGGACCTCGATATAAGATCACCCCTTGGGACATCGAGAAAGTGACCTTATAACCGATTCATACGCATTTGTCAATAAATAAGCATTATATAAATACAGTATAATTTTTTGTAAAATTTAATACGTACAAAAATATCAGTTTAATAGGTTATATTTTTTTAATTTCGTTAAACCAATTAAAATTAATGGAATCAGAAAAAAATTTATTTTTAAAAATTTTTAATTCGGAATAAAGTTTTTAGAAATAGTACTAGTATGCTCAAACAAAGTACTGATGTACAACTGACCTTACTTAAAATAATCCATAATACAGGACTGTCGCGATTTTGGTTTCATCTTTTGTATAATGTTTTCTAAGTTTTGTAGTTTCTGAAAATGTTCTTCAGCTCCCTCATGGCTCGTAAAAAAATGTCTTACGACCAGTGGCGCAGCAAGTGGGGGGGCGCCCCGGCCCCCGCCTGAGAGGGGCCCCAAAAGCCAGCCTAGGGGGCCCCACCAGTCAGCCTAGGGGCACCATCCACCCAAGTATCCCGACCTGCCCCTTTACAACATTTTTTTTTTGGTTGTTGAATTGGAGATTCTGTTTTTTTTTTTTATTATTTTTTTTTTTTTTTTTGGTTGTTGAAATAGAGATTCCGTTTTTTTTTGGTTGTGAAAGTGGAATTGGAGATTCTGTTTTTTTTTTTGGTTGTGGAATAATGGAACTCCCGCCCCTGGCCCCCAAAGGTGTTCTATGCCATTACTTACGACATTTAATGCTCTGACTTGTGAGTGCTTCTGCTTGTGTCACCGCTTCACTTTCGGTATCTCTGTTTGGAATCTAAAACTTGCGAAACAATTTCGGAAATTGAAGCTTGAGATGTGGTAGCAATTTCATCATCAATTGTCACATATTCACTTTCCCCTTCTATAGCACAGCCGCGATTTCTGAGAATCTTGTATTAACACAGGTAAAGGAATATCGTCTTCATCATCTTTTTTCCTAGAATTGGAGGGGATGAAGTGCTTTGTGAAAAAGCTGTCCCCTCCGTCAATAGGAGAAATGACGCCGATAAAAGATCGTACCTATGGAAAAATTCTTGGAATTGAATCAGTGTGGCACTGAAATCACAGACAAAAGTGACATATGCGATTACGGTATTTAAGTCCTGACCATATATCCGATATTTCATATCATAGAATTCCTATTCAATGAGCCGGGACTTTAGAAAAGTGATCTTATATGCGGGGTGACCTTATATGCGGGTGACCTTATATCGAGGTCCGACTGTATTATTGAAATATCAGAAACTTCTTTAAGAAACTGTAATGTTCGAGAATTCTCACTTAGATGCCATTCAGAAAATTAAAATTTAAAATAAGCAAATAAATATTAACTTATTTACTTAGTAAAACGAAATGTTCAAAACAAAAATATAGTAAAGTTAATTTTTTTAAAAAATCTTTATTATTTATTGTTTATTATTTATTATAATTTCAATGCCTTTATGTGGTTTTGGGGCAAAAAATTTTTTGTTTAATCACACTAGCAAAATACCCGTTCTTCGTACAGGTTACAATGATATGGATGAGAAAGAAATTGAAATTGTGAGATCACTTCGAAACTTTCCCAATTGGTACAAAAATCACGTGATAGGTACAATGTTATATTTGAATTTTGTAACTCGAGATCCCTAGATATGAAATTAATATCGAAATAAGATAATATAAGACTTCCCACTCTTTTCTCCTCTTCTCCATACCTCTATCACTTCAAATCTTCCACAGTTCATAAAAACTCACGTCATCATCTACAAATTTATATCTATCCCGAAACCCCGTAGAAGTATCCTTCAGCAATGCTTCACCATCTCCCCCACCGCCCTCCCGTTTAGATTCCAGAGTTCTAGTTTTTGCCTTCAGTTTAATATATGGCGTTATTCTGCTCAACAATATTTTAGTTCCAATTGTTGTTCAGTATTTTTGTAGTTCCAATTGTCGCCTCCAGGTGCATACGTGATCACCCCTTAGGACCCCAATATCGAAAATTCGTCGAATAGGTGTCTTTTTGATTTTGGCAAAGAACACTCATGTCAAATTTCGTATTCCTAGCTCAAACCGTTTTCGAGTTATGCATAACCTTCAAGAAACTTGACCCCCCCCCCCCCCGCCGTTTCCACCGCTTATGGATGGGATTTCTAAAAATCCTTTCTTAGTGAGCGCCTACGTCCTAAAGGGAACCTATCCTGTGGCTGTGCGTTGATGAGAGTGAGTTAGTCAGTGCGTTTTACCTTTTATTTATATAGATTATTATAAACACTGAAGGAGGTCAGAAAAGACATGGAAGAAATGAAAATAGATGGAGAAGAGGTGGAGAGAAGAGAAGAATTCAGAAAAAAGATCAGGGGATTCAAGGGTTTTTAAGAAAAGGCAAAGAAGAAGACAGGAGCAAAATGGACGGAAGAAAGAAGGAAACAACATAGTGAAAGAATGAAAGAATACTGGAAGAGAAGAAAGAAAGTAGAAAAATAATCATGAGTTATTTCACGTGGTCCATAGTCGGCCAAATTCGAAGAAAGAAGAAGGTGTACGCTCAGCTATCCATTGCATGATGGGACCTGAACATTTTGTGGACTGAGGGTAAGGTGGAGTCCAAAATAGTCGATTGGTTCGATAAAAAAGCATTGTAACAAATTTTAAAGAATTCAGCTTAGCTATATTAACGAGGGTTTTAGAAGTTCATGTTTGAGAGATGGGAGAGGTGAAGGTTAAAAAGAATGGACCTGTGTTTTAAGTTGGATCACAAATAAGTTACGTATAAATTTTGTGGAAACCCGACCATCCATTTTAGTGTGATGCTTCTACAAACTATCAAGAAAAATGTTCCAGTGGAATAGTAAGACTTCCTAGTCAATAATAGGGTAAACTAATGTAGTCATATTCTTCAAAATTCATCTCATACGAATCATTTAATATAATTCAAGACAAGTCGATTTCCATCTATCATCTTCTAAGTGAATTAAAAACAACAATAATTCTTTTTTTTTATATCAAACCTTTACATTCCAGTAAAACTTGGATGTCTCTAGATTTCTGGTTGTTCGATAACATTAGTCAAGTTAATCATTTGAAATCAAAGGCTGTCTACCTTTCAATCTTCATCAACACTGAAGAAATCTTATTACATCCTTGAAATTGAAAATGAGCAAAAGTAATAATCAATGAAACTTATAATAGAGATGGATTTGTTATAAGCGACAATTATAAGAAATTCAATTAATAAAAATAAAAGGAAAATCACTGGTGCTGATTTTCCTGATGTTTTTTTTTTAATCTCTTCGTAATTCTTTGTCATATAACTTATATATTCCAACTATTGCAGCTGGTGGTTTAATAAGGAAGTTGGTTCTTAAATGGGCGTAATGTTTCTTTACTTAAAAAAAAAATGAAATTTCGTTTTGATTTTTTTTTCCACTATTAATTTTTACCTGTAAATCTATTATTAATATTATTCTATTATTATTTATGAGTCTTCCTTACGGTTTTAGAAGACGTCTGTTGTTGAACTTTTTTTACGATATTGTTTCTAAGAATACAATAACTGCATAACATCAAAAGTATGAATTTTAACTGAGCTTAGGAAGTATTATTATTTCACTTGAACAATTGTCTGGTGTGTTTGTTTGCTTATTAAACTAAACGGATTGCCTTGATTATGATGATCCAGCTTCAAACTTTTATTTTGGTTTCCACCCCGAAATCCCTTCTTAAAACGAAATTGATTTCTTTAAAATTCGGTAGGACGCTTATTTAATATTCAACTTAAAATATGTCCACGATTATTTTGATTTTTGATCGTCCTCCCCCCAATCTTCAAAATGGACCCAGTGTTGCATCCCTAGTCTTATTATGCGATAGATGTGTATATTATTATTATTATTATTATTATTTTCTTCCTCGGGATCTTTCTTCCCAGTTTTATTGGTCCTAGTACTGGTGATACCAATTACTAAGGATCAATTGTCTATTCACTATTGATCAAGGAATCTTCTCACTATCCTGCAATTATTTAGTATCTTTG
The DNA here is from genome assembly GCA_023159025.1 of Thereuonema tuberculata. Lineage (NCBI taxonomy): Eukaryota > Metazoa > Arthropoda > Chilopoda > Scutigeromorpha > Scutigeridae > Thereuonema > Thereuonema tuberculata. The sequence continues at coordinate 134,342,961 of JAFIDM010009631.1, read as the reverse complement.
CCTTCTGGCATTCCTTGTGAGTATTCTCCGGTAGTTCCAGGATCTTCAGGTTCTCATGAAGAATTATCCTGGTTGACGATAGTGTTATTGGAACTATTACAACCCTGTCCATCTTCCACATCTCTTTCACTTCGTATTTTAGGTCGGTGTATTTGATCACTTGCTCCTCTAGTGCCTTCTGGACATTTCTGGAGTTAGGCACTGATACGTCTATAAGATTGGTTATTTTATTATCAATGTGATATCTGGTCTATTGCATGTTGTTCTGTCTGTTCTAATTGTCTGATCCCAGTACATCTTAATAAATACGCACAAGTTTTAAGTTTGACTACAAATAAACTATGCACCAAATTTTATGCAAATACGTCCATTCGTTTTAACGTGATGTAATGAACAAACAGACAAACGGACAAGCAGAAAAGAAATAGTGTTCAAACGGAAGAATTAGACTTCGTCTGCTCATTCAGTTATTATAATTTACATCCAAAGTCATCCATGTAAAACTTGTATCTGATTCAACAGTCCAGGTAAATGAAACACAAATAATAAAATAGTCTAGGAATTTTTTTATGGCTTTAAAGCGAGGATGACAAACATCTCTTTATGAAGGTGATGAAATTCCGTCAGGGCCTTCTTGATGTTTAAAACTATTGAATCTCATGAGCACAAAGGGTGTGAGGAAGAAAGAATTGAAAAGTATAATGAAGAAAGACGATCAAAAAAAATTTGACGATTTTTTTTTTTTGTGTGATAAATTCAGTGGGAAGATACAAATTTTGAAAAGCAGATTTAGAATTATACTATTAGGTTTCCTAAAAGAAAGAAATATTTATTTAAAAATCTGTTTGATTAATCTAACCTAAGCTGACCAATCATGGGGGCCCGCTGAGACATGCCAAAAGTATTATTAAACTTTTAAAATTTTGAACAATACAGAAAATGGAAGAAAAAAAAAAGATATAATTTGCCAACCTTCCACTTATTTGTATACTGTGATCCAAACACAATTATTAAAAAAGACAAATGCAATTAGTACATCAGTCAAGTTTCAGTTTTTTCCTTAAGCAAGACAGACGCTCTTTGATCCACATAGGTGAATCGTTAACCCTACGTACATCGAAACATGCGTATGTCACAAAGACGTAATAATAAAAATAGTTATTAAAGAATAAACATTAAATTACGAGATGGCTCCTCTATTGCTTTTCCGTCAGATGCAGGCTTTCCCCCAGTTAATAATAAATTGCACAAATATTAGCACAAAACAATTTCTACGGACTTTCTACGTAACTCCAGATCTACACAGGGTGGGACTATGTAAGTCGAGGACCATCTGTATTTATTCATAGTGATAGTAGCTCTTGAGGAGATTCGTGCATTAGTGATTTTTGGACCCAAGTCCCTTAACTATGAGCTCAATTTGTCCTCCATAGATAGGAAGGTCTTCTTCACAACAGTTATTTGCCATTAAAGTTTCAGTTTTTTAGAATAAGTAGTTTTGAGTTACAGTTCAATAGCAATGCAGTTCGGGTTTCTTTTACCTCTGGCTTTTTATTGTAGGCTACCATATCAACAGCATCTTCATTATTTAGTAGCGTAAACTTACTGGTATAGTTTCAGTTTCTTTAAAAAAAAAAGTAGTTTTGAGTTATCTTGATCACAAATGAACATGCATATTTCTATGTAGCAATTAAAATTGCTTTCTATTTTTTTTTTTTTTTGTTCTAACCCCTTTTTTTTTCTTCCGATGCGTATTACAAAATGCCACAAACATTAAAGCAAATTTGTACTATACTTCGGTAATTATTCCTGTGGTAAGTGATTATAAAAAATGCCTGTAAGTGATTATTGATTGTATGGTTAACAATCTAAATACATTCTATTGCAAAGCCCATACATCCCTAATAATTAGAGAGCAGTGAAACTCAGTGTGCAAATACCTTTTGATTAGATGTACAAATCATTAAAATTTCATCACCACTGAACAACCGGTTGTTTCCGGAGCGCATGAAAAGGATACATTCTGGGAGCGGACAGCGATCATACAATCTGACTGATTGTAGGTTTCGTTTTAGCAGGCTGTGAAGATGTCTACGAAGCACCTGTCGGCAGTACCAGTAGCCTAACTGAGAGAGTTTGAGAGAGGTAACATAATAGATACATAATAGAGATACATAATAGAGGTCACAGAAGAGAATCCGGGTGACTATGAAGACGTGTAAGCCGCCATCTTGGTCGGAGCGATGCGGCAGTCAAACGATGTTGATATTAATGGGTGCAGAAGGGAACGCATAACCGCCACGAAGGATCTGGGAGACCCCTGGAACAAGTACTCGAGGCGTTACTGCAAATTACGAAACCAGTCTTAACGTCCCTGTCCTCCATCCAAAGGCACATAACTTCCTCTAAGCATCGTGTAATATCAATGGACACCATTCGGCGACGATAATTGGCAGGGGCGGTACTGCATTCTCGGCGTCTCTTAAGACGACTACCACTGACCACTCAACACAGACAGCGCCATCTGGACTGGTATAGAGCCTGGGAATCCTGGACGGTTTGTATTTTTATTAGTATTGTTTTAGCGATGAATCCCGCTTCTCATTTGGCGCAGATAATCCGCTTATGAAGGAGGCTTGGTCATCGCTCCAATCCGGTCCAACGGTCACACAGCCATCACAACAGGGTTTCGATCTGGGAAGCCATCTCTTAAGACAGCCGATTTCCCATAGTATTGCTGCAAGTTACTTTGACATCACCCGCCTGACGTTCACAAAATTCTGCAGACAATTGTATTGCCCATTCTGTCACCCCTCTCGGGGACTATTTACCAGCATGATAATTGACGTTACATGGCGAGACTTTGTCAACCAGGTCTCTAGACCTCGAACCTCTGAATCGAGCATGTCTGGTATGGACTGGGGGGGGGGGGGGGGACAGTTGCACTCATTATTAAATATGACCGAACTGGTCAACAATTGCAGGACAACTGGCAGACTATTAACTGACTCCGTGCTGCACCGTATATCTGCTTGTATCGCCATCACAGAAGGATTTATACGTATTAATAGGCGATGTGGCCATATTAAAATGTTATCGCCACTGCCCTGCAATTAAAATGTATTCATTTCTTTATCTTTATATACTCATTTCATGTGCGAAGTTTCATAGCAACAAAAAATTTTCTTTGGGGTGCTTCTTTGGTTTGTTTGTTTTTTTGGCAACAGGATGTATAAGTGTAGATATTTAGAATAAACAGACTGTTGGTGGCCCTGAGCGATATATCAAATATCCTATTCAGTATTAGTCATTTGTCTGCCGTAGTATTCTTGTCCTGAATATTCCGATTTGGAAATTGGTGATGGGGGGGGGGGGGTTTTTACAACAGAACGATGAACTTTCCAACCAAAAAAAAAAAAAACAGATCCAAAATCCTAAGTTTTTTTCCATTTTCGGATGCAAGCATTTGCAAAAGACAATAAATGAATTTTAAAGATACCATTATTTCTTGTTTATTTACTTAGTGTTATCCAGTTTATTTTCTTACACTGGCAGTATTTAGTTTTGTTTTGTTTTTAAAAAAACAAGAGGTTCCTAAATGAGTTTAAGGTCTAGTTTCTTTAAATGTTGTTTATTTGTTTGTTTGTTTTTTTTTAAAAAATTTGTGAAATCTTATAATACAAATGAAAAGTCTCCGTTTATTTTTAACTTATAATACCTATCTCAATAAAAATGTTCCTTCTATATGAAAAAAATAAATAATTAAATCCGATTAATTATTGTAATCATATCAATGCATACGCGTGAGGATTACTAAATGGATGAGTTACATGGATAAGAAACCAAAACCAATGATAGAAATTCGTTTGTTTTCAACGGGAATTTTTATCCTCTTCATACGCTAATTTCTCGGCAAGGACCCACGACGAAAATTTTTCAGATACAAAAGTGAGATGGTCTCTTGTCTATAAATATGCATGCCTAAATTGAAGAAGATCATTCAAACGTTTGAAAGTTATGAGGAAGGAGACAGACTGACTGGTTTTTTGTAAGTCTAGAAAAATAAGGCTAAAAAAGATTGAAATTATTAATACAGTTATAATAAACATGGATGATCTGAGAATGTAAGCTGGATTCATTGTTCAGATAAATGCGCATTACAGAAATTCTCATTTTAGGATGACATTCTATGGAATTCGGCAAAGTAAGGAATGATTCAGTTGACAGAAGATACTAGAAGTCGTAAGTTGTAGTAAGCGTAAGTTAGTTAAAGTATCCCACTATAGGCCTAGGTGACCCTTGGGATCAACAGGACTAAGTTGATGTAGAATGCTCAGCCCTACTCCCGCCCGCCTTTAACCATCGGCAAAGAAACCTGATACCATTTCAACACAGACCCCAGGGCCAATCTGGAAAAGAATTCAACATGGAAGAATCTCCTATCTCTGCCAGCTCGCAGTCGAGTGATTTATCTTTGACTAATGGGCTCAAACTACAAATAAGAGAGAATTAAATTACCATCGATCTTAAAATTGCTACTTTTTACGAGTATTTGGCCTCTTGCATCAACCATATGCGATTATATGTAAAAAAAAAAATTCGAACTCAAGTGAGCAAAACTAATTCATTGTAAGTAATAAGCAATTAACAGCTTTTACACATTTCATAATAATGCAATCGATGGAAGCTTGAGAGTCGTACTCACAAAGTAAAATGCATTATCAAAACCTGTATTTTAAACAAAGCACTGAATGTGATTGAATCAGTGTACGTGCATAAACAAGAACCATGCTGGAAGTAGAAGGTTCCAATATGTCTATTATCTGAGTCAAGATTATGTTGACAAATCAATCAAGCTATGTCTGAAGCAAGAAATATTCTTTATAAGACAAGATAAAACGAAAATCTTTAGAAATTTATCATCCAGCAACAGTCGACAATTATTATAGATGACGCCGCCAGATAAAAGAGATGTGTTCATCAACCACTTGCCATGGAATAAGTTTGTACACACCATATTATAGGTATGAGTCTGTATAAAATCCAAATTATAAATTGTATTGGATGGACAAATCGACACGGATCAATCAATTAATCCTAACCAGCATTGGACTAATTGACAAAACAGGCTGTTGAGCTCATAAACATTGCAGTGCCTCTTAGCACCTACTAACGCATTGCCACGCGATAACATCAGAAGTAAGTGACTCTGGCAAAAGAGTTGAAGCCTACGGAATGTTTGATGAGAGTTCCGATTACAAGCAGTCGACATATCAGCAACGAAAAAACTGCAGTGTAATAAATGAACAGCTTTAGATCCTTACTAATTGGCGGATACAGTTATTAACTTAACATCATTATCACATCATACATTGTATTTTTTCATTATAGCTTATATATAACGTTTGGCAAATTCGATACTTTAAAAGAAAAGAAAACAAAATATGTTGACGATCGCAACTGGTCTCTCTCTCCACCAATTCGGGTGCGGATGTGTTCTATGGACACTCCCTAATCTGTTGAATAAATGATAAATAAATAGGTGGTAGTGAGAATCCTCCCAATCCATTCATCTAAGAGGTGATGATATTTCATCTTTGTAACTGATGAAAAAGTAAGATTGCTTTGAAGGTGAGGAGAAAGGCTTTTGTTTTATCAATGGGTCACGTGTAATAACTCATTGTTAAAGCATCTTCATTGACTTGTCAGTCGAGATGGATGACCTTGATCTTCTTTTCTTTTCCAACCTCTTTTAACAGTCTTGAAGGCATTCGGGAACAATTCGGTAGTATATTAAAGTTCAAACACCAATTCCTTCAAAAAAAATGAGGAAGATATGAGCACTGGGTATCATCACCAGTTTTACTAGTGATACATAGACTTTTTAATCACAGAAAACATGTTTAACTGCTTTTTCCACGCCCTACTTACTCTTAAATTCGAGTGAAGAAACCATAAAAAATGATAACAGATGTGTACTAATAATAAATACATTGTATTGATTTCAAAATTGAAAGTTTGAATTGTTGTTTCAAAATGAAATAACATACTTTTTTTTTGCCTTCTATTTCTCTTATTCTTCTAAAAAAATGAATCATTTAAAACTATTCAATTAAAAAGAAAAAAAGGCTCAAAGCACATTGTTTTCTTTAATGTTAGTCTTGACAGCTGTAAACTTAATAGTTAAGTGTAACGCTCTTAAACTTAATTATTTTGTTATTAATTTACTTTTATTCCTATAGCTGTTAAGGATATTACAATCTGGACTTCTCTTTTTTAATTTTAATTTTTTAATTAAATGAAGAGCCATTTTATTGTTTACTTTTGTATTCAGAACAATAAAATACTTTCCCATTACTTTCCATTACCACAAATGAAGATGGAAGATAGCCTTAAGAAAAAGCTACTGTGATTTTACACCAGTCATTTGATAAAATGTTAATCTACTGTTCGTTTTTGTTTACGAGAGCCTTCAACGCTTTTGCGCATGCGTCAGGTCTCCTTCGATTTCTTCAAATAAGGGGCGAGGAGATGGGATGTTTACTTTTTATAGCGTTAGTTTATTAGTAGCTGCGTTCTACTTGCGCTTTTCGGGAAAGAATTATGGAAAGAATAAATACTATTGCAAAAATGCTCCACGTTATTTTTTTCTTAAAAGCGAAAATGTCCAAAAGAATTTCTTAGAAAAGTGCCCATCTCAGCGTATCACCCTCTGCGGAGTAAAATCGTCCCGGAATTGTAGCTCTGCCATTCATAAACGGACAGTATTCATTCAAATGTGTTTTTCGATGAATAAAAACTAGTTACACACGTATAAACTTCACACTAACTAGCTTTGGCTAAAGATGGTTTAGAGTCGCACAAAATATAAGATAAGCCCGCAAAAGTAACATTTTCTTTTATGTTAAATAATATATCATAAATTATTAATTTCAATTTGTAACTTATTGATTGAACAAAATTTCTCAAGATCATCATTTAAATTATTATCTTCCTTGATTTTTTTTTATTTCCTATATTTGGAATGGAAACAATGATCTGACCAGAGACACCACAAAAGCACGTGATCCATGAGCTTGGACCCAATGTCTTGAACAATAACGACATTCATAACAAATAAATAGAGCAGACCTTCTTTCTGTCTATTTTCGGGCTTGTTCCCTCTTCCTCTATTGACGGCTGTAATCTGATTAATTATTTGTAGATAATGCCAAGCCTTTCTTTGGATTAAGGAAAACTTTCTTCTTCGCTGTTTCTCTTAACAGTGGTTGGGACTTACTAAAAAAAAAAGACAACACTAGAGCAGGGACGGCCATCTTTCTAGTTCTCGGAGAGAAAATTAAAAAAAAATTAAATAAAATAGGTTTGCAATAATAAAAACCTACCGATGAAAGAGCCATGTGTGAATGAGAAAAAAAAAAACGGCTTTTACATTGAAAATAATAATAAAGATCTAAAAAAGCTTTTTATAACCTTTTTTAAATTTAAAAAAAAAAAAAAAAAAGCTTTTGTGTTTGTACGTGATCTTGACTCTTCAGAACATTCTAAGCTAGTTCTTTTCTTTTATAATATTTATATTCATTTTTTGTATCATCTGAAAAATACCCATTAACATTTCTTACCATACGTACAATATGATACTTAATATTTTGGAACGAAATACAATTGCTAGATCATTCTCGTTCTTTCAGTTAACTTTATAAACGTTAAAAACGTGAACGTTCTCCATCTCTTCCTTCACTCTTCCGACCAGCTTCTTCTTTGATATCCCTGCACCACATCTCAGAACAGAAGCAATACGGTAAGCTAAATAAACATGGCAATGGCGTACTGAGAACCAGCTGGATTTTTTTTATGTTTTGGTTGATTTATAAACTAGATTCAAAATTCGTAAAATCCATTTCAGACGAAAAGTGGATCACCCCGGTGAATGAAGTAGAAAGGCGGCAATTTTTACGTTGCAGAATTCCTAGTAGCAGCTCTGTTTCATCTCCAACCTCCTCACCATATATACTATTGCCAGAAGTAAGTTACTACTTTCAAATTAAAGTCAATTAAACAGAAATGTATATCATACGGAAGGAATCATCAATGTCGTCCTCTGTAGTTAGTGTTATAAAAGGAGTAGAAAAACATTATCATAAAGGATGTGAAAGACTTTCCGAAATTCTGTTTTTTATGCTTTACAAATTTACCATAGACCCCCCACCCCTAGCTGTGAGATGATGTGAATTTAATGTTTACTAAATTATAGATAAATTGATAAACAATCCTTTCAAATAAAATTAATATCTGCGAAGTGCGAAATAGAACTGACATGTGTAAAATTTGTAGCTTGGAATTCATCAATAGGTTGGAAGGGGGACGGGAAGTTTTCCCCTCCATGTTTAAATTAGATCCTTTATTAGGTGTTATTACGAAAATCCCTCTAATAAAATTTCCAAAGGCCTTTAAACTTGCTGAACTACTTTTAATAACTCTTTAATAAAACTGCGTTGTAATCAAACCTTTCGCAAATACTCTAATACTGCGTAAACGTTGTAAGGGGTCGTAGCTTTTTTTTTTTTTAAGTTCTGAAATGTATTGCAGCGACAGATAAACTTCCTAAAATACATTAAATACATTAAATTATAATTTATTGAATTTTCAAAGAACGTGCAATAAAATTAGTAATGAGACCTTGGATTTAATAGATTTCATCGTAAGCTTTCACAGCATCGGATATCACTTAACTGTGCAGGCTTCATGATACACATATCATCATCAGGCCCCCACATCAAATTCAGGTCCCAGATATCAAATGCAGTAACGGGCCCCCGTTTGGAAATAAAACATGGAAAAAAAAAAACAAATAAAAAGAAACATACATTTTCCTTTTAATTAACATTAAGTTAGGTTAAGTGAGTAAGATCCTATCCAGGATGTTTTGTTTGGAAATACAACAGGAAAAAAAAAACAAACATATTTTTTCATTTCGGAATGACCCCCTAGTTTGCAACTTATCCGCCATCTTGAAATGGTTCAAATATAGCCATGTTTTAAAGGGGTGCTTCCGCAAAGAGTGACATCTAAACTTTTAATTTTTTTCCATCGGATTTGTAATAAGTAGGTTTTTATTCCAAAATCACCAAAATTCGTCTTATCTCACTGGTTCAGTGTCCTATACAATTACCTAAACTATTTAAAAGGTAGCTAGTTAAAAAGTAAAAATGCAACCTAAATTGATTCTGGGAATTCATAAAATGATTACAATCGTAATAAATATGGTTAATTTAATTTTTTCTTACAATTTCTTTAATTTATTTAAAAATTGGAATGTTTTTAATTATAAAATGGCATAAAGAAACAAGTGCTTACGTTCAGTTACAATGGAAGCTCAAGTGTAATGTGACTCTTAGGAAGTCGTGAATAAGAGTTTCTTACACACAACCGTGAACATGATATCCATTGATGAATACGTGTAGTAGAACGTCTTGATTGATGATCAAAGATTGTAATGCAGAATAGGTCTATTCATATAGTTAAAGCAGGAAAATAGTTTATATCAAATGTAGACTTGATTATAAGAAAAAAAAAAAGGCTAGAAGTGATGAAAAAATTCATATAATTTTTGTTCAGTTTATACCTTAGGCCGGGCCCCGGTACTGAGGGACCAAATGACCTCTCCCCCTTGTGGGGGCCCACCATAATACTAGCAATTTATTTGTAACTTAAAAGAAAGTTACATCTATACTCTTACTCGTTTTAAATTTAAGAAAAACATCATCCTTCTGTTCTCCTGAATGTTTAGTCTTTTCCTCCTGTAATTAGCAAAAATTGCAAATATTTTTAAGTATAATCTTGATTTTCACATGTTGCATTGAATTTTGAATATCCTAATTTCCCTATGAAATAATTCAGAGAAAACTGTATGAGTATGTTTAATAAACAATGAAGTTTCATAAATTTCTTCAATCTGGAAGGAATAATCGAGCCTTTCCCCTTTTCGTTTATTTCATCACAAAAACAGAAGAAAGGTTACGATATGAAAAGAAAGACGATCTTCTACAAATAGTTCGAATGCTAGTATCTTGAGAAAAACTGAATCCATTCAGTGAGCAATAGAAGGGTAATGACCGATAATTGACCTACTTTATTAGAATGATTACATGTTTCGCTTTCTATAAGCCCGTCCCCTCCATTTCACTTTAAGTAACGAATAAAAATTGGATTAGGATCATTCAATTGACTCATTATCTTTCCCTTCTCTATTAAATACTGCAAAATTATTCACCATTATCATTCTTTCGTACTAAACATGACTCCAGGAATTTCTGCGAAGCTTTACAATCTCTCGTGGAACATTTCGTAAAGTATTTGCTAAACGTAAGACAATTTTACGTACATTTAATGTCAGATAATAGGAAGTTGCTAATTAAGACTTCTCCTTTTTTTTTTTTTTAAAAAAAAAAAAAACAACTCGCAAATTCAGATCTCATTCACCATTAACACAATAGATCTAACTGGGACTCAGTATCTGTAGAATGTACACTCGAACTTTTATCCTGGGCTTTTGAAATGAGAGGGGTTATGAAGATCGTAGTTGTTCAACCAAAAAAAAAAAGTTTAAATTCCTGATTTCCTCCATTTTCAGAAGTAATGGGGGCGGGGGTTCTAACCAACTCCCTCCCGCCCTCGATACGCCAGTGACTCGAACTTTAATAATCTACATCTGTCATCAGCACAAATAAATTCTTGCATTGATCATTTTAATTTAGTTATTTAAGCTTCATTGAACTTCCTAAATATTTTTATATTCTTAAGCTACTTTTTTTTTTTCCGATTGGTGAAATTCTTCAATATATATAGATATATATATATATATATATATATTTTTTTAATTTGGTTTAAATTACTATCTTTCCGAAATTGACTATTC
>JAFIDM010009631.1:134317104-134331943 GCA_023159025.1 Thereuonema tuberculata | reverse complement strand
TTGATTTCTCGTATGAGAGATTTGGAACAAAATAAGTTTGTCGCAACGAAGCTAAAAAAATTTGAAGTAATGTTTGTGAAAGAAAGACAGTTTTTCCTTTTTATTTATTTATTTATTTATAATTTTTTAATTTAAGATTTTTAACAATACTTATTCCTTTATTTAAATACTGTACGGATGTAGCGCTACCTTACCCAGACCCCTTCAATTATTGTTTTTCCTAAGGTTTTACTGGTAATAAATAAATAAATAATTTTTTGGTAAATATTATTGTTTATAAATATTTACCATCAAGCCAGCTTGCTGATATTAGTCATTTATTAATCTTTAAATAAATCTTTTATTTATCTTTATGATTTATTTTTCAGGATAAATTTGTTCCGTCATTCCAAATTAAATACCACGATATCTGGATTACTGATAGATCCATCAAAGACGGTTTTATAGCACACCAGATTTTGTCTCAATCTCAAGAGGTCAATATTCTCCGTCCTTCTAAAAGTTTCCGGACACCCTAGCCAATATGTTTCATAGGATGTAGGTCAATTCTTAAATGCTATCACAGCCCGAAGCAAAGAAGCCCTATGAGTCTGAAAACACTTTTACCCTTGCCACCGCCAAGCACTATTAGCGAAAACTTAACAACCGTTTTTACCAATTGTTTTCAACAGGATTGAGATCTAGGATCTAGAGTGGCCATGAAAGAAATGTTGTTTTTTTTTTTGTTTTTTTTTTTCAAATAATGCAATGGCATCACAATCTTATCAATGTTGCCTTATTATCTTTGTTACGACAATGTTAGCAGTGTGGAACTGCCAAAGAATTACCATCGTGCCACATATGGTATCCAAAGTACAGAACTTCAGTTAGTAGCTAAGGTTAATTTCCGAAGAGACTGATATAGTTAATATTCAATAGACAGATACTAGATGTGATTTTTTTTTTTTTTTTGTCTTCTCAAGAAAAATTAGTTATGTTTTATTGATAGCCTATTACCGCTAAGTACTTGATTAATTAATTGTACTAAGATACATTTTATTCAAAGGAACAAAGATTGATTTGACTAACGAATTTAGTAAAAACCACTTAAAATTAACTTAGGTAAATTTGTATCTTCAGATTCTTGCAGACGACTTAGTAACTGACGTAATGTACAACTTCCGGTTTGCACAACTCATTCATTCGATTGAATTGCAATAGTTTCATATAGCTTAATTCATCGCCGAGACAAATTTAAAAATATTCAATTAATAAATTGTTCGTGTAGGGAATAAAAATGTATAGGTAAAGGCTTAAGGATGATATTCAATTCCTTTATTATCGCCCGTTCAATAAATACATAAAATAATTCTAAATAAAATTAAAAACTCCTTTTGATCAATTTATGATTGTGTTGTTTGTTTTTTTCTATTTGAGCTTCAAATTTCTCTCCAGGAGTTCTAAATATATTATAATTAGTGGAGAATAAATTTGATTTGTTATCGCTTGTAAATAGGCTGTTGATTTTCTTTAAAAAACGCAAACGTAATTTTCACAAACTTTTAATTCGCATTTTAATATTTCTTAAGCAAACCATGCTGAATTTGAGAAATTTTAAGCTGCAATTTAAGACGTTTTGGTAAGAATCAACAGAGGGATTTCAATTTTTCGAGTTGACAAAGATGTTCATGAACAAGACTAGGTTCAGCAGATAATTCTGTCTCCGAATTGTTAACACGTCTCCTTTTTTATTTAGACGAGCTAGGACCTACATAATTACAGTTCGCCGTTTCGTATCCCAAAACTATCCAAGCTGTTCTTTTTGCCCTCAAAATTTCAGACCGTACAATTTATGGTGTCGAGTAGCATAGTCATTTACACTCGTCATGGAATTACACCCATTGTAACTACGTTTTCTTCCACCACGATTAAACTTAATTTGCAGACGGTTAGGTGTTATCCTTAAAAATGACACATAAATACTTACTTCTTTCACATTGAATGATAATTTGATATTAATGCGTAATAATTCATAGGAAGTACTACCCTATTCAAGGCCGGATAAACATTCTCGAGAAATAAGAATTTGAAAGAAAATAAAGCTCTCGAAAATTCTCCACTGCCATTACTACTAAATAAAATAATCGATGCTTCTCGTGAAATATTTATAGAAGTTAATTTATTTATGATGAAATAATATGAAAACGAGAACTTTGATTTTCCAAGAAATATTCTATATTTGAAAAAAATATAGAATAAAAAAAAAAAAATTCTCAGCTGTACAACCAAAACATCACATTGCAGGACATTTCATTCCAAAATCGGGACAACCCTGGCCATAACGGGACGGCTGGTCACCCTGTGCATATGTTTCTATGCATATATAAAAATAATAAAATTCATTATGGTTAAACTCGAATTTTCAGACTAATAGTATATTAAAACACTCCAAATGTATTTGAAAATTTTAGTGCTTCTTCATCCTTCCAAACTACCGATAAACATAATTGTCAATCTTGTTTGGTTTATGTAAATAACTTTTTTATACGGGAAGATGTCATTTTTGTGATTGAGTTCATGCAATAAATGGAATTTACCTTGATCAGTGGCTTATTGAAGGTAAGAGATTGTTTCGTCTTCATTACAAGGGTTAATTCTCAGAAATTATTCTTTCTAAAATTTATTATAGATACTCTAAAATTTTAATTTAATCCTCAAGACAAAATCGTAAACGCATCAAACCTTGTATGTAAATAAGAAAGCATTAACTATTCTTATGCTATGATTTTCTTAATTTTTATTCTATTTCCAATTTGTTATAAATCACTTTTTGACCTCTAGTAATTTTACAATATATTAATGGTCTGTAAAATATGAAAATGTATATTTTGAGGATCTACATCAATTTTCAATTTACCCAAGTTTCACTTACGAGTATTAAATCAAACTGAACGAAATTCAAAGAGGATCACATGACAGTATCATCTTTATTAGTATTAAACCACTGAAATGTGTTTATTAATTAATGTATTAATAGTAATCAATGTAATGTATATTACTTATTGGTAATAAATAATTTCATCAACTTCCAAATTGAAACTAGTTTTTAAATTTTCAATCCAATTCATAAGGCGATAAGACAAAGGTTTTTTAATTACCGTAATGATTTCAAAATTCTGTAAGTGAATATTTTTTGTTTACTATGGATATGCAATAAATCCATATAATTACAGACACTGCCTTCAGTTACATCAATTTGTTAACACAATTAAGAGTTTATTGGTGGGTCACTCTTTTGTTTAGTTGAAGCAGAGCAGGTCGGAGGGGGGCGAATCTAGGCAGTCGCCTGGATGACGATTTTTTTTTCGTTATTATTTGTTGTAATATCAAATTTCCATTCGGCCACCCCATAAAAGTTTTATGGTTATTTTCTTTTGTTTAAAATTCGGCTTGCTCCAACAAAGCCCATGACTGTAATGAGCTGTAGATAACCAAAAAATTTTAGAAAGTGTCTGTAAGGAGGTTTGAGGGAAGGGGGGGGGGGGGGGGGGGGGGGGGTAAGGACGTTATCATTGAAGAAAGGGGAGCCCTGGTTAATATATCCTTCTAACTGCATATTTAGCATACAAAGTCAGGTCTGTTGATAAAAGTTAAGTAAGACAAAAGAGTCTTATGAGGTTTTTAAAATTCTCGAAGTCATTTTAGATACTGATACATGGATTTTAGACATATTGTATTCTCAGCTGTGAAATGAGTTGCTAAGAAATGTTCATTGATATGGTGTCTTGTCTTAAAACATGATTTCTCTTTTTCAGCATTCTTATACATAACCAATTGTTTTTGTAAACTGCTGCACATACAAAATTAAGGAACATACTTTATCCAAGGCTGTAGGGTACTAAGTGCTACAGTTGTTCATCTCAATTGAATTACTGCCCAAACTTCTGGGCCAAAACTTCCTATACAAGAAAGTATTTCTAATATCCTGTCATATAAATAGAGCCGTTTCAATTGTTATCTAGTTGCATTATTTAGGAGTAAGTGGCAAACAGGAAATTCCCCACAGCACTAATAATAAATAGATTTTCTACATTTGGTCTTTTTATGTAGGCTGAGGGCTTTTTTTTTATTAATTTTTTTGTAAACTTAAACAAGATAATTAACGCTTTTAGACAGTGTCAAAAGCAAAGCGGTCCCATAATATGCACAACTGTATGAACAAAATAATTAAAAGCAAGAGCATATAAATGCAAGACCGTTCTTTTATGTTTTACAGGCAAGCTGTAGACTAGGGGCCGCTAATACAATGCTTATAGACTAGGGGCCGCTAATACAATGCTTAGTGCATCATTTGGATATGTTAAAAGAATTTATGAAACAATACGTTTGTAAATATTAACAATGACGTCCTGTTGCCAATTGTTAGTATTGTTATGTATGAAGCAACAGTATTATTACTGTATTAATTGTTATCATTATTACTAACACTGCTATGGACAACGTTAATTTGGGGGGTCAGGGAGTGGTCCTACAGTCTGATTTTTTTTTTAAGTGGTCACCTACTTTTTGATGCTGAACACAATGGTGAAGGTTTCATTCTAATTTTTCTAACCATTTGGCCGCTACAGTGTGTGACATCCAGCAAAGCAGAAAAGCAAGAGCGGTTCCCTATCTTAACTGTAACATGAGATCGCTAAAAATTGATAAATTGAGTGATATTCATTAATCTTAACTCTATCATGGCAACTTTATTCTTCTTTTTGAATCCTCTTGATTTGAATGTTAAATAATCATGGTCAGCAAATTGTGGCTAAACAAAGACACTAGAAGCAATTTCACAGATAAGATGGAAGTGTTGTTTCTAGTTATCATATTAAAAACACAGGCATACCTTTCATGACAAACCTGACATATTAGCAATTTCTTAATTTTCAACACACTGTATTGTTAATTTCATTATAATGAGGAGGTAATTAATGAGTCTATATTTATTAAACTTAAAGTGACACAATCTTTTTTGAAGAACATTGGAAAGCTTTATTTCACACGACTGTACAAAAAAAAAAAAAAATACAGTAATAGCAGAAAGGAAATAAAAAAATACTAATACTATAATAATTGGGTTTTAATTATACAAAGCGGAATGATTATAAACATATCAAAATGGAAACAAATAAAAACTCAAGACTAACAGACGATTACAGACAATAATACAATGGCAACAGAAATTATAAAGTAAAAATGTTAACCTTAATAATGTAAACATATACAAACTTATAAATAAATTTTTATTAAAAAAACAATCACTTTGAAAAATATAAAACGTTGACTTTTTTTTTTTTATAATAGCCAGATCATGCATAGGACAGTTAATTTGCTGCTCTCCTAATATATTTCACATATAAATTTCCATTAAAAAAAAAAAATCTTGATGTAATTTAAAATAACAAATGCAAAACTTTCTATTGTAAATAGATAGAAAGAAATTTGGCTCATTTCAAACCAAACGGTAATAAAAGAATATATAATAAAATTATTCAAAATCTTAATTAATCAGGACTTGACTTATCCAATGGACCATAAAGTCTCAAGACAAATTCCTTATCATGTCAACTATTGGTAATAGGGCCTTGGACTACTTGCTTTCATTAAACATTCTTTAGCCAAGATTTATTGAATTAAATAACTGTGTAGCATTGCTAATTGCTCAAAGGATTTATTATTTGTTATAAAATTTATGCTTTGTGACTTCTTGGGTCCCACTCTTTTTAATTTCCTTTCATCCTCAAATGCTTCTAAGTCTTTGAGCTATACTTTCCATTTATTTTCCTAATCATCATTATTTACATTTCAGAAGAAATTACTTAAAATTTATAAGTTTCTCTTAGTATATAACAAATAGTATTTTTTTCTGGCTAGTAAAAATATAATTTTTTGTTGGCAAACGGGGAAAAACAGATGGTCCCTTAGATAACCAAGCTGAATTAACTTTCTTTTTGGGGTTTCATTTTTAAAAGTAACTTCAATCATATTTCGTAAATCTATTTAAGAGGATCTGATACAATACTGCGAAAACTGTCATGAATTCAATGAAATTAATTATAAATGAAAAAAATCGTGCTCTTCCATATTTTTATCTAGTATTCAAATGTATCAAATGAATGAGGTAAGATTCAGCTTAATAAGCTGCCACTTTAAATGAAATGTATCAATATCTATGAAATCCCCAACAGTTACTAATGTTGAATACTTTGGATCAGCAGTGGATTTATCTTAAAGCAGAATAGCTCTTTTTTTTTTAGCTATTGTATCTGCCGATGTATGGATAGTAAAAACAAATAATGCAGTTAACTCACATAAGAATTATAAATTACTTCAGATATTTTTTTTAGTGATATATTTTAAAAATAAAATTAATAAAAAAATGATTTAAAAAATAAATTGTTAATTTGACTGTTTACTTAAAAATCTTCGAGCAAAAATAAATCACAATTCAATAATAAAAAGCCAGGCGTTATTTATTTTTTTATAAAATTATTTAATAAGAAAAAAGGATGGGGAGAATAAATCATTATATATCTAAAATACAAAAGTCTGGAAAGATCCAACACTGCTTTAGTTATTTTGTAATACAGTTCCTGACGACATTTAAGAAGGATAATTTTTGTTTCATTAATCCAAACATTCCCCGCCCCAATTTTACATTAGTAAAAGGCCTTGACAAGTATTTTAGGATAATACTATCACATAAGATTCTTCAAGAATAATAAAATTAGAATTATCAAAAAAAAAGTTTTTTTTTTTTTTTTTAATCTTACAGTAAACTGCAAAAAAAAATAAATAAAACAAAACAGAAATAATAAATAAATAAATAAATAAAACTTTAAATTTATTTAAAGTATTTAAATAAATCACAGATCACAAAATAAGCAATTATCTTTCCTTTGCACTTTCTTACCTATGCATCATCATTACTATTATTTTAAAGATAAATGCAGTTTTGATTGGTCCCTAATATGAGATTCTGTTGTATGAATTGAATTAAATTCTTCAAAATATTGAATAGAAATAATCCTATAACAAAGTTTAGATTAAGTTGAACTGATTTTGAGAGCAGTTGTTTCACCTTTGTTTGCTGGATTTGGAATTAGGCTGATTAAAAATAAATAAATAAATAAATTATACTATTTTAAAAAATAGAGGCAGTTAAAATTGTTTTAAGTAGCAATACACGTTCATGCTGATTAATTCAAAGGAATCTACAACGTAATACTGAACTGCAATGAAGAAACTAGAAACTAACAACTTTTAAGTTACCGCTTTGTTATGATGCATAACATATTTTAATAATAATTAACACTCAAAGCATTATTGTTGGCTCCAGATACCTTCTTCATGTCCGTCACACATTTAATAACGTAAAAGAGATACTCAATGCTCAGATCTTTGATGGTGAATGAAGTGATACCTTTTATCAAAAGAAGACAGTTCTCGTCTCATTTTATTGAGGGATCACTTCATTTAAAATCGATGCATTTTTTAACCCATTAAGCAGATCCTATAAATATGCAAAAGCAACTGCAACATTGAAAGGCTTGAGAAGTGCCAGCAGGTACACAAACAACTGAAGAATTCAGTAAAAATTTTAAAATATCTAATGTTTATTTAAGCAGTTCATATCTTGTGCTTATGTTCAGCAATATAAACAAATAATAAACATTTCAATTACATTTTAGAAAAATGAGCTTAATAAGAAATTAGTTTATTTTAATTAAACTAAGGGGGGAAACTGTGTTCTTTATGATAGTATAAAGTAAAATAATTTGAACTTATTTAGAAGCTAAGCTAACATGAAACTGATAAACAGAATTTATAATATGACAATATCAAAATTTATTGTGTGTAGACATTGCAAGGAGGAGCTTATTAAGAACAATTCTTCAGTCTAGTGAGATCTTAATGAAGAGAAACATATTTTTGCACTTACTAAGATAAAGTGAATCGAATTACCAACAGTTTCAGTTTTAAATTAGATACATTATCTGAGGAAAACAAGAACAAACTACCGATCTGCATACATGACAGATAGAATAGGTTGACAAAGATATCAGAAAGACTGGCAGACAACTTGCAAATTGCTTAATATCTTTATGTTGTTTGTTATTTCACTAATAAATATAAAAGTTTCTTTTTAGTCAATATTATTTGCATATTAAGAAAAACAACAACCAACCATAGATTTCTGAAACAATGAAAACAACTGGTAAATCCTAAGAAAATTTAAATAAGCCAGATGAAGTTGGCCAGTTTCTTTAAATAATTCAGATCAATGAAAACATTTACAGAAATGGTAAAATTTCTGATAAGTGCAATACCAATACCAAGAAAAAAATCTTTGTTCAAAAAATTAAAATATTAACAACTTCAGATTTTTGGCAGAAAATATAACGTTATAAATTTGTAAAGAATAACAGACTAAAAGAAATCTTTACAGATATTATAATATTTATAAATAGGTTAATAAATAAAGCATAACAATAAACATTTAGCTTAAAATATTAAAAATTAAAATATATATCTACCTTACAAATTGCTCAGACAATTAATACAACTTTTTAATATAAACAATTTTCTATCATTTCATAAATGAGTCAAAATTTAGTTTTATGCCAATATCAAAAGGAATTCTGTAAGACAAATACTGCCTAATGGAATATTTAAGTTAATTTGTGTTACTTTAACTCTCATTATCAATTCACTTAATTTATATTAGTAATATTTTTTGATAAAATTAAAATTTATCTGATGTAAAATAGTTAGCATCTATCGAATCAAAGCCAATGAATATTTTATTTTTATCATCAATTTTTGTGGGATACACAGAGGCAGTTAAATTTTTTCCCTCTGGGAATCTTATTTTGCCAGTACGTAAATCAAATCTCCACTTATGCCAAGGGCATCGAACACAAAGGGATTCATCTGGTAAAGCTTCAATGTCACCCATATACAGAGGACCACCTGCAAATAAAGTTAAAAAACTCCATTATCTAAATGTAAATTATAGAAATTACTGAAAATAATTTTTGATTTTGTTTTTATAAATACTATCTTAAAAATTTACATTAAACATATTTTTTAAAGTCAATTCAAGTGCATTTCAACCATCTTATCAGTCTTTAAAATAATCTTTCAAATAATAATGAACAAGACAGATAAAACTGGAAGTTACAAATAGACTGAGGATAGGTTCTCAAAGGCCAGTTTCTGGAAGAGATAGTTCTATCTGTTTAATATTTCTATATTAAAATGTAATATTTAATGTTAATACCATCTGATAACATTTAGCCAACTATCCAATTATTTCCAACTTTTTCTTGAAACCTGATATATTTAACTCATTAATAAGTTCAACTCCTGTTATCATAATTATCAAGGCTGCCACAGCATTACAAAGTAAAAGCTTCTATCATTTCTTGCACTTAGCAGTATCATTCTGCTAAGAATAAACAGTGATGTGTAAATTGGCAAAACAGTAATCTACATCAACAATGGCCATGCCCTCAACCAAATGTAATACCATCAAATAGTAATCCACTAATACTGGATTTGGTGGATTATGCCCTTTCAAACTTTAGGGTCTATTGCGATGTAAAATTCAGCTGCCTTGCTTATTCACTGTTAGAATATATTAAATTCCAAGTTAATAGTGGTAATCATGCATCTGCAGATTATAAACACTATATTATGTGGTTCACTGATGCTGTTTGTTCCTTATTTGACAAGAAACTTACACAGTATAATTTATATTTAAATTTGTCTAAAATTATTCTGAGTCTTTCCTAGAGTAACAAATAACTTTCAATGAATTTGTATTTAATTAAAGTAAATGAAAACTGGAATATTTCATAGTTTATAAAGCTGCTCTAAAAAACCAACAATTTTGTCTAAAATTTACATTTTTTAGAATAGAAAGCAAGTTTAACGTCCGTAATCATTCATAAATGGAGAGAAATTGCCAACCGGACAATAAATATGCCTTCGCCCATAGAGCCAACATCAACGAGAATTCTGTACAATTGTTTCATCCTTATTGGGGACTCATCAGCAGAATCTACTCGTTGATGTTTGGCTTGCTTTCTATTGAATTTTTCAATTTGCCTATTTGTGATTAATTTCCTTAGTGCCTTTCAGTGAGAGGACAAGGGATTAATATTGTGGATCTTTCAGGATCATTTTTTATTTTATTGTTGTTTATCCCGGCGGCCCATTCCCGGGACCATGTATGCTTTTGGGTAGAGCTTTCGCGCGGCGAGCCAAACATCAATGAATAGATTCTGCTGATGATTCCCCAATAAGGATGAAACAATTGTACAGAATTCTCGTTGATGTTGGCTCTATGGGCAAAGGCATATTTATTGTCTGGTTGGCAATTTCTCTCCATTTACATTTTTTCTTTTATATAATCATTGGAATTGACTGCTATTCATGGCATGCAAATGATTTTATTTTAAAACAAGCCTTATTATTAAATCAATGCAAATACAAAAAAACAAAGAACTCCTAACATTTAATGCACATAAATTCATTGACAGATTTCAATGACTTACCTACAAGCTTTGAATCAAGATCAATATTTAAACAAACAAACAAAATTTCTTTCAAATCGAATTAAATCAAGTTCTTAACTTTCTGATTTTTTTTCGTCTTTTATTAAGAGTAATTAATTCATTACTTAAAAGATTCAAAAACTTAAAAGAAATCAAAACTGCACAAAACAAATGTAGAACATTGCTCTTTTTTTTTTTTTTTTAATGGAAACTTTTAAATTATTCCACTCACCAAAATATTTTCATAATGAAACATATCAATTTTCATGAATTTATAAAATTTCTGCGTGAATTTCAGAATCCTTGTAACATATATTCAGAACCAACAAAATTTTATTATTTATTTTTATTGGTTTTGTTTCAAAAATGTATAGTTTCACAACAATTAGTGATTTCTTGGTTGCTTACCAAGATGGGGACATTTTGCTTCAATTGCAAATACTTCATTTTTACATCTGAAGAGAGCCAGTTCCACTTCATTAACTGAAATTACTGTTCCCTTGTCTTTCGTTCTGGGTGCTTTAATACATGGATCCCAATCACTTAAATCTACATAAGGAATAACATAGGCAATTAAAAAATCTTTAACAAATCTGAAAAAAGAAAACCGACTTAGAATTTGACTCCAAAAGTGTTTAATGTTTCTAGATATATTTGAAAGAATTAATGTTACTAATAGCTGAAAATCTATACAAATCTTAAAAGCTTAAATCTGCCTATTAATTAAGATTTTTTTTCTTAATGAATTAAATACAAAGAAACTGGCCGAACCTTGTATGCTTAAGTTTGTCGGAAAAAATAATTTAGTTTCTTTAGATTCACTCATTAGTTTTTATTAGAATAATATATATTTTGTTCTGCTTCTTATTCAGAAATACATCCTGACAATTAAAAATTCCGCTTCTCACTATAGTTCCAGTGGTCAGATGTGGCAGTCGTTTTTTCAGAGATGTCACTATAAAATTCACGGCCGTTATAACAGAATGCTTACAAATAATTTTCTTGGGAATCTCAAAGCTGAAGTTTGACGATCTTTGTATCGATTTCAGAGTCAGATCCGAGGCTGAAACGTCAGGACCCTTCTTACTCCACCGCCATGTTTGTTTGTGGTAAGTTGCGCCCTCTGTAGGGTGCTCTAAATTCTTGCTTGCCCAGAAGTGCACTTGGCTCCTCATGACTTCCAATGGAGGCTTGGTCAAAGTGAGCTGATTGAGATCCCCTTCGCCACAGAAACGACTGCAATATGCACGCTTTTAGCAGGCGGTGATTGTAACGAGGCCTGTGATTGGTCCGTGAAGTAACGGTGTAGTGGTGATTTACCGAGGAGGCTGGATCTGCTTGGCTTACCTTGGCCGGCGGGGGGATAAGGACAGATTCTGAAGACAGACCATCGAAAACACGTACAGTCTCTTCCGCAATAAGGAGCGTAGGTCAAGGACTGAAGACTTGCTCCGTTTTGGAGAGGCTTTTACTAGGTTCTGGACGTTAAAATACCACTTTTCTCTAGTCATTGGTGAGTACAATCCGTTTCATCACTTTTTTGCTGCTTCTCAGGCTCCTGTGTTAATTGAATCAATGAGATTGTTTGAAATAAATAAGTAAATGGCCAATTTTGAGATTTTGTTTTCTTACACGAAACG
Organism: Thereuonema tuberculata; assembly: GCA_023159025.1. Classification (NCBI taxonomy): domain Eukaryota; kingdom Metazoa; phylum Arthropoda; class Chilopoda; order Scutigeromorpha; family Scutigeridae; genus Thereuonema; species Thereuonema tuberculata. Next base: position 134,319,717 of record JAFIDM010009631.1, on the reverse strand, counting down.
TTTTCCCGTTCATAAAAATCGAAAACGATCTAAAGATTCATAAAAGACTAAATATCAATTATTTTTCTATTTTTCCCGAGAGTGAATTTAATGGGACTAACTGACCATTGATTGCAGTGAGTCATTATTTCACTAGCAATTTGAAATTCTCTGAATTTCACTTATAAAATTCGAATAAAAGCGACCAAGTAAGACATCATGATACAAGAAAAATTTTCATTGAATCGATTTTTAATAACGAAAGTCTGATTACATGAATCGGAGATATGCCGTAAAGCCGAGCTTAGTTTTAGGCCTAAAATGTGCGGTGCCTTTTAAGCCTATTACAGTAGGCAAACAATTTACATCTGTATTTTTTGTGTTGGATCTAGACTTAAGGATAGGATTTAAATATACATATTTTTTCCTCTCTGTTAAATAGAAGTAAAGTTTATTCTAATCTTCATACGCACCAATCGTCATTTATTGATATATTTTAATAAATGAAAAAAAAAAAAGTTATTGATGACTATTTAACGATCTTATTACTGTATGTCGTATCTATATTAATTTCAGGATTTAAAATTCCTTTAAATCGATGTAGAGCAGACTATAAAACAAAAATGTTTTTAGAATGAATTAGAAATATTTTGAAGTTCATTTTATTTTACTTTTTTTTTTTCAAAATAATAATTTTGTTTGGTTGTTTTTAAAGGAATGAAAAATCATTCATCTGCTAGCTAACTTTCAGGAACTGAATTTTGTTTTGGTATAAAAAACGCTCGTAATTTTAATCCCATTCAGTCAAAAAGTGTTGGTTAGGAGCAGGTCAAGCTTGACAGAGCATTTTCTTTCTTTCTTTTCTTCTACCATTTACTATCTTGGCAATGAATAAATTCAGGTCAATGTATTGGATAGAAATGTGCCAGCCTTTCGGAGAAGCGGCTGGATAGACTGTTTTCCAATGTTGATTCATTGTCATATTTAATACATTTCAATTGTTTATTATCAACTTTAAATTCAATGCGAGGAGGTTCTTTTAAGTAAAACTGGTGGCAAAGTTAAGCCGAAAAATTATTATTAATTGTTTTGAGTAAAACTAAATATATATAAAAAAATAATACATTTATTAGATTTAAATTTAAGCTAAAGACATTCTTATAGTTCTAATTTTTTGTACCCTGCAGTACTTTAACTTTTAATAATTGTTATTATAAGAATAAATAGAATAATGTATCCATTCCTATATGTCATTATAATCATTATAGTTATTGGAGAAATTAATTAGAAAAATTGGATCTTAATAAAAAGTCATTGCCTGTTTTTATTTTAATTATATTTTTTTCATCTTTGTCTCCAATGAAGTTTTCCTGCTTTCACTATCACATTTCATTTTTTTTTCCTCCTCTATCTCTTGGCAATTTGTAAATATTACTATTGATAAAATGATTTCATTTTTAAAATTATTGATAGTTATGTGCTTGCTAGGAATTTTTCTTTTTTTTTTACAAACCTTAAAATTATATTCAGTTTATTTTTATTTTGCATGTAATTTGATATTTTCCCCCCCATACTATAAATTTATACATCAATGAAAATCATCATGGAATTGAAAAAAAAAATCCATGCAAAGTTTTTGAGAAAGTGATAAACAGATGATTCCGTTGTTCGAATTAACACCCGGATATTTCCTTTGATTTCCTGAATGGTTACGGCATCTGGTGGTTACGTAGGCAATGAACTCGGTTTGTGACCGGATTTTCTGTTGCATCGGCGCTCCTCAAAAACTGTTCTCGCTCTCTATAATGTAGTGCGCGTGTTTGAGGTCTCGGAAGAAACTCTAGTGAGAAGGAAGAAGCAAAAAGGATAGACAGAAAAAAAAAAAAAAAACTTTCAGGGAAAGGTAGGAAGCACCCCCAGCGAGAGCCTTTACAAGTCAACGGCTGTGGCCTAACCTTCAAGTAGGTCATTGGCTGATGGAAACCGGGTTAAGAGTCGAAGACACCTCTACTTTGGACCAAAGAATAGGGAAAGAAAGTCGATTACAGAAAAATCATCTCCGGAATCCCCGATTGGGCTCTCTTTTTGAAGGATGCCAGTGGGATTATTGTAAATAGAATGTAATTTTTTGTTTTCCTCGTTAGTGGTTGTCTGAATGAATTGTTTTCACTTTTTTTGATTCCCTTTCTCACTGAAAGGTTTAAGGACAATGGAAAAGACACGCCTTTATCTAACGCAATCCGAAGGGTTATTTGGCGAAAAATGGCCGTTGGGCATTTTTTGTTGTTTAGAAAGCGGAAGCCAGTGAAAAAAATCGATGGGCCTTAGATGACGACATGTTGTCTGGTGTCCCAATGGTTAAAGAGTTGCTCTAACATAATCTTTTTAGTTCAAATTCTTTCCCTTTTTTTTTTATTATTATTACAATTTTTTTCTCCCTGAATTTTAATAACATGGTTCCTGAATTTTGAAATATAGTGTTTTAATTCGATATTAACTTAGGGATAATACAATCTTGAAAAATAAATATTTTTTTATTAAGTAATTTTATTAATTCTTTGTCTTTACTTAAATATATTGTTCTGGTATACTTATTATTGCAGTTGATAAAAAAAATATAATATTTTTGAATAT
>JAFIDM010009631.1:134306588-134316704 GCA_023159025.1 Thereuonema tuberculata | reverse complement strand
TTTATTTCAACAGTATAATTATTATTAGTGCTAAACAACGATATTATTGCTTTGTTTACTTAAAAAGACCGTTAAAGATATTTTAACTTATCAAGAAAAGAAAAATAAATAAAACCTTCATTTAAATATAGTTTTCTCATTGCGTGATATGGATGGCCTTGTTAATTCTGTTGAACTTAATCTTCCCTATAATTAAGGAATACGAAAGTGATGTCACTTAATGAAAAACGGAGCAGATATTAACGTCTAAATTGATTTACCTACATTTTAAAATCTGTTAAACCGTGGTGTTAATATTTTTGACATAAATGAATAAAGAATATTTGTGACATAAATGAAGTAGCATGTTGGAACACTGGAATTTTTTTTTTTTTTTTGATGTTTTAATAAATCTCATGATTTATTTGAAATCCTCTCACCATTTTGTTTTGGTTTTTAATTTAAAACAATTTTTCAATTTAATCACTATCAAAAAGTAGTTGTAATCGAGAATACATTCAATTTATCATTGCTTCAGTTCATCTTTATATATATTTTTTGTTTGTTGCTAAAACACTATTTTTCAGAGTAATTTCCTATAATTACTACTCTTATGCCCGAGTGCACCAAACTTCAGTTAACTTTGATGACTGCAGTTTGGACGGAGCTAAAATTAGTGGGGGAGGGGGGTGCTGCTCCAGAAAAATGTTAGCCTTTGTTTTAAAATTGTGTGAAAGGAAACATGTAAAAAAATAAAATTTATTCAGAAACTTGATAAATAAAATTTATCTTTTTATACATGTTTGTTTCCTTTCATACAAACAAAGGCTAAAATTTTTCTGGCGCAGCCCCCCCCCCCCACTAATTTTAGCTCCGTCCAAACTGCAGTCATCAAAGTTAACTGAAGTTTGGTGCACTTGGGCATTAGAATCGTATCTCTGTTAAGTAGTTTATTTATTAAAAAATTATGCTCATAATTATCCTAACTGCTTTTCTTCTTACAATTATGAAATTTCGGTAAAAAGATAATAAACACAACAAATAACTACACTATTTAAGTTATCTAAATTAATAAATTATGAAAGACAACTAAATTAAAAAGTTTCACAAGTAATATAAACCACATTCCTAAAAAGAGCATATGGCTACTTGTGGTAGCTTATACTAAATATCGTCATATAAACAATGCATAGTATCACGAATATTCCTTCGCTGGTTCAGAAGATAAGGGGATACAATCACATGACAGTAGAATAAGAGGCTTTATTTCTTTTCGAAAATTGGTTACAAAATCTAATATTCGCTAAAAGAAAAAAGAAAGCATGATTTTCACTATTATTGGTAATATTGATAGTACCAAAGATTCGGGCGTAATTCCATTTGCCCGCCCATTCTTGGCTCTTCTTTTTTTTTTTTTTTTTAAATTTACTCATTATTTTGTTTTTCCAATTTTTTTTTCACGAATAATTAAATCACTTTGTCTTCCAATTTATTCTCTTAATTATGAAGGAAATGCCATTTTAATTAACAGGAAATAATGATTTTAAACAGAAAATAATGGAGACAATTTGGGTATTGTGATAAATCAGAATGGTAGGAACAGAAAATTGTTATGTTAAAATATTAATTTGGCCTTGGACTGATAATAATTTATGACATCGGAATACACATAACACAGTTAACAGTTATTGTTTTATTATATCCTTAATATTTCGATTTCCAGTTATGCGTTGTACGCAGTGTGCAATACTGAAATAAAGTTAGACTTTGGTGTCAATTTGATAAAATTAAGTTGAATTCCAGTCTGAATAAAAGTTAGTGAAATAGCGTAAAACTTGATACTCAAATGACAATTTCAGAATATAAATCATTACTGCGTATTAATTGGTTGAAGTCGTTCGTGACGTCATTTATGTAAAGTTAGATGGGTGATCGTGAGGGTCAGTTCGTGTTGATTTTGGGGATGTGTATGGGGAAGGGAATTTAAAGATATTGTCGGAATCAATGTGGAGCCTGCAAGGTTAAATAAACAATAAAAAACTAATCAAAAAATAAATAGCATTTTCGAGTATTTTTCGGGGAAAAGTTTTATTTAATATTCTATTTCAGGTTGGTGGCACTCGCGTCGTGTGTCATTAATTATAAGTGTCTATTTAGTTACCTATTTCATTTACCCACTATTAATGAAATACGGAAATTCTCGTGTAAGTATAATTTAAAACGTTAACTTAAATATAGTTAGAGAAAATTATTATTATATAAATTGCAGTAGAGGCCGTTCCGGCGTGGCCGAGCGGTTTAGACGGCGGTCTGCCGTGTGTCGGAGCCTGGGTTCGAATCCTGGCGTGGGTATGGCTGTTTTTTTCTTCTTCTGTGTTTCGTCCGTTTCTCCCCTGGGACTTACTATCTCAGAGGTATCCTGGACGGGATGTGAATCTCGTCCCCCTTCTGGAATTTCCTAGCCTCACCCTGACGTTGTTATGTAGGGCTAGCTCGTGGTCCATGGTTGGCCAAAGTCGATGAAAGTAAGGAAGGAAATTGCAGTATAGATGTAGCTCGAATCAATCCAATATAGCCCCTGAAAGTGCTACTAAAACATTGCAACGCACTGTGTTGGAGTCCCTGGAGTAATAAAGTGATTCCTCCATCACTGGCTCAGTTCATCAAATACGATTTATAAAAAGAAGTGCGCATTGAGTACCTTTAGTCAAAACCGTTTTCGGGTCGAATTAAGTTTCCTCGCAGATCAGAATTTAAGAATGTTCAAATTCCCTTATTCCGTTATACTTTTCTGTTCTCTCATCCTCACAAACAAAGAATACTGCCATGAAATTGAAGTAAGAAATCTTTGAAGATTCGTAGGATCCGGAATTTAAGGAATCCCACAGTACTTGATAATTAAAAAAAAAAAAGTTTTAAATAATTACGTAAAAAAAACTTGAGTAATTATGTATTTCCCGCTTTTATAGATGCAAAAAAAAAAAGAGAGAGAATTTTCGTCATTGATCCTTGACAGTGGATGACGAACAATGCCTTAACCAATGTCAATCCCTATAACGATTCTGTGTTGGAAAACAATTTACTGATGTTGTCTCTCAACATTTTGATCCAATGAAAATTGTTATTTCATTAAATTGGGATCCCGGAAGAATCCCGATCACCATTTTATGGGTTAACTCTAGGATCCGTCTTGAACACTGTTTCCCAAAGGGGCGCTGGAATGATACAAGGGGGCGGTAAGAGCCTCGATTAGAATGGGGGTTGGGGGCATAAAGAAAGAAAAGATAAGAAATTTTGAAAAACCGTTGGAACATGTTTTGTCTGTTGTGTAACATGGAGTTGAAATTAATTGTTATTCGTGAGTTTTATTTTAATATTATCTTTCGTTAATTTTCTGTATGAAATGCGAATGTTACTATGGTTGATTTTAACAAATTATTTTATAATTTCAAGCTTCAAGGTGTCTTATTTACAACAACATCTTTCTTGACTATGTTGTAGGACGTAGGTAGAAATATAGATACAAAGAAAGCAAATTTGTCACTGCATCTTTCTGTTTATTCGCTTACAGGAGGTAGATTTGCTGGGGAGGGGGCACTGAGTATCTTTTTTTTCTTATCGATTTTGTATTCGACTTCACTGAAAGCTCTTCTTTCTCCTCCCAAACTCTACAATAGATTTCGATGATGGTTTTAGTTAAATGAGATCGAATGGGGTTGTGCCCTTGAGGAATACTAAGGAACAAAATTGAACTTTTTTTTTGGCACAAGGAGCAAAATATGTGATCCTAATAGAACTTTTTATGCTGAATTAAAAAATGCAATCAGAATTTGTCTATCACCCACAGTCTTTTTGTGATAACATTTTTTTACCTACTGCTTGCGCAGTATTTTAGATATTTTTTAGGGATAATAAAAATGTAAAATAAATGTGTCAAACTAATTAAATATCGTTTACATTGTTGTACTATGTTTTGATACTATGAATTTTTAGGGGCATATTACACCCCATACGTTTGTGTGAATGTAGTAAGTCACCTAGAATTTCACTGTATTTCTGGGATTTATGATTTCCTAAAAAGTTTTCCACAACGTTTTTAAATGTGTTACAGGCTGACTCTTCGACTTGGTTTAACAGCTCTCCGAATTGTTCATCTTTAATAAAAGTTCTTATTTGGAGCCCAACAAAAATGCCTTCCTTGATTTTTGCGTCACTAACAAGAGGAAATTTTTCTATTAAATAATGGAATCCAGCACCATCCTTATCAATCGCCTTCAAAAAATTTTTGAAAAGCCCTAATTTGATGTGGAGTGGAGGCAAAAGAATCATTTCCGAAGAAACTAGTGGAGGATTCACTACATTTTTCTGTCCATGCATAAGTACTCCACGCTTTGGCCATTTATTTCTGATGATTTGCTTTGTCTCTGCTGTCCCATTCGCACAAAAACAGCAAAACTTAGTGTAGCCTAGTTGTAAACCCGTTAATAACGCAACAAGTTTCAAATCGCAGCACATAGTCCAACTGTACTTATTGTATTCAACTTTTTCTAACAAGAATTTCATGTTGTCATATGTTTCTTTCATGTTAGTTGTATATGCTATTAACATAGAGGGAAATTTGTTGCCATTGTTCAAAAGGACAGCCTTCAAACTAGTTTTGGCAGAATAAATGAATAGTCTCCAATGTGTAGAGTTATGTTCATGATGAAGTGCATTCATGACAGAACAGATATTGTTACAGTACACTAAACTATTTTCTTCGGAATAGAAAGCTTGAAACTCTTCCTTACGATTACGAAAGAAACATACTTTAGTGTCACTATTTAGAAGATTCCACCCTTTCAGTCTAGAGCCCAGAAGCTCAGCTTGGTTTTTTGACAACTTCAAATCCCGAACAAGGTCGTTTAATTCACCTTGATGTATCAGATGAGGTTCACGTGATTCTGCTTTGAAAGTAGTATCATCTTGCTCGTCATTTCGTACACCAATCGCTATTTCACATTCCGATTCATCATCGAAAGTTACATATGCTGGCAGCTGCGGTGTAGACATGTCTTCACCATGAGGCCCTGGCTTCATAGCAGATGGTAAATTCGGGTGCTGAATTGTGTGTTTGGATTTACTACTAATTCCTTTTATTTTAGTAATGCTGAAATAACAACCCGACGAATGTTTTTTTGATTTACGCCACACCATTGGCAAAATTCATGTGCCGATTACCCCTAGCCCAGTCTGTCAGACGTTCAACACAGGTTGAACAGCAGATATGAGGAGCCCAGTTGTTATCTTGATCCCCAACTTTACAACCAAAATGAAGTTCATAACAATTTTTAATAAGTGGAGTCAAATGTCGTTGTTCTTTAAACGTCAAATCCCCACACACGTAACAGAAGTTATTGGGCTCATTTACGCACTTCCTAGGCATATTTATACACGAGCACAATACACTTGACTCTATAACACTATCACCAAACCGAATGACACCATAGAACGTGCATACACAGCGAAAACATAAATGTTTCTGATGTGTGACTCACGTCAACCGTGACTTACGAGATTACTATGATAAGTACCCGTGTTTGAATACTGAGAACGCCACTGATTAAAATCAACAAAAATGTAGTACAAGTACATAGTACATAGTAAAACAATGTAAACGATATTTAATTAGTTTGACACATTTATTTTATATTTTTATTATCACAAAAAGACTGTGGGTGATAGATAAATTCTGATTGCATTTTTGAATTCAGGGTAAAAAGTTACAATAGGAACACAATAAAACTTTCTTGTGCCAAAAACTGTTTTTCTCAGTGCAATCAGGAAAAAAAGTGAATTGATAACAAACATTTCGTTTTGGTGAGGAACTTTTTAACTATGACGCTTTTATACATCCTTTATCACTTTCGTTAATATACCTCGTGATTGAACGTTGAAATTGACACAGGGCAAAGGATTCCGTATTCTTTTAGCCCCCCCCCCCCACCATTGCTGACTGATAGCTTGCGAAGCATTTCCAAATCGTATTATTCAATTTGAATTTCGTATCTTGTCTGTTTAAAATAATTATTTTTGTCATTATACAGTTAGAAAGATTTCTTTAAAATTTGGTGTTATTGTTATCTTGGTTTCCACCCCTCCCTCAAATCTGCTCAGTTTCCAATATGCAGTGAATATCTCAGCATATTCTTAATTGTTGTTATTACTATTTTTTTTTTTTAATTTTATGTTTTTCAGCTGTTGGATGTAAACTTTGGATGTCCAATCTTTGTACGATAAAACTTTTGAGACAATAACTGTTTTGTTTTTTACCTTTAAAAACTTTAAAAACTTGTAAACTGATAATCTCATTACCTGTGACATTCATAAGTAGTTGGAAAATTGGCCTGTTCAGGGACGTTGAATATTCTGTTCGCAGTGATCGTTATAAATAAACTGATTTCTTCCAATATAGGAAGAACATTAAACCATTGCTTATCATTGTATTGATTGAACATACAAGGATTCCGTATTCTTTCCCCCCCCCCCCTCCAGTCTGACTGACTGGCAGCTTGGGAAGCATGCCAAATACTTTCTACTATATTCAGTTCACCATTTTTCTTATCTTTCTGTTTGTCCGTGCATCACGCTAAAACAGTGAGACCGATTTCCCTAAAATCCCGCAAGATGATTATTTTGGATTTCCCCCTTCATCATCGCTGCCTGCTCAGTTCCCACTTTGCGATGGAACCTATGCCCATATCTACTTTTAAATATTCAAAAGAGAAGAAATATTAAAAAAAAAAAATATTTCCTATTATTGTAACAGGAAAATACAGTCTACATCAAAGCAAAGTCTTCTTTGATTCGTTGAAATTTGAGTCATCAAATCTACATTTTTAAAGTTAATCGCAATGAGGATACTTTTGATGCCTTTAAAAAAGTTCTTGATTTAAAATATTTATGATAACTTAAGAATAGTGATTTTCTAAAATCAGAAATGACAGAATCACTGATATTAATGATACTCCATTCTCAGTCATTATGCTTATACCGAATTGTAAATCTCTCTTTGTAATGTCTTTTTTTTTTTCCTCACTGAAACATAGTTGTATTTATATATACATTGTATTTATGGGATTTACTTTATACCTGCAAGATGGCTTAACTCTGCATTGAACAACTTTCAGTTCGTAATTTTTGTTTGTGTGTGCAATCATATCTTTTACAGTTGATTGAAATATTGTCCAACTTTCGAAAGGTTTTCTTGTTGAATAAGATGGGTTCTTTCAGAATACGCGCCGTAGTGTATGTTTGATAAACATTGTAGCTGATAGGTTAAAGATCCTGCTGCCGATTAATAAGTAAATTTAGTATTCAGTATAGAATTGTATTCAGTTTGTAAAATTAACATATATATTTAGTTGAATTCGCCCTAGAGATTAATTTCTCGAGATTTCTTTTTTTGAAATAAAATTTCCTGACACTGTTCTTATTCGCAAAAGAAACCATATTACTTTGTAACACAACCTTTGAACTTGGGAAGTTGTTTGAAAAGTAATCACGAATTGCTGTTCTATTGCAAGGACCTCTGATTCCTCGTGTAAGAATGTCATAGAGGGGAGATTATGTCAATGACTCTTTGACAAACAAGGTTCTGAAAGACGAAGAATGACATACATCTCTGAAAGCTGGACTCATTCATCATTTAATGGCCGAGATTCCGAATACGCTTTATCAACGTCCTGCTTTTGCTCATCAATAGTTATAGTAAAACATTCGTTTTGCAATCTTCAGATTTTTATTTTAAGTTGTGGAGATTTCTTTCCCAGCTAAGTCTGTTGGCATTACAAATATGAACTTAAAAATCTGCAGATTTCACTTCTAACCTCAACTCTAGGATGCATCTTTCATGTCTATTCTTTATATAATTACATAATTCCTGTTTGTTTTCTTGGAATTCTTAGAGCTCTTTACATACAGTGTCTGTTAGATATCGTAATCGAGACAGATTCTGAAGGATAATCTATTTTTTTTTTCTTAGTTTTATAATTTTAATAGATAAAACCAATCCCTAATTGAATCGCAAATGTGAAAAAGGTACTAAGTTATAGAAATACCAAACTGAGAAAACACCAAAAAACCTTCCACATTCAAAACTAGAGCCAGCAATTAAAAATCCATTGGTGTGGTGTGAAACGACTGTGAAGCCGACCCATGCCTGTCATCTGTTTATTTTTAGGTCAGTATGCAAATGTATAAAGACATAATTAAAAATTTCGACTTAGTACCTTTTTCCAGATTATGGGTGACTTAGGTACCTTTTTCCATGTTTTGCAATTATATTGTCACATTTTGCAGTTAAAAAAAATGTTTTATTACATTTTTTTTTAGTACAAACCTTAATCATATAAGTTCTAACTCAAAATGTACAAAAAGCTGACTTAGTACCTTTTTCACATTTGCGATTCAATTATCTTATCTGCCAAGGATTTCGTCTTACTGTTATTTAGAAGATTATATTAGTACAGCTCTAAGAGGATGGAGGAGTCTTACAATTCAAACTAAAGTTCCAGAATATTTATTACGTTAAATACCTTAAATTCTTAGTTCTAAAAATACATTTTTGTTTGGGAAACATAACAAACATCCTGAAGAAAGTTTGTTACTTGTATTTTGAAGATTATTAGATGAATTGAATATTCTTTTTATCGAATGAAAAAGGCAGTAACCTTACATCATTAAGCGGACATCTCTTTCTTATCTTCCCAGTATTCTCATTCAGTCTTATTATCTTTAGGTATTAAGACCTAATACTTATGTTTAGGTAATTAGTTATTCCTAATTATTTGATTTATAAGATTCAGTTTATTCAGTCAGAATGTTTGTTATTCTACTCAAAAATACTGAAACTAAGAAAAGTTTTGGTAATTTTTTTTTTTGAAAGAAGCTTTCACAGAAATTTCATAAGTGTTTAGTACTTGCTCATAGAATTATGGTTTCTTCTAAAGGATCTTCTATTCTGATAATAGCGTTGCTATTTTATTAGCGAGGCTGCGGATATAGCATGACATAGATAATCTTTTCATTTCTCATTCTGTATGATTTATTTTGCAACACCATTCCTTCATTAATAGTTTCTCAGGCAGTAAATATGCGTCCATACTATTTTAAGCTGCAATGTAATCATGCTATTAGATCATCTTTCCTAAGTTACGGGTCATTATCTGTCAGGAAATCCTTTATGCAGATGCTACCTAATGCAATGGACACAATGGTACACGTGTCGCATTGTCTTCCTAGTGAATAGGCAGTTCCTTATATTGTTTATTGTATTTTAAAATTTGATTGTTAAAGAAATCAGGAGCATCTTAAAAGATTTAAATTATTTACAGAAAAATCTTTTTGTGAATGAGTTTTCGGTTCCATGATTTTGTTCGTACCTGCTTAATTGAATTACATTGCTTTCTTTGGTCACAAGTAAAAAAAAACTAACTTCAGAAATACGAAGTTGGAATAGTGTCCATTCATCTTTCCTCCCGTTTTTCTTAGTGTGAGTTACTTTTAATTATTTATAAAATTTATGAAATTAAGAAGATACTTTTAAGTATTATTTTTTTTTTAAATGGTAATGTTCAAATCACTTTTATTATAATATCTAAGAATATAATGTAGTTCTAATCGCTACATTTCAGTCGATAAATTTACGTGAGTCAAAAGAGTCATGTTAGTTACTGATCCACATGTGGAATTTCAGTTATAGATGAAAAGTTCGAATTATTGAAGATGAATATTTGTGAAGCTGATGATTGATTCGTTCTCTAAAAAAATGTTGACAAAGAACATTTAAATTTGTAATTTATTTGTTATCTGAGATCGTTTGTACAATTTTAAATGAATAATACAGTAAAAATGTAGAGTAGATTTATTAGAAATTTTGAATTCTTTTATTATGAAAGTAACGAAAGTTTATTTTCTTTGTTTGTTTATTTGGCTTAACTTATTAAGAAAAAAATATACTATTTTGTTTGGAAACATTTAATATTATAATTTGATTTTTTGTGTTATGTTATTTGCGATTTTATTGAAATTTTACAACGAAAACCTTTTTTGTGATAAGCTTAACGTGCCTTAGACTTAATAAAATTGGCGTACTTT
>JAFIDM010009631.1:134260583-134299031 GCA_023159025.1 Thereuonema tuberculata | reverse complement strand
CCAGACCAGTGGCAGACAGAACGATGGGTACAACACGTACTCGATCCAGCCTCCACTGCTTCTGGAGCTCGTGTGCTAGATCAGTGTATTTACTGATCTTGTCTGCGTGAGTTTTCTGCATGTTCTTGCTGATAGGCACTGCAATATCAATTAAGTAGGTCTGTTTGTTGACCTTATCAACAAGTGTGATGTCTGGTCTGTTGTGATGTATGGTTTTGTCTGTGTGAATGGGGCGGTCCCAGTATAGTTTATATGAGGGTGACTCTAATATGCTTTGTGGTATGTACTTGTAGTACGGGACCGTGCTCTTAATAAGTGAATGTTTTTGTGCTAGTTGTTGATGAACGATCGACGCTACCTGATTGTGTCGGTGGAGGTAGTCTGTTTGAGAGAGAAGGGGACAGCCTGATATTATTCCTTCCCTTATCGAATTTGGCCAACTAGGGACCAAGGAACTAGTTCAACCTGACAACGTCAGGGCGAGGCTAGTGAAAGTCAAGAAGGGGGGACGAGATTCACATCCCGTCCAGGATAACCCTAAGATAGTAAGTCCCAGGGAGGAACGGACGAAACACAGAAGAAGAAAGAAACAGCCGTGTCAACACCGGGATTCGAACCCAGGTTCCGACACACCGGCCACTCGGCGGACCGCCGTCTAGACCGCTCGGCCATGCCGGAACGTCTATTATTATTATGTGAAAGTTTCAAGCCATGGATTTCCCCAGCAAAGACAACATGGCGGGTCAAGGACCAAAGCGCATATTGCCAAGTATAAAAAAAAAAACTGTGGAAGAATGGTTGTGTCCATAAATTTCCTAACTATGCGTGTTGTATTGAGTATCACAGCCTTCTGGAGTTGTGCATGTTTTTGTGAAGTTCTAGTGTGCTGAGGCTGTTTTGCAATGTGTGAGGTACCAGATCATTGGCGGACAGGACCATGGGTACAACATGTACTTGGTCCTGCCTCCACTGCTTCTGGAGCTCGTGTGCTATTTACTGATGCTATCGGTGTATTTACTGATCTTGTCTGTGTGAGTTTTCTGCATGTTCTTGCTGATAGGCACTGCAATGTCAATGAGATAGGTCTGTTTGTTGACCTTATCAACAAGTGTGATGTCAGGTCTGTTGTGGTGTATGGTTTTGTCTGTGTGAATGGGATGGTTCCAGTACAGCTTATGTGAGGGTGACTCAACACTCTGTGGTGTGTATTTGTAGTCCGGGACCGTGCTCTTAATAAGTGAGTGTTTGTGTGCTAGCTGTTGATGAACGATCGACGCTACCTGATTGTGTCGGTGGAAGTAGTCTGTTTATTATTATTATTATTATTATTATTATTATTATTATTAGTATTATCCAACTTAAGACTTCCTAATAATGTATGCTTAGTGTTTATAAATCAGTAATTTAGTGAATGCCTTTACGTACTTTTAAAAAATTTAAATTTTAAGTTTTTCTTTACGACATTGTATTTATAAATTGTTCTTTGTCTTATAAATAAGTATTTTTCATTTAAACCTTTCGCTGCTAGAATATTTCGACACTGATAATTAACAATGCAAATTAACATCTCATTACTATTCAGTGGTATTCCTTATCACAATGATCTCCAACTCTGCACCTCATGCATTTAGTAACACTCCTACTTTGCAGACCGTCCTCTGTTATTAATTCGTGTTCATTTTTCATTGTAGAGCGCCAAAAATTGATCAGATGAAGGGATGGGGAGATATTGCTGATTTTTACAGGAAATAATTACCCATTTTTCTAATTTTATCTGCAATCCGCGAAAAATCTGAAAATTATCTTAATCTACAAACAAAAATCGCGCTTCCGACGATTTTCTTAACCTCATAATTGATATTAATCTAAATTTATTAGCAGTATAAATAAAGAGTGGAATTGCAGACACGTTTCTTTTCACGAGAAAACCAAATTACGACGTTTGATTTTTGATTTATTATTTCTTCTTTCTCACTTTGAAATGTAAATAAAGTAAACTGTTTTGATCTAATACGAATGTTTGTCGATCATCAGTTTCTTTCTTTCTTTTTTTTTTTAATTACTGAGCTTAAATTAAAGGAAGGATCTTACCTTGACTGGTGTAGAAACTGAACATTGCACGCTTAAATAATCTAACCTTGAATCGTTAGGATTAGCATTCCTCAACAGCTTTTCACTTAATTAGTGTTTACCAGCTGGAAATAGTCAACATATAGAGACTCGGAGAGAAAATTGAAGTATCACTTTTACTATATGAGGAGTAGATCAAAAGTCAATTTATTGTTTTCTCATTGTATTAGAGTAATTTTTTTATTTTTTTTTCAAAATGAAAAGAATGTAATGAATACATTCCTCATTTCTTAATTAGAAATTTCAGTGAGTGAAACCTTTTCATTGAATGACCTCTTCGCCATATTTGAAATAAATATTTTTGATTCCTTGTTGAGTTTTTTTTTCCTTGTTGGAATTTCAATGCAGTAGTTTCTTACTGCAGCTGTCGTTTTTATTTATTTATTTTTTAGGATTGTTGCGCATTCTGATGGTTGATAAATTCAGTTAAAAATTGACACTGGGTATCTTGAGGATTGAAGAGCGTCGAAGCATTTAGTTGACCTTTTCGTTCTCTCGTAGACGTGTTTGATACCCTTGCAAAGTGGCCGTCCGTCCTTGCAAGCGTTGCCCAGGGGAATTCTCCAAATAACCCGCCATTTAACGGAACAACAGGATATACTAATGGACGTTGGAATTAAATTAGGATTTTGTTTTTTACTTGAATTTTTAGATGTTGGGAAATAATAAGTAGTAAACTTTTATTTTTTTAGAACTTAATTTTAATTGTTAGAGTAAAAAAAAATTAAATCTGACCAAAGCAGCCACATTCAAAAATAATTTAATTCCCATTTAGTTTTATTAATTGTTTTAATATCAGAATTTCAGATTCTATATTTAATTGATTATTTTTAAAGGATAGTTATGTTAATATAATTTACGTATCATATCTAACTTAAGTAAGTTATAGATTTCACGTCAGGATTCAAATCCATCCCTGGTAATCAGATATTATGTAATACAGACCCTCTGATTCCGTACTGTCAAGGTTCAATTGTTCTTATTGCTTTTTATTTCAGAAAGCCTCAGTTAGTCTGCACATGTGTATTCCTTCCCCGAGTGACTTCCTTGGGTCTTCTTGAAACTTAACAAACAATTTTAAGTATAATCTAATTTTTATATTAGAACCGTGCGAGTCCTTGCTGGTAAATTAGCGCATTTGATTCGGCACAATGAATTTCTGTCGATGTTTTAAACAATAGATATTAATCCTTTTAGTAATCCACTAATTTGCGTATGCTCTGATGTAATTGGATATAGTAAAATAGATTTCATTAACATTTAAGTAAGTAAATATTTTTTTTCAGAAACTGGAAAATTTGCATTATTTAGATTCAGTAGATATCATAATTTAACAGTAAATGGAATTTGTAATTATTTTAAATAAATAAAAAAAAAGCAAAAAAAAAAGCGGCAATGTTGTAAGGAAAGTAGGCTTCAGTTCTTTCAGGAACTTTTGTCTAATTTAGGCCTTGTTTCCAAAGACAAACTCCTAAATAATGTTTTCAACGTAGTCTGATTGAATTAGCAGTAATCTTGCCCAAGAAATGGATTTACCATTAAATAATTATATATTTATATATATTATAGTTTCTTATGTTTTTTTTTTTGTTTTTTTTTTTTTAATTTTTATTCAGTAATTTTTTGGAATCCGGTGTCCGCCTAATGTCTTCCGAAAAAAACAGTAATTATCTCCAGACGAAAACTTAGGAATAGGATTTTCCTCCTGAACTTGACTCTTTATGAACCGAACTAATTATTAACCTCAACCAAAACTTATGATAGACCGATATATAATTCCTTAGACTCTTACAAAATTTTTAATAACCAAAAACAAATACATAATCTAAACATCAGCGAATTTTCGGGATCTATTAAACCCCAGGTTTAACCCATTTTACAACTATGCCTTTCAAATGAAAACAACAAGAATTTTCACAAGAATTTATAAAATGACATACATTGTATTATTACTTTAATCTTTCTTTTATTATTGACTTTCTCATACTCTAGGATTTTAACTTCATTGTTTGGATAATTTAGACATTGATGTAGTGTTCAGCAATTTCTGATTTGTCTGCGTCACCTTGCTGCAAGAATCTTCTGTGTTATTTTAATCGAACCTTTATTTGCCTAGCTGTTTCTCCAATATAAGAAAAATTGCATGACGAACCTTGTATTTCGTAATTGTAATCCCATTAGGATTAAAATCAGAGTTCATAGAATGATAAATAAAATTACCCAAACGTAGGCGTCTTTTGCAGATAACTCTAAGACCAAAATTCTTAAAAATTTGTTTGAAATAATCGAAATTCGGTTAGATTATTCCGGCTTTGCAAGAACGTAATTGCTTAGACTTCATAACCTTCATGAAGTTTAGGGCACAACCCCATATTACACGTACAGCTACGCAATTGTTCCGTACCACATTTGGTGAGGAGAGAGTAATTTCTCGAACGTTTTACAATGCTTGGCCACCACGATCCCTTGATCTCAATCCATGCGATTTTGAAAAGCCAAGTTTACCAAGGCAATGTTGAATCGGTTGCTGACCTGTAGGCAAGAATAACACAACCATATAGTTATTCCCCGAGATATGCTTCAAGCACTGTGAATCATACCGTATTACGTTTCCAGTACATTTTTGTACACGAATGATTCACATGTTGAGCATCTTGATATCAATTAAAGGCTATTTTTGTTCAACTTGATATTTTTTTTTTTTATTCGCAAATTCTCTTCCCCATGTTCTTATTAAGATATCCACCAATTTTCGTTGTGATCCGTCGAGTAAATCCTTCTCTACATCGCTCTGAGTACTATCAGTTTAATTATCCGGTATATAGAGTACATTAGAGTTCTGCTTTTGTAATTAGAGGTTTAAGAATTAAATGGGAATTGCAGTATATCGTATTTACTCGCGAATTTCCCACTCTCTTATTTCTTTATTTCATTGAAAAAAATTGGGCGGTTGAAATAATATATTTATGCCATGAACATCAACTTTTAGGGACGGATTACGGATAACCCTAAGCGAAATTTTAAAATAAAGAAAGAAATAAAACTGTTTTGATAGTTATGTAGTAATTTATGTTTGATTGTCCTCCAGTACTAAAACTCTTTAATTTCTTAATTCATATTCTGATGTCTTCACCTCGTTTTGGACACAAGCATTCGTAATTTGAAACTCGCCACATTTCCATTTCTAGCGAATATTCATTAAAGAACCCTGACATCAAAAATTCCTTATTTTACATTACAAAAATGAGTTAAATGCAACAACACTGGCCGGATGTGTGGACTGAAATTATACTATCAAAGTAGGTTGTAGTCGATTGTTGTTAATAATGAGTCGCCAGATTTGAAATGATAAAGTAGCTGGGGACAAAGCGTTGCAACATAGTGAAATAAGTGTAAAAAGAGAGTTTAGATTAGCTTTATTACGTTCAGGGCCTTGGTGGGTGAGAAAGAAATTATGATAGAAAAATTAAAATTCAGATGTTTTACTTCACTAATTCTGAAGGAGACGGGGTGGGTGTATGAGTAATTAAGGGTAAGTAAAATCTCTCTCTTCCTATGTTTCATCCATCGTTTTGGTCAGTTGTCAGATAGTTGGATTGCTAACTTTACAATTGTCTAACTACAACTAAAAAAAAAATAAATAAATAAAAAGTGGTTCTAGTTTGAATATATGTTGTTTTTCAAGTTTTTCTCTTTTCCTTGAAAAAAAAAAGTTACAAGAAAAAAAAAATTCTGTAGTGGATTATGTACCGTCTCTCAATATAATGAATGGTGTGAGTTGGGGAAAAGAAACCATCCATATACGTTGCTATTTAGGATGGTTTTATCTGAATGACTTCAGTTTATATTCTCGTTTTTTAATATATTTTTCGAAGGAAAGCTGAGTTTTGAATGTTGTTTATGTATGTGTTCTAACTTCTAATAACTTTTCAATCAGTGGACAAATTTTCTTGAAACTTAGTACTTAGGATAATTTTGTTTGAGTTCAGTTTTTGTCTGAAACGTTTTCCTAAAAACTAAAATTCAAAATTTGTTCATGACGCCAAGATATTTGTTTTTATGGTGGCAGCATCATTTTTGTTAAAATATCGTGCTTTTACAGCATAGGTTCATGTTCTTTGGAGAACCTCTTGTTATTTAGGTTTCTATGCATTTTCTTGCAAAAGGTTCTTCCACATTGAATTCTCATCGAATTATGCCGTGCACATATTGTACGAACTTATTGTAATTAACCCACATAATTAAACTCATGGAGGCGTCCATTTAAAACTGATGGTTTCTTTAGTTCAGGTTTTGCTACTTTTGTAAAGATCTTCCTTTTATCAACTAATGGGCTTTTTTATGTAAAGTAATAGTCTTACAGATAAAGTTAATTTTTTAACAAGTTTTTTCTAAATAAGAAAAAAAACTCCGATAGTTCGATACAGGTATTTTCAATCTATTAACTAAATCGGATTACTTAAGGGTTTTTTTTTTTTTTTTTCTTTTACAAATGGAGCATTTTGTAAAATAATATGCTAATTTTTGTTTATTTACAAATGCATTAAATTATTCCTATAAATACTTAACATTAATAGTTTTGTTTTTCTATGTGATGGATCTTAAAAAATCCAAATTAAATTTACTAACGATAACTCTTCTGATTTCGTCAAGTTATTCATTAAAACTGTTTATTTCTTTGCATCGATGTTTCAAATAATAGTCTATGCTTTTATTTCATCCTGTTTGCTGTATGTAGCTGCTTCGTTGCGCATTCTTGTATTCTAGTGGTTTGAATCTACGAAAATAGCAGTTGAAGGCCCGTGGAGAAAACTTCCAAGGTCTATTGGTATTATTTTTAGTAATTAGCGAATGTTGAGACTTTCTCTAATTCACGACTTCTATTTAATATTGTTGGATTCAGTTGATACTACGTGAACTTACGTTTGCCGGAAAGGAGTCGGAGAGTGAAAGTTTCTAGAGAATTAAGAGTGAAATCTGTTATCGAGATACCATATAGATGTTTAATATAATTTATAATGACATCATACAGAGAATTTCAGTTCTTTTCAGTAATCGCAGCTGATTAAAGGTGGCATCTTAAACAGATCTATCCTTCGATGCTTTAAAGATCTAAAACACTTGTTAAAAACTTTACGACAATTTCTAATTTACTGCGCTGAAAAAAATCATCTGGAGTCGCAACATCAGCTTAGCAAGTAGCAGTCAACAACCAGATGTGTCATTCCGTTCCTGATGCCGAGTTTTTCCACCCACGATAATCACATCCTCCCTGAAATTTAGAAAAGTTAATTACTGGTGCTTTTGGTTCACGGGCGGATCCACGATTTTTCAAAGTGGGGGGGGGGGGGGGGGGGGCTAACTTTTCTGCAGGGCTGACTATACCTGTGAGTCTGAAGCACACACTAATCGCAGGCTTTTTATTAGCAATTGAAATCGTCATCATGGCATCATTAATGTCTATCAGGCAGCAGCCTTTGGATACCCCATTTTATCCAGTCTATATTCACAGCTGAACGGAGGGGCTATAATCCTCCCCCCTTTACATTTACTTGTAAAAATCTCGTACTGCAACCAAAGTGATGGTGTCTGAAACTCAAAATGGTAAATTTCCATACTTCCAACTCTTGCAATGAAGAAAATCTTGAAGATCCACCTTATCATGAATTCCTTAAAATCGCTTTAAAAGGTTGCTAAACATTTGAAAGAAAGAAAATTAAAATATAGCTCTAACAGTTAATTTGTGAATATTATCATTATTCAAAATAGTATTCGATAGCGTAAAGGACAGTTATTTTATAGTACTTCTTTTAGATTATATAGTTTTAATTAATTTTTGTTTTAGAATTGGTTTTCAATTATAATTTCGAAAAAAATAATGGAGTAGCATTTTTGCAATAGTATTTATTCTTTCCATAATCCTTTTCCGAAAAGCGCAAATAGAACGCAGCTACTAGTAAACTAACACTGATAAAAAGTAAACATTCCCTCTTTATTTCTCCTAACCCCTATTTTGATGAAATCGAAGGAGACCTGACGCATGCCCAAAAGCGCTGAAGGCTCTCGTAAACAAAAACGGACAGAACTCGTATTTAGAATAAAATCCAGATGTCCTGTACAAACATAAATATGAACTATATTCTGTTTCATTTTACCAATTAATAAAATATTAAACACATTCTTTCGGCTTAAAACATATTATTCGATCTGGTATCTTTAAATGTTTCAAAATATTATACTCATTTGTAAATCATAGGTGTTTTCAAAGGATTCTGTTATACCATAAAAGCAACGAAAACGTTTGCTGTGCCGCTAGATTTCAGAAACACGGTTTGGTGTGCCCCTGGTTTTCTACAAATACAAAAGTGGGCCGTGAAGCAAAACATTAAATAGCACTGGTGTAATGCAACGGAAAGACGAAAAGTAATTGGCTCTCGTGAGTGTCCTTATTTTCTTACTGAACCAGAACAAGAAAAATATTCGGTAACAGGAATGTGTGAGATTTTGTTATTTAGCTACTGTGTTATGCAGGGAAATTTGGTATAAAAAAATTCACAGAAAATTATGTATAAACATTTTTATTAGAGAAAAATACTGCAATTGGATACATGATAGAATAAATCTCCAAAGAAAAGAATAGCCACCATTGAAAAAAACCAGTAACTGAAATATTTTTATATCACTGTAATATAAGTTAGTACACTTCATTAATAGTGTAAAAAAATAATAAACAGTATTTTTAGTATCTTTATTTAGTAAGATTTTATTTGATGTAATCTAATATGATATCAGATTTAAATTAAGCTTCTCACAATTAATATATTTTTAAGTGAAAAGATTACTTATTTCAGTTGTTTCTTTTTCATGAGTGTAATGAGCAAGTGTCAACATTTAGTAAGCGTCGTACAAGAAAAAAATATTCATAGTCAGGTCAGGGAAATCATGTTTAATGTTTAAGCAAAGCAACCAGAATTGAAGTGTAATCTCTGTGATACGAATCAAGCCTTCCGAGAAAAACATTTGGCATATCACTTACTTTTGATAACTACTCACTTTCACTTCCTTTGGATTTTCAGTATTTTTCATAAGAACACAGTATTTTTGGGTTCTTTATAAAATCTGATTTGTAAATAAATCAATATAAAAAAGGAATCGAAAAATTTGAATAAGGGAATAAAAATTGAATATCTTCAATTGCTATTTCACGATGTACATTTTTCGGAATATTCCTATGACTCAAGTCACTCCATCAAAGAAGATGTTTGAAGAACTTTTATTATCCCTGTGGTGGGTTGATTGGCGAGAAATTAATTTTTGAACCCTTTTAAGTCTGTTCCAATGACTTTTAGGCACCGCAGAGCCATCGAATGATTAATAATTTTCAGAATCTCCAGAAATTCCTACTTTCAGTGCATGTACTTTAAAATTACTTGTTTCCCGTGTCAGAGTAACATTTTTGATGCAGTCAAACAACTCGTCATGTTGGCTAGCAACCCTTTGGCGAGCTCCGAAGGCCACACATTCCTATACATCCATTAACAATGAATTATTTTCCAGGAGTCCATTAAATATTACTCATCATATATATTTAGGTTTTCCTTCTTTATAACATTTCATGTATAAATCGTAATGTCTAGAGGCCGTCTGAATTGTTCATATTTATTGAAGGTTGTTATAAAATATTGATTTTTTTTTTTATTTTCTCTGTAATATAGTTTATTAAATAAACACTGCTGAAATGTATTTACGTCGAAATTAGCTTTAGAAAATAATAATGTAAGTAAGAACGTATCAGTGAAATTTTCCAAATAAAATTAAAAAAAAAAGAAACCGCAATGCCAACAAAATGTTTATGAAGAAATTAAACCGAAAAAAAAATATACAGGGCGATTCAAAATTCCCTGTACAAACTTTAATAGTAGGCCAGGAATACAAAAACAAACCGTATTCATAGTGGAACAAATATCCGCAAACGTCACCCGAATGTGCTAGAGGGCGCTGTTTGGCAGCACATTAGTTGGGCAGTGTGAGCCATCGTCGTTTGAGACGTTGACTTGTACGAGTAGGATGTATCGCTTCACTAATGCTGAGAGGGCAGATATGCACCTAGCCTATGGGGCAGCGAACGGAAACGGTTGAGCCGCTGTACGATTGTATCGTGAACAGTTCCCCAACAGACGTTTGCGCCAGAGATTGCTGATGAAGGAAGTTGAGCTCTTACTGTGAACCTGTAACTGTAAACCTTACTGTCATGTTATAAACATAGGACTAATAAACATGTTGTTTACCTTAGTTGTTGTCTTTTATTTCTGAACCTTAGTGTTCCTTCTAGCACATTCGAGTGGCGTTTGAGGATGTACGTTCCACTACGAATACGGTTGATTTTTGTATTCCTGACCTACCTTTAAAGTTTGTACAGGGAATTTTGAATCGCCCTGCATATATAAGGACATAGACTATTCAACCAAGATTCATCATAAGATGTAAAGCGAGGTTCAAAGATGTATCTGATAAAGATTAATCTTGGATGTTAAAAGATTTTGTATATTCAATATATTTCCATTTTAATTTCAAGTACAGTTTAACTATTTTCTCCATGAATTTTAAATCTACAAACTTTTATATTTCACAAAAATGCTTAGTTAACTCTTTAAGTCGTCATTCGGAATGAAGTAAATATGAAAAAAGATTATTATTCTGTTCATTGATGACCAAAATTTTGAGGACACAGTTATCACACCCTTACAAATCTTTTTATTTAATATTCCGTATTACCCTTTATTTTGGCTCTCAACTTATTGATGCAAACAGGTTTCTAAGATGATCCTTTCGTCTCATATCTCCAACTGTTCCTTAGACTTCTGATTTTATGGTGGGAGGAAAAAAAAGTTGCAAGTTATAAAGCAACAAGAAGCTGGTAAGCCCGTCAGTATGATCGTACATGACTTCGGATGGTCTCATTCCACAGTGACGACCATTTTGAAAAAGAAGGATAAAATCGTAGAGACTGTGAAAGGATCTGCTTCCATTAAATCGACGATAGTAACGAAGCAACGACAAGGTCCTTTTCTAATCTAAAGCTGTTAAGTTTTGGTGAATATTATGGTCTCTTCTTTTCTCATTCATTATTACTATTGTTCTTAATTTTTATCATTAATAATTGTTAATAATCTAATGTCAGTGAAGTATTCAGTGTTTGGGACAGTGTACTAAAGTCCTCCCAGCGAAAGAACGACCGTGGACACCAGATGGCGCAATAGTAGAATTTGAATAGATTGTATATGTCAGTGTTTATGGCGGGAAAGTGTTTGGCTTCTGATAGGTTGCCTCGCTTGAGAGTCGCCATTGTGAATGGTTTAGCTCGACAAACTTCAGTCCTGAAATGATTAAGAGATCATGGGTGTAGTTCAAGGTCAGAGTCATTCTTTCGCTTGGTGGGGAATAATTACGGTTAAGTCTCTAACCCCTATAAATCTGATGATTTAATGCTCGACTTACGAATCCCGACATAAGTCGAGGAATAAGTGTACTGTTTCGAAGCTTCAGAATTGGGTCTAATTTCTGTAGTTCTAAAACATAGACAGTGATGTTCCAAATCTCTTGGTCTTTTGTGACATTTTTCATAATGTTATTGGTGTTTTGAAATTAAAAACTGTTTTAAAGCGGTTTGTACTCGGAATCGTATTGGGCCCAATTTTTATTAATTAACTCCTATTGACTTCCTCTGAGAAAATCTTCTGGTAAATTCTCTGGGAAAAAGTGTTATGCGGAAATCATGAACAATTGTTACAGAGTGAGTCGGAATAGCAGTCCTGAAACATGTCTTAACAGGATCAGACCAAAAATATCAAGATACGTTTTTTCATCAGCAGCCTTTCCAAAATAATCATAATCTGGTTTATTTTAAGTAAATACTTCTTCAACTACCTCAGGATTATAATCTCCACGAAGTCATCAGTTTAATTCCCTATGCAATAATTAAAATCGTAGTAAGAACGAACTGCTACGGAACTCATTTGAACATGTAATAATCTTCATACAGCCATTGGATCTAAAACATGTTAGAGTACAAAGAATTTTTGGGCACCAAGAACAAAATTTAAGACAAAAAAAAAAGGCTGTTTCATTAGAAACCACTCCGAGTATTAGTCGGGTGGATTGCATAATAACTTTTAGACGATCTCCAAATCGATTAAAAAATATATATATATATTTTTGGGGGAGAGGATAATTTTATGAAAGAAGTATTAAATATTTATTACAAAAATTTATCTTACGACAAACAACAAAACAGTGATCACCAACTCAAATATACATCTTCTCTATTCCAAAGATTTTTTTTTTTTTTTAAATTTTTAGTTTAGTGTTAATTTTTAGTTTTTAATCTTTAGAAATTATTATTAATCTTCAAATTAGAACTGCTAATAATTATTAATATATAGTATTATCTATTAATGAAAAATATAACGCCGTATATTTCTTTACCGTAACAAAGATACTTGACGATTGATACAAAAAAAAAAAGTATATGTCTTATTTTATTCCATAATAAATTCTGCAACCATAAAGGGAATAATGTCATATTTTCAAACTAAAGAATAATCTTCAAAAATAAATAAATAAAAATCGATGTTTAATATATTATATATATATACTTTTTTTTTAGTTTTAGTGATTTTTTTTTTTTAAAGAACGTTTATGAGTGAAGTTTTTCTTCGAAAATCAGAGCTTTTTCTTAATCATAAAATATCGTCAAATAAGGAATTTAATTAATACAATATGTAGTGAAATTTGACTTAAAATTAAATTTCAAAGCTTTTTTTACAGAAAAAAATTAAAATAAAATTATCTTTTCATGAATAATAGAATGAGGAAAGAATCTTTGGGGAAGTTCAGTATTTTAATATTCAAATTTTACGATATACTAGTCAAGAATCATTCCATTCATTCATCTTTATAATAGTTTTTTATTTTATGTTGTTATGAAAAATATAACATATGTTACTCTATTTATTTATTTTTTAATATCTGCCTGTAACACGCATTGTTCTTATGCAGTAATAAATACGTACAAATGAAATAAAAATATCACACATTCACGCATTTTCCGTCCTATATAACATTTTCAAAATTTAGCTATGTAATTTGGAAAAGTTAGGAAAGTTATGATGTATTTAAAGTATCTTTATTAAAATTATAAATATTTTTTTTTGGGGGGGGGGGATTTGATCACTCTTAATAAAAAAATTATTATTTTGAACAGAAATATTTCACAGCCCACCATTTGGGAAGCAGTGATAAACTAGTAAAGCCACTAATTTTTTAATAGTTAGAATTGATCCCCTCAAGGGCGGCTGGTTATAATCCATATCAGAAGAACCTTCTTTTATTTTACTAAAAATAAAATCAAAGAAGATTTTACTCCAAAGGTCTACAAAATTAAGATAGGGTTGCAGCAGATTTTCGAATATCTGCATAAGAGTTGTTTAAAAAAAAAAAAAGAATATTCATTCCCAAAAGAGTATTGTTCATATCCTTTAGTGACTGGTGTTCTATCCGCAGGTTATTTACTAGCCCGATTTTGACCGAAATCAATAGGTCTCTTCCTTATAATCACTAAACCTTCTGTGAAAGCTTCAGTTTTGTATAACAAATGTTTTTTGAGTTATCTTGATAACGAAAGGACGATTTCTGGCCTCTGGCTCCCCTTGCTAGTCGGATATATACCGTAATGAAAAGGGATCTTCATAATAACCTACAGCTTCCTCTAAAATTTCAGTTATCGTTGTCACAGACAGAAATTTGTGGTATTTCGTCTTAAAATTGATTTTAAAACTTTTTGTTCTAATCTTCTTTTTTCTCTGTCTCTCTGTTGCTCATTAAAGAAGCGAAAAACAATTTTAATAAATATTGAAAAATAAATAGACTCCACTTCGTTGACAAGCTCAAAGCACAACATTTTCTTTTTGTTTTTCTTTTCTTTGGTGCATGCTGGGAAAAAAATCAATTTTCCTTAAAAGTATAAAATTAATTTATTATTAATTAATTACAATCTGTTAAATATTAATAGAGCTCTCTCTTTTAATGGTAACAAAAGCACATGTGGGTGAATCTACAGAAAACCTGCAATTTCAGTCAAAAATTTTTGAGATTTTAAATTACAAGATTTCCTTTCAAAAAAATGAGATGATTGCTTTTGACGTTCTTACATCCATGATATATATGGTTCAGGTCAACATATTTTGGTTATTTAAAAAAAAAAAAAAAAAATGATGGTTATGTCTACAGAAGTGACTTATGTTAATAACGATGTCGAATTTTAATATAAATTATAATCGAAATAGTGAATTTACGTGGGAAAACTATGAAATAAATAAATAGAAGACTAATTTATGAATTAAAAGAACTTTTTATCAAAAGAGGAAATCATGTACAATAAAAATAAATTAGACTGTCAATCTTAAACGTCTATAAAAATGTAAATATATAATTACATATATCATATATTGTATATATTTATATAATTATAAATATCCTTATTGGCATTTAACAAAGACTGGAAGTGAAAGACAAGTCTTCGTGAAAAATATAGTAGCCGCTATTGTTGATGATCATCACTTCCATGGACCCCAAATGTCCACGGAAGTGACGAATACTTATGTTTCTTGGCCCATGTGCTCTTCATTTTGAGGTTAGGAACACATGATAGGTTAGGTTATGACAAATATTTTCAATCATTTTCAATTTATTGTGACACGAATTACAGGTTTTCCGTAGATTCACCCATAATCTGAAATGGAAAGTTCTTTAAAACATATTATTTTAACTGGGTGTCCGTCTCGTAGTATGAGCTTTGACCTCTGATAGTTATGCCCTCAACCTTGACCGCCGACCGGTTTTTTGACAGTTCTGGGCTAAGTTTCTCTCTCTAGGCTGTCAGATTTACAAAACGGAATTGCTGTCTGTTTCAGCATAACCTTCACGTGTACATAAACTATACAGGGATCGCAGCAAAAATACGGACTACACTATTTTCATATTTACCAGGGAATCTTAAATAGCAATACTTATGTCTAGAAATATCAAACACTGAAGGATGTACATATATTCTAGTTGTAGAAGAAATCCCCCCCCCCTCAAAAAAAATAAAAATAAGAAAAAGTATATTTGTATTGTAAATACTTACATAAAAGCATACAACACAGGATATGTTTTACCAACATTTACAAACTATGAAGTCCTACCGTTTTTGTTTAAACACCGTTTAACCATAATCTCTTGGGTCACAGGCGGAATTTGGGGGTGGGGTGAGGCAGTTGCCCCCCCCCCCTCCAATATTTTGAGGGGAAAAAATAAATATAAGTCGACAAGCATTATTCACTTTTAACTAACAAATCTTCATGAATTAAATTATCTACAAGTTACTTTCAGTGGTAATTTAAAATATTTTTAATGTGTTTTATGTTTTTAGTTTACATTCATGGACTATTCATCCACTGCTTTTGTTATTCAACTTCCAAGTCACCTCCGTTATGAGACCTGCGATGTTCATTCTGACTACTCTCAACTGATGATCGCCTAATAAGCGTGAAACAGGCTTGTCTAGAGATGTCAGTTTGAACATTGTTCTCAAATTTTAATGTAATTTAAAATACGGTTTTGCGAATGATTAGATTTTTTTTGCCGCCCTCCCCTCCCCCACCCAATCAACATGCTGAATATTTTTTTTTTTTTTTATTTAATCCTTTTAAATGCAAAGACTACTAAAATGAAAACCTCGATATGTTTTTGGGATTATTTTTTTTTTTTAAATCTTCATCTTCCTGTGAGAAATTCGTAAATAAAGCAATAATAATATGTTGCCTAACCAATCATCTCTTCCCTTTCCTGTTTCTTCTTGATAGTTGTTGATTCGTTATGCGAATTTGTTTTTTGCACGAAGTACTTTTTTAAAAAAAAATGTACACATCGCCGTTCTTTATTATAATGTTAGAATAAAAATAAAAGTAGTGAAAAGTGCAGTTTGGATAATGCAAATTACATCATTTCAAACTGTATTCTTTTAACAATTATTTAAGCTTAGTAAGATTTTTTTACATTAAATTTAAATTGTTCAGAATTCGGTGTTTCGGTACATTGGATCTGTAAGCAATTAAAAAAATATATCATTTAAACCCAGTTAAAGCCATTTGGTGGTATATATTTACTTTTAAAAGCACTGAATTTACATTCTTGTTTGTAATTTAATAAAAAGTACGTGTTCGAAATCGATACAGGGTCCGCCAGAAAAATGTATACACTACTTTAAAGAAAACTATTTATTACATGTTTGTTTTACATGTAAATAGTTATCACAACTGCAGTACTGTCTTCAGTTAAGCACAAGCTTACTTTAGATGTTCAAAATGTTCGCTGTTGGCGTCCAGACACAACGACGAACGGTCGTCGCAGCTGCGGCGGTCAACGTTTCAATGGAGATCGCGGCACATGCCGCTGTAATTTCCCGGTGAAGATCCTGCACCGTGCATGGCTTCTGTCAATAGACCTGATCTTTCCCAGTTCTCACAAGTAAAAGTCCATAGGGCGTAGATCTGGCGACCGTGGGGGGGAACTCAGTGGGACCCTTTTTCTTTGATGGCAATGTCACTGGAGAAGTGAACCTGGAAATGTTAAGATATCAATTTTAGCAGGTGTACGTGCTCTTTACAGAGCTGATGATGAGGTCTTCTACCAATAGGACGGGAAGCCACCACACTACCACCTAGCCGTACGAGCTTTCCTGGATGACAATCTACAGGGACATTGGATTGGAAGAAGAGAGCCCACTGAGTTCCCACCCACGGTCGTCAGATCTAACCCCTACCGGACTTTTACTTGTGCGGAACTGTGAAAGATCAAGTCTATTGACAGAAGCCATGCACGGTGGAGGATCTTCGCCGGGAAATTACAGCGGCATGTGCCGCGATCTCCATTGAAACATTGACCGCCGCAGCTGCAGCGACCGTTCGTCGTTGCGTTATGTGTCTGGACGCCAATAGCGAACATTCTGAACATAAGTAAGCATGTGCTTAACTGAAGACAGTACTGCAGCTGTGATAATTATTTACATGTAAAACAAACATATAATAAAGAGTTGTCGGTCTTTAAAGTGTGTATACATTTTTCTGGCGGACCCTGTACATTGCGGCCGGATAATGAAAATAATAAAAACGAAATGAAATTATTCAACTTTATTTTTATTATAAAGATAAGAAAATGTGTTTTAGATGAAAAAAAAAGGATAACCGGTTGAGTAAATTAAGTAGGTAATTAAAAACTTACAGTTTGAAGGATGGAGATGAAGTGAAATTTCAAGGAAAACCTGTGATTTTGTTAAGCAAAAGAAGATTGGTGTCATTTCTGTTTTTCTTCATCCTCGATAACAAGTCAAGATCATCTTCTAGAGGCAATAGTGAAGACTACTTTTATCTGCTAATTCTTGGATGTTCTAGATTGAATTTATTGTTTCTTTTGGGTAGGAAAACTATTGAACACCACTATTAAAAGTCCTTCAATCTCAAGTGGAGTTTTGTTGTGTTTAAATTAAATTTTCCAAGAGCCTGTTTATCAAAGAGTTCCTTTTCCGTAAGTGACGATAATTTAAATACGATAAATATTTCGAATGAAAAAAAAAAAAAAATAAATCAATTTATGGCCATAATTCAGATGTGGAATTGATCATCCCTTACTGAAATCTTGAAAATACTTATTTACTTTTCTTAGATTTTAAAAGGGGAAAAAAGAAAAATCTTACGTTATTCTGTTCTAATTTAATTTCTTTATGAATATTTATATATTTTTAAGAGTGTTAAGGGGAAAAAATTTCTCGAAATATTTCACGCCACATGCTTTTAAAAATATTTTCAGGCTTCGTCAGTTTTAAAATAAGAAACAAAGAAGATTAAGAGCAATTTTAATTATTGTATTTGATTGTTGGATTTCCAGGATTTTTATTACCGTTATAAAACCCTTAACCCAATGTCTCTGCAGCCAACATTCTATAGCTATTAAAAGTTAATTAAAAAAAATTAACGTAAGCTTTTAATGGGAATTGAATGTCTCAAATGTATTTCATGAAATATGTTTTCTTTAATTACTGTACATTCGTCAGGCTTTTAAAGTTAGCGTACAATACTTTATTTTTTAAATCATTATTTTATAATTGATTAAGGACTGATCTATTGATTTCTGAATTTATCTATTGATTTTCTTAATTATATTTTGTTTTATTTTTTTCAAATCATCGATATTTTTTTTTCTTGTTAATTTAGTTTCTAAATAAGGTTTCATGAAATCTAATTGCATGGTTAATGGCGGAGTGCACCCAAACTTCAGTTAACTTTGATGACTGCAGTTTGGACGGAGCTAAAATTAGTGGGTGGGGGGGGTGTTGCTCCAGAAAAATTTTGGTCTTTGTTTTAAAATTGTGTGAAAGGAAACAAACATGTATAAAAAGAAAATTTATTCAGAAACTTGATAAATTTCTTTTTATACATGTTTGTTTCCTTTCACACAATTTTAAAACAATGGCTAAAATTTTTCTGAAGCAGCACCCCCCACTAATTTTAGCTCCGTCCAAACTGCAGTCATCAAAGTTAACTGAAGTTTTTTGCACTCCGCCATAAGACTAGCAAATATTTAACCTTTAACAACTATTTGAATGATAACTTCCCTCGTACATTTCAAATTTGGTCTAAGAAATCCGGAAATTTTCAGCACAATAGATGATGAACTTCGATCAATTTTGTAGGTACAATCAGCAGTTCAGTTTATAAGTTATCCTGTAATGAACAGGCAGTCAAACGAATTAATGGTAGATTAAGACGAAACAGTAACTTTACGATACGGAGGGAGGGTTGATTCTTTTAAACAACCTGACAAATTCGACGTAACTGCGCGTGCCCCTATTCAAAATGAGACATTCTGTAGCGTCTTAGCCATGTGCCTCTGTATCGCATGTATCATTTTATGTTGGTAATAATACAGTCTTTCTGATATGGCTCCAAAAATAAATCGTTTTGTGGGAAAGTTACACTGTCGCACTTTCCCATGTGAAGTTTTCGTATTCAGTGATAGTGAAACAATGTGAAGAGCATGGAATTTCAGTCAGCAAGGATATAGTGTCAGCTGTCATTCATAGGAACATATCGAACGGACTTCCTGAACGAAATTCCCCGACCAAGATGACCAGGAAACGAAGACGGTTTCTGCTGTTCTGGACATTTAGCACAAACTAATAACCCTCCCAGCCAACGTACGTTTGCCTGAAAAGTCATCGTCGCTCAGTCCACTATCTGTGAAACCATGAAGAACCTTCTCAGGCTGAAAAAGTTGTTTCATTTAAGGCCCGAGTGCTTGCGCTGAAGGACCGACATCGCTGTGAAAGAAGGACCAACTTCACGAAATCGTCTCTGAGATTCTGTCAAGAAATGGAAGCCAGAACGGGAATACCTGCAATTCCCTTCAGTGATATTTCAGTAAAGTCTCCTGATGTCAGCCCGATGGATGTTTATAGCTTTATATTATTATAACATGAAGTAGGGAACAGATGTGCTCCAACAGTTGATGGACTAGGGAAAGTATGTAAAGAGGAGTGGGACAAAATTCCCCTGTATATTTTACAGCTTTTACTCATACAGTGGATATTACATTGCATGGCCATAGTCCGGAACTCTGGTGACCACATTGAGCATAATAGATAGTGGAAGAAGGGATTATCTTGAAGCTACGGACAATTTGTTAGGTTGTAAAGGAATCAATCTTCCGTAGTTCTTAGGTCTCTAAAATTTGTAAATTTATTTATTATTATTATTATTATTATTATTATTATTATTATTATTATAAAAAAGTTTCTAAACTTGGGTTTCCCCAGCAAAGACAACATGGATATTATTATTAATAGTAGTAGTAGTAGTAGTACTTATAGTGTTGAAGATAGCAGCATGGATGCTCTTACAAAACTTACAAAGAACGATACCAATAATAAAACGTAAAATTAATAAAAAGTTAAAAGTAGTCATCCAAAAGGTTTATCAGATCTTAGCACTATAGACTATCTTAGACTATGCTTATGCATAGTCTTGTAATCAAAATTATAAAACAGATGACTATGACTACCCATCCGACTCTGTAATAATGCTCTTTCGCACCGCATTAGTGGAAGATTTGGAAATCATCAAACAGTTTGCCTTCCATATTGGCAGGTATAAAGTTATGAGTGGTCAGTAGCATTCTAATACAAGTCTCTCCTGATCGCGGGTTTTGTCTGAAATGGTGAAACTCCCTAAAAAATGTATATATGTTCTAAAAACTGGTAATTAGATTATTCTCGTGATACAGAGGGTTTTCTGTTTTAGGTTCATAGCATTTAACTGGAAATACATTCTGTTATATCTTCAGTTACCTATTAACTAAAATATCGGAGATAAATATCATGGATTAGACAAAAATTGCTATAATCTTACTCATTCTTTCGGCACGAGATTTTGAGTGTTCTTTAGATTTCTTGGTGACTTTTCAGCATTAAATATAGAAATCCAGATGCTACTAAAATAATTCCTTCGACATTCCAGTGAAACTGTCTTAATCTTTTATCTAAATGTCGTCAGGTAGCAACAGCCAGGGTGACGAACTTCACAAATTAGCTAGCAAATAAAATTCTAATAAAGTGATTTATATAAAATCTTCACTAGTTGTGCGCTTAACTTCAGAAATTTTTAGCAGTTTATTTTAAAATAATAATAAAAAAAAAAAACCAACTTCATATTTACGACTGCGAGAAGTTCAATCTACAACCATTACATTCTTAAGAGTGAGGAGGATGTATTTCTTGAAAGATATTTTAATTATCAATGGTCTACGGTAGTTTTAATTTCATTCAGTTCTCCATTTATTCGAATTGAATTTTGTTTACTTGTTTATACAGATCGTGTAAATATTGTTTGTTTTGAAAAATCAAAAACAAAACTTTTCATAAGGTTCAATATAGTCTTTAGTAATTGCAAATAAGAGCAGTGATTTAATTTAAGTTTGCTTTAATTTTAATTATTAAAATCTTCCTTAACCTAACTAAATTTACAGATGGTTTCTCATATTGATTGGAAATTTTTGTTAAGGGGAATGATTAGTTGTATCTCACGATGGTCCATGGGATCACTGGGGGTAAGGCTCCCAATGTTTCAGTGACCCGGCACTGAGATGAGGTCAGGTGGTCAACCCAATGCTCGCTCGCCTACACCCATTCTACGAAGGGCTGGGTGAATCCTAGGACCTGTTTGGAGGAGAATTTAGCGGGGAAAAATCCCCGACATCCACCGAGGTCGGGGATAGAACCCGCGTCCTCCAACCCGCAGTTAAGCGCTTTACTACTTGTCTATCGGACCCACAGTTAATGGAAATGAAATTTAAAGATTTTCCCTGGA
The DNA here is from genome assembly GCA_023159025.1 of Thereuonema tuberculata. Classification (NCBI taxonomy): domain Eukaryota; kingdom Metazoa; phylum Arthropoda; class Chilopoda; order Scutigeromorpha; family Scutigeridae; genus Thereuonema; species Thereuonema tuberculata. Next base: position 134,277,441 of record JAFIDM010009631.1, on the reverse strand, counting down.
AACACATTTTCCTTCAGTTTATAATAAGCAAATAGATAATAAAACGATACATATATATAGGCATATATATTGAGATTTTCTAACCGCTACTCCCCCGAAGCCATAAGACACAGAAATACAAATAGGATGTCAAATGTTGAGTATATTATTGAGGATGGCTACATTTTATTTTTCATCGACTCGAATCAACCGGAAGTCATGTGACATAAGGTCAACTTCTAAACCGTTTATTTTAGATGACCAAAATGTAAAGACAAGTTATTCCTCTCAATGAGATGAACTTTTTACAGGTGGTCCGGTCGCGATCAATGGTCACGTGACTGAGAAAATTACTTCATAATCCAAAGTCACATGATCACTAAAAATTTTACTTGCTAGTCGCGTATAAATAAAATCGATACTTATTTTTTGCCTGCTGTTCTTTCGAAATCTCGTGTTGTCGCTACAGTTACCATAGGCTATAGAAAGTGTGAATCGCATGAAGAATAAAAGAAGTTGTGTTTGTTTTTCTCGTTAATTTAGATATGATATTGTTAAATAATGATCCTACTGCTTTGGCTAAAAACTCATTATAGGCAGGTAAAAAGGCTTTTTTCGGGCTAATAAGGTCTGTCTTGCTCTTAATTGTGAGTTTCTTACAAAAAATCATTTGAAGATTAATAACGAATCTTTCAGTCGACTTGATCAGCATTTTTTCAGCCAGTATGATCTTTCTAGATGTCAAAAAAAATTGTTTCGAAGATGTTTTCACTGTAAAAAAATTGTTACTAAGAACGATTGTTATCTCATAAGATAGGCTGAAGATCTTGTTTTGTGATAGTTTAGGACTTGCAAAATGTTGATTAAATGTATGGGATTGGTTGTAATTTGAAGAAATTTTCGAATTACTTAAAGCCCAGAAGCAGAATATCAAGCGACGGCGCGACATTGTCGCAGAACGAAAATGAGGACTGCAGAAAGATATCGTGTAGAACTGGGGTGGGCAAGACGTCGATCGCGGTCTTGCATATTCTTTTTTTTTTTTGGTTGAGGATTTGGAGAATCCCTTTTTTTTTTAGTCTTAAGGTGATCGCGCCACTTGGAGTATACTTGAGGTAGCACTTACCTTACAAAAGTCTGCCCACCCCTGGTATAGAATGAACGTTTTTTGCGGGACATAAACGCCCGCATCCGCAGAAAGTTTTTCGTCTTAGCATCAATCGTTGCAGAAAGATAAAAAACATTCTGCCTCCGGGACTTAAAGAAAATACTATAGTGAAGACTCTCCTTTCCGTTGGTGAGTATTATAGGTCGTTTTCAGAATCATACTGCTTTTGAAATTTGGATGCTTTTAAAAATATTTATCAGATATCAAAAAATTTCAGAATTAAAAATGGAATCGCTTATTAAATACTACTTTTACCAGAAAAAAAATCCGTATCGGAAATAAAGAAAATAGATCATATTCATTGAAAAGGTTACTTCAGCTATTGCTTCGAGTGAAATCAGATATTTTCATTAAGAATGAAGTTTATATTAATGTTAGTTCCTGTTGATATTTAAGTCCCATAATGTACCGAATTTGATCAGCCGTTTTTGACCAAACCTCTAGTATTAAGAGCATCGCATTACTTGCTTTAATGAATACTAATTTAATCGATTTAATATTTCTTCAGTTCGTTTTTTACATTCACTTTCACTTTGTTTTGTTTTAAATTTAGGTTGTTTTTTTGCACTTTATCTTTAGTTCCTTTATATTTTAGAATTGGCATGATCAGAAAACACCAGAAGCAGCAGTGGAGATTGCATTGATCCTAAGCTGTTACTATCCTTCTCATTGTGTGCTTTATTAAATTAGAAATGTACTTTTTATAATTAGATCATAAACTTATAAGAATCAATAATAGATTAATGTGTTTGTAATCATATATTCCTAAGCATCCCATTTTTAGTGTATCTGAAAGAAAACAAAAGAGTTGCTATTTTGACCTAGTCATTCTCTCCAAAGAACTGTTGCAACTTAATGATCAATATTCCATGATTTGTTTTGGACGATCTTAAAGGAAATGCTCCTCCACTTTCATCCTAAATTTTAAATCGTCAACCGAAAGGAGAACTGCTCTAATTCAGTTGATTTTTTTTTTTTTTCCACTAAAATTAGTTTAGGAGGGAAAAAGAAGGAGAGGTTCAATGGTTTGATATCTCGATTTGCAATTTTGTTATCCACGCTGTTTTTAAGAAATCAGTAACAATTATATTTATCTCTGCTTTGGCAGGTTAAGGGAAACTTTGTTATTAAAAGACAACGTGATGTTGATTAGTTTAAGACTAATTCGGCAGCGCCGAAGCAGCTCTTATTGAGCGTCTGTTCCGAAGTAGTTTTGAATGCGCCTCTTTTGCTTTTTATTGATATTACGGACGTGTAATATATATAAAAATAAATTAATGTAATGTTTTATATAAGTTGCTTTCTTTATTAAATAGGAAATTGTTAAAACTTATTCAAACAAATAAATTTAAGGTCTCGACGGCGCCTGGTGCGGGGCTCCACTCGCACCACCCTTGCTGCGACGCTGAATTGGTTACATTATTTACAAAGCATCTAAACTTTGGATGTATATATATGTATCACTATTTTGTTTTTAGAAATAATGTTTTAAATAAAGATAATTCGTAATGTAGATTTTTTTTTTTTTTATTTGTTCAGACCGCGTGAATGATTAATAAGAAATGGGGGTAAATTTACAAATATTTCCATCCTTCAGTTTCTTAAGTAACTTGATTCACTTCCAAAAATTGTGCAAAAGTAATTAAGTTATCGTTCAGAAAACCTAGCTTGCAAATTTCTACTTTGTTTCATTTAATCATGTACATTTGAACTTGGTAATTCAAATGGCTTCTGTCCTATCAATTCCAACTGTAATTAAGATCCGATAATACTATTCAATATCTGTAGGATAGACCCTATTAATATCTAGGGAGGGGAGATTTTAATAGGGTCTAATTCTAATACAATTTTTGTAATTGTTGGTTTGATTTCTTTTTTTAATACATCGTTAATCTAAAAAAAATGAAGTGACCCGGGCTTTTCCCGACAATGGCCTTCTGCAGAATAGTCCATAACTGTCATATCTGTTGGTGACCAGAATCGCGCCAAATTTATCCGACATCTTTTTTATCATTTAGTTTTTTATTTTTATTTAAATTTAATTATTGACTTAATAGAATATACTTAATAGACATACAGACCTCAATATAAGGTCACCCCTTGGGACCTCGCGAAAGTGACCTTATAAGCGGGTTAACCTTATAACCGATTCATACGCATTTGTCAATAAAATACTGTATTTATATAATGCTTATTTATTGACAAATGCGTATGAATAAATAAATTATACTGTATTTATATATTGCTTAATTTCTTTGTAAAATTTATTACATACAAAAATATCAGTTTATTAGGTTATAACTTTTTAATTTAGTTGAACCAATTAAAATTAATGGAATCGGAAAGAAATTATTTAAAAAAAAAATTAATTCGGAATAAAGTTGTATATAATAATATCAGTATGCTCAAGCAAAGTACTGATGTACAACTGACCTTCCTTAAAATAATCCATAATACAGGACTGTCGCGATTTTAGTTTCGTCTTTTATACAATGTTTTCTAAGTTTTGTAGTTTCTGAAAATGTTCTTCAGCTTCCTCATGGCTCGTAAAAAATGTCTTACGACATTTAATGCTCTGAGCGCTTCTGCTTGTGTCACCGCTTCACTTTCAGTATCAGTGTCGTTATCCTAACTTTCTACTGCATTGGAATCTAAAACTTGCGAAACAATTTCGGAAATCGAAGCTTGAGAAATGGTAGCAATTCATCATCAATTCTCACATATTCACTTTCCCCTTCTATAGCACAGCCGCGATTTCTGAGATCTTGTATTAACACAGGTAAAGGAATATCGTCTTCATCATCTTTTTTTTCCTAGAATTTGAGGTGATGAAGTGCTTTGTGAAAAAGTTGTCCCCTCCGTCAGTAGGAGAAATGACACCGATAAAAGATCGTACCCAAGGAAAAATTCTTGGAATTGAATCAGTGTTGCACTGAAATCACAGACAAAAGTGACCTTATATGCGATTACGGCATTTAAGACCTGACCATATATCCGATAATCCATATCATAGAATTCCTATTCAATGAGCCGGGACTTTAGAAAAGTGACCTTATATGCGGGGTGACCTTATATCGAGGTCTGACTGTACATGCATTTTTATTAAGTCGTAACCTCGCAAGGTTCTGATGTAAGTTGTTCTTGTGTTGTAAGCTAGTGGGTTGCTGTAAATATCATCATCAGATTTAAAGGATTACCCTGTAACGATTGATAATCCGACACAACTAGATATTTTTTTCGGTTTTGTTTCTCTTTGTCATATAAAAATCGAAAAACGAAAAATAAAAAACTCCCCATAAACTTAGTATTTTGTGCGGGAGCTGTTTTAAGTAAGATCTTATGAAATTTATTTTCTGGTCTGCGATTTTTTGTTTTGTTTTGTTCCTTAAAATATACCTTTAGAACGACCCATGTTATTTCAATACAAGAGCTTGACTCGAAGCGCAGATAGATTTTATAATTTATATCTCATGCAAGAATGTATGAATGAAAAAAGTATGTTGGCTATGTTGATAACTAAGGGTCTTTTTTTATTTGTTTCTGCTTTAAAGGTATCGACTAAAATAGTAATAATAATAATAATAATAATATATTAAACCAATTTCGGAATAACATATTAAACTTCTCTACCATTTTCTCAATTCTTCTAGCTTTATTGAAGAAAATTTTCTTTGCTCTAACCTTGATTCCTCTTTTTAGTTCATTTAACAGACCCTTCAGCAATATTGTACAGCCTATATCCTGATAGTCGATGTAAATATATCTTTAGTTCTGAATTACATCAAATTTGCATTTAAAATAGTAACAGTTAAAAAAATCGTTAGCTGTAAAAAAAGTATTACAGCCAGTAATTTCCTAGAATTTTATGACTGGAGCCTAGTTTCAAACACTGCTTGAATTTATAGTTTTAACTTCGAAAACAATGGGTTAATTTACACGAAATTTTGATGATTTTAAGTAAAAAGAATAAAAACAGGTAATTAATGCTTTTAGACAGTGTCAAAAGCAAAGCGGCCCCATAATAAGCACAATTTTATAAACAAAATTTTATCGGAAGCTATTTCTACAACAATCTCAATAAACGTAACAATTGCGCCTTTTGCATTCGCAACAATCACATATATAATAATAAGGAAATTAAAACAATACCAGGTTTTTTGGTTAGTCGCAACCCATTATTAGCAAACCACTCCTTGGGGGATCAGGGAGTGGTCCTACAGGTCTGATTTTTTGGACGTGGTCAACTACTTTTTGATGCTGAACACAGTGGTGAAGGTTTCATTCTAATATCGCTAACCGTTTGGCCACTACAGAGTGTGACATCCAGCAGACATAAATGGAAGAGCGGTCACCTATGTTTACAGGCAAGCTGTAACATAGGGGCCGCTAAAAATTATTTAACACAATTACCAGTCGTATGAAAAGTGCTGCACCATCTACCAATTGTTTAAGAAGTAAATTCAGTTGTTATTCAGAGTAACAACTGTAAATTCTTCCTTTTTGTTTTTGCTCACTTATTAATGTGTTCCACTTTATGCTGAAGTTAACATTATTAAGAATATTAGTTGCATTTTCTAGTTATTTTTAAGTATGATTAATAAAATGAAATTACGTCTTTCTTTTTTATTGCTAATTAAATTAGGTCTTTTAAAATTGTTGCATAGTTGACTTATAAGATCGTATATTAGAAGTCAAAAACAATTCAGTGTGTAACAAAAAGGATTCAGAAGTATGTTCTCTTTGCAGAAGAGAAATCCATACAAAATATACACAGGCAGTTTCAGGAGACTTATCTGACATTTACACGTCAGTAAATAAGTAGTTTTAATTAAACAGACTTTGACTTTAGTTTTTGTTGTCCATTATGTAAATATTTTCATTAGACATAGCTCAGATCTATATATCGAAAGATTGTTTCAGTTGGTAAAGTCAGTGTAGAAATGTCCCATTAGTATTTATTTGGATTTGAGCAAACATGATTTAGAATGTGTAAATGGTTATTTCATCTAAACTTATTGACATGTAAACTTAATCATGCATTAGAAATACAACACACCGATTGTGTGAGCGGGACAATGGCAAGATCGAATTATCTCTGTAATAAGAGATCTTGTCTCTGAGATGGAACAGCTGTCTCGGAAATTGTCATGTAATAAAATAAAGCAAATTAATTATATTAAAAAAAAAAAGTAACCAGTTTTACAAGCAAGACCATTCCATTTAGCTATCACTGAGACACTGTTGACAGTATGGTAATTCTTCAGAATTTATTAGAATATGAAAGATAATGTTCGATTAAAATTGTTTTTTTGAAATCCGCTTTGAAACATGGAAGCAATAGGTTGGCTACAAAGTTTAAATGTCAGTGCAGAAATTGATGGCAATGTGATATATATATATCTATATTTATGTAATTCATTCATCTGCAGTTTAGGTTGCGCATTATACATTTATTTTATTTAAGACAAAGCTACATAAAGGAAGTTAATAAATGTTTTGATAACTATCTTCGGTTTTAAAATTTGTTTATTTTCTCTTTCTTTATTTCCTGTTAAATTATTTTCTGTCATGATATCCTTTGTATTTTTAGATAACGGGCAGCCAAGCGAAAACTTCGAATATATATTTATTTTCTGTGTTCCTGTTTTCTTAAAGGAAGATATTTTTAATATCCCTTTCTTTCTGCTTTTGAAATACTGATTAAATCTGCTGATAATTCTCATGCATGAATGTGCTTCACTAAGCGTTTCAACGATTGTCATTTTTTTTTAAAGAAATTTGGTCTTTTTTTGCTATTCGATGGCTTAGTGATTTAACTATGCAAATCAAATGCAGTATAAAGCTTTAATGCATTTCCAATTTTTCAAGGACTCTTGTTATATCGCCATGTAGGCTACGTCTAGAAAATTACAGCTTACAAGTAGTTTTGCGTATATATAATATGCCTCGCAAATCATTATCTACCAAAGTAGACATTTTACGGAGTTGTGCTTGTCTTTCTCTTTTTTTTTTTTTTTCCCTGTAACTTCTTATTGTCAGTTTCCAAATCCGAAAAATGGCCTGTTGGCATAATTAACAAAACTTCCTTTTAAAAAGTAAATGAGTGACGGATAATCTTCCAAAAGCCGTCTCGAATTTCTAATGACCTTTTAAAGGAACTGAGTAGCGATGGCCCAGTTGAGGTGAATGCCCACGATAATTAAGTATACAAGGAAAACCATCTCATTCACCACTTTCACCTGAAACTAGAAGAGCGAAACAAATGCTACGGTCGCTAGCTTTTTATTCTCTTGATAGAAATTGTCATTATTCCATACTTTGATTTTCCCATTCCTTGATAATGACATGCCAATTAGATTATTCTCTTATCATTCTTTTTGTTGAAATTTTCATTTCTTTCTTTTTTTTCTTTTTTTTTTTTTTTCACTTATAGTCAGACCTAGTTTTATTTTTCTCTATTGGTTATTTGAAATTACGTAGAATTTATATTTTATAAATTACAAAACATATACTTTTTAAATTGACATATTTTCTTTTTTACTTCTGTAAGAGTTTCACAGCAATCACCAGATTATGGCTGCAATCTTCCTAATCCTAATTTGTTTGTAGCCTTTAGTATAATAATAATGTGTGTGTATTCAATGTATGGTTGTTTGTTGGCTCAATATGACGCAATAAAACATATTTCAAAATATTCATAAATTAAAACACAGATATACAAAAATAGGGAAATTAATGATTTAATAAACGGTGGTGAAAAAGAAACAAAAACAAACAGTTAATTGGGTCTGGAAATGACCAACCATACTTTAATGAAAACTACGTTTTTCGTGAAAACTATTCATTGCGGGACCATTAATTTTTATTTTCACCACCGTTTATTAAATCACTAATTTCCCTATTTTTGTATATCTGTGTTTTAATTCATGAATATTTTGAAATATGTTTTATCGCATCATATTGTGCCAACAAACAGTTTTCATTATTCAATGTATGGTTATGTTTTTCGCGAAAAGTATTCATTTCCGAACCCATGTTTATTTGAACTTTTTTATTTGTCTTACTGAGTAGAACCTACCTTTAAAGTTTGTACAGGGAATTTTGAATCATCCTGTATATATATGTTATAAAGTGGTGAATTAATCAGTAGCACAATCTAATCTTCAGAAAAATCAATATTTATATATATTAGTTTCCTGAAAACCACATTCTGCTACTGATTTTTTTTCTGAAAAATTTTAAACCTAATTGTTTTTATGAACTATGAAAATGTATATAAATACGCATTAGAGAGTTAAAAAGATGACACCTATTAGAGATGCGCTGTAATGGGTTGAAACTGTCTTGATTGCTTTGTATTTTTAGTTTTTAAAACATTTTAAAATAAATCTTTTTAATTTGATTTATTTATGTTTGTAAATATTTTTCACTAAATTATTGGTTGAACACATGTAAGCAATTCAAAATAGCAATATTTAATCTATATTGGCACTACTTACTTAACTAAAGTAGTTCAATGAAAATAGGAATTTATCATATTAAAAAAAAATGGTTCGATAATCTTCAAATCCATAGAAAATGAAACCATTACGTTTCATGCAAAACTATATTGTATCAGTTATATTTTACAATGAATTTATTGTCTTTGTCAAACGTAAAAATTTTCCAAGATTCTTGCTCCTCTCCCCTTCCCTTCTGGATTAACAGACTAAGAAAGTCTGTCTCCAAATTCTTTAACGCATTATAATTTTGTGTCAAATCTTCTTTTCGTCTTATCAGGATCCGTAAGTAATTTTTACGGAATTTGATGGTATCATTGACCTATTGCAGTACATTACACTAGGTAATTGTTTCATTGAAGCTTTACGAAGCCATCGTGCAAACCTCATAACTCACAAAACAATTTTCCTTTTCCCCCAAAATAAAATAAGATTATTTTTTTTTTTTATTATTACCTGAAAAATAAATACGTTTTTAATAATAATAGTAATAATAATTAGTTTGATTAATCAGTTTTTGACTAATTATTTTGACAGTTGTCTAGTACTTCTGTCATTAGTTATTAATTACAAACTTATTTTCCGTTTTCAAGTTTGTGAAAGTGAATGCAGTTTGTAAATTGCCTTTAGGTAAATCAACTTTTACGTTACCGTGTTATCAATCATTTTGTATTGTTTTCAATGGTTTGTAAACAAAAGTTGTCCTTTTTTTTTTGTCCCCGAGAAGTTCCGTTATGACTCGTAGTTTATAATCCTTGTGGAATTTAGTTGTTTCTTTGGGTTGATCGATTAAGTGGGTTGTTGTTTCCTCAAAAGATTGCCCATTTAAAGGCGGAAAAAGGAAAAACTCGAGGGGAAAAAAAAATAAATTAAAAGGCAACTCCCGAAAATAGGAATAAGCAAATAGGGGAATCCCTTGTGTCGCCAAGCGGAATGGCCACCATCGACAAATAGAACGGTGAGAGTTACTGGTCCGTTCACAGTAGCCGGAGTAGTTGTAGGCTAAGCATCATCGTAGTCGGCCTCTCTTATTTACGATTTTACCCCAGGATACCAGCGGTCACTCACCGCTAAGACAATCACGGCGGGCCTCCCTCAAAAACAAAGCAGGAAAAACAGTGGAGTTTTGTGTTTTGAAAACGTAATATGTGGAATAAGAGCTAGTTCCCGTGCGCTTTATCGGAGTGCCAGTTCGTAGGGTTTTTACTGTATTTTTTTCTTAACCTGCAGTTATTTCTTAGGTAAGTTCTCACTTTCATTCAGTTTTTATTTTTATTATGAATTATCCTAATTACTTGATTAATTCAACTTTAAGCAAAAAAAAAATACAAAACAGCAGCATTGATATTTTTACTCGTATATCAACTAATATTCATATGGTATCGCAGGCTTTGTTTTTATTCTGATTATAATTGAATATTGGGTTATAATTTAATTTGGTTGAGTTTATTTTAACGGCATTAGAAGCAATGTAGAGTAGGGAGAAAGGTTGTTAGAATTTAAAATATTGTCGGGATGTATTCAAAAAATTTTTTTATCAGTTACATAGAATAGAAAACGAATTTAATGCTATGATTGTAAGTATGATTTCGTTGATGTGGTAATAATGTTTATAATTAAAAACTTCAGCATTAAATAAAGCAAGGAAAAAAAAAAAAAAACCAGTATAATATCTTTAAGCTTTATCAATTTTGTTTGACCACAATAAAAAATTATGTCGATTCAAAATGATTTTATTTATTTATTTATTTTTTTTAATGTAGCATTAAGAAGTTTAAAATCCTGTTCTGCAAATAAATATAGACATAAAATCCTTAAATAAAGTAAAAATGTCTCATCAGTATAATACAGAGTGATTTTAAAATCGTAATCAGAACATAACCAATTATCTGAATGACTTGATGATAAAAATTATTTGAAATTGTAATTTAAATTGAGCTTGAAATAGCGAAGTGAAAAAAATATAGGCCTATATATGAAAATAGTACTCTCTATTTCAGATTCTGATTTATTAAGATTTTATATAATTGTATATTATCGTATTATGAACTTCAAGTTGTCATTTGAGATAGGCCTAGCTTAAATATATATATATTTTTATATTCATTGAGATTGTAAAAGAAAAAAAAAAACATTTTTAATAGAATGCAATAACAGTATTCTTAAAGCTGCTGAAACACTGTATTTGTCCTTGAAAGCAAGTTTAAAATGAGGGAAAATGGTAATTAATTAAATCAAATGGAGAAACTGACTATTATAAATTATAAAGTTGGATTAAAAAAAAAAACCACGAAGCTTTTGTTTCTTTTAAAAATGGTAATTCTCAACATAGTATAAGAAAAGTGACTGTTTTTATCATAAATGTTAATTTAAATACAAAATATTGAAAACTCAAATCGTACACAATTAATATTAAATGTGCAAGTTTATCGAAGAATTATTGAAGAGTTAGCTAAAATTCACTTACATTTAACTTTCCAGCTAAGTTCTAATGTATCGTAATGATGTAATAAATTTAATTTTTCATAAGGTCATACTTTGAAAACGGAAAATTGTTAAACATTCCTGACATTTTTGTCTCACTATTAATCACTGACCTCGAGCTTAATGAATGCTGTTACACGGTCAATATCCAAATGCGTACACACAATTCTTACAAGAAATTCCTTTTCTTTTTTTCCTTTTTCTTAAACTATTATCATTATATAAATATATTTAGAGCTGCAAAGAAACGCTGCATAAATAACAATTAAGTTGAAATTAACAAAAATGATACTTGAAAGTGTCTTGGAATCACATAGCAATTCATAATTAAAATGGTTTATTATTTAGTGATTTCTGTAATAATATGTGGTACCGTACACTGAAATAGAAAGATCCTCATAGGTATCTCTATTTTTAGAATCCTCATTTAAAAATGTTCAGATTATGTATATATTTCAGTGTGTTTAAGATTTTTTTTTAATAATAGAACGCCGTTATTAAACCTACTACAAAGAAGGATATCATGTTATACTCTTTATCGGCAGTTGTCTTTTAACCCCCTGCTTCTATCTAATTACACAGTAAAAGGAAAATGAAAAGCAAAAATTAAAAATTGGAACACTTCATTAATTATAAGATTTTTTAAAAAACATTATTGTAATCGAACAATTCCTATTTCATCATTATTATTTTTTCTAACAAGTTCTTATCTATTGTTATATTTATTTATTAATTTTTTTAATTAAAAAAATTAAACAAAAACTAACCCTTATTCATTTTTAAGAAAAATTTAAATCTCGAATTAGATATGTCATTTTTTATTTATTTTTTTAATTTTTTTTTTTTTGAAATTTAAAGTGTTATCACAAGTTGAAGGTTTTTTTTTTTTTTATTTTCCTTTTAAATTTAGCTATTTTATTTTACATTAGTGAGTAATTTTTTTTTCTTTTTTTATTATTAGCCAAATATAAAAAAATAAGAAATTTCTTTTTTTTTGTTTTCTTTCCGTAATTTCTAGCTGACAAGTTGAGTGCGTTTGAACACGAAAGCAGAACATAAAAAAGCACAAGACCATAACATTTGTAAACTTAGTCATTTATTTTAGAGAGATTGTATTATACAATAACCCTGGTTGTTGGCCCAGTTTTGTTATTGTTGATCTCACTAACGTTTCTTATCAATGATTTTTTGGGGTTCATTGTTACACCATTGTTCCTTGGTTTTGTTGGAACAAAAGAAAGAACGCCATTTGAAAAAGGTGTTATCAAAAGCTTCATCCTTCTGTCATCCAAAATAATATGTTCGCTTATTTCTAAAAGACCATTTCTATTCGATAAACAATAGCGTTCCACATTCATTTTTGAAATAGTATTTTTGATGTTTCGTTGAAATCTTAAACAAAAAATAAATGTAATGCCGTTTTTTTTTATTTTTTTCTTAAATAGTACTAATAATGTTAGTACTATTAATACTAGTACTAATAATGTAGTATTGATAATGTTACGCTCCTGAGCATGATTCCATAGCCCGCAAGGGTAGGAGTAGGGGTTGGGTGGGGTTATTTGCTCCTCTCGAAATTTTTCATTTCAATATATGGAGGGTTTATTTTATCTCAAAAAGATCTAAAAAATAGAATTTCCTTATAACTTATTACTTTAATTTGCTAATTTATTTTATATAACTTCCTAATACAAAGTACAATTTTTACAGACGTTTTACACTACCAATATACTTTGCCTCTTCCTAGTAAAAATTCTGTGGACGCCCATGTTCCCTGAGTAGCCATATATGGTATATACAGTGGGTTGTTTCTTTTTTTCTTCTAGGAAAAAAGGTACCGGTACACACCATGAAGTTGTTATTATAATAACTTTCACACTTTTAATATATCCTCCGATGTCTTCTTTAGATAGCTTTCAGCTATAATAACTGTTTAATATAACAAGAGTAGGCATCCGCATATGTTTAACTTCACTCTTTTTGTTTTCTACATTAATCTTGAAAAAGTGCAAAGAAAAGATGCCGGTACTGCGTACCGCCAGAAAAAAAAAAAAGCATATTTTTTGTTTACGAGCATACTTCACAAAATTTTCGAAAATCAAATTTTTTGCTTGAAGAGTTATAAGATTTTATTTTTCACAGTAGTATTCACTTTAGAAAACTTTTTTTTTTTTCCTTTCCCGTCAAGTCTTTTTTATTCTTCTTTTTTCTTTTCTTTATAGAATTTCTTGAAAATTTTCCTCTCTTATGACAGATAACTAATTTACAGAAAATTCGGAATCTTTTCAGTATATATAAAAAAAATAAATAAATAAATAAATAAAAGTTAATGTTAAAAAACTTAAAAACACGGGTTTCTATATTATATAATGATTAAAATATATAAAATTATTATGTATATAATTCAGAAGTAGTTGTATACTGTATATATATATATATATATATATATATGTATATGCCGCCGCCTAGCGGCTGGTCTCGGTAGTAACGGCGCACGGAAGGACATGTTGCCTTGGCGGAATATATTAATATAAAACATATTAATACATCATTACATTATTGTATTGTTATCAGATATAAGAAAGGGTGCAAAATTTCTAGATGATTGACCGATGGGAAGTGACTTAAAAATTGATTATAAGATTTGACCCGGAAATCAGACAGTGATAGTTAATAAAAGCGTGGTAAAAAAAGTTAATAGTCTATAACCAGAATATTTAGCTATAAACTAATCTGCCTTAACACTGTATTTTTGTAAATGCAACATTTGGCCTTTTTCAGTTCATAGATACGTCTCTTTTACCACCTTACTAAATTGGTTATTGGTAGTTTTGTTGCTTTCATTTTTCAATTACTTTCGGTTGACAAAGTGCCCAAATCACTCCTCCAAGTGTATAGTTTTGTTATCTTTCAATAAAAAAATCATTCTTCAAATTTACAAACGTTGTTATTTTTTGGTACGTCATTTTAAAAAACCTATTTCATTTTTTGGTTTATTGACTTACACTGATTGGCTTCTGAGCACTCCAATTAATAATCGTGTGAATTCGTTTTTTATTTATTTAATTTCATTTTCTTTAGGATGGGTATGTTTCTGCTATCACTTTTTATCATCGCATTTGATTGGCTGAATGTTACTTGTCATTATAAAATAAATTGTAAACAAGAATGAAAATTTATTCTTTAAGTATCTTCCAACGAAACCGAAATTATTCTAGTTAATTGAATGTTGATTGGATTTGCGAATTGTTGATTAATGGGCTGATGTAATTAATTGCAAAAGAGAGTTGTTTTTTTCGATGTGAAAGGAAAGACAAAGAAAAAAAGGCCGAAGTCTGTTGTTGAGCCTAATTCTAATGGGTTGGTTTTTGAGGAGTTGGAGAGGAAGCTCCTCCTGTTCAGTGCTACTAGGCGATGCGGAATGTTGGTCAGCGTTTATTGGGTCAATGGCCAGGTCGATGGACCTTTCTCTTTAACTGTAGCGGATAGAAGAAACATACTTTTTCTTTTCCTTTCCCGCTTTCCTTTTCTTCGTCTTCATTAGCTCCTCCTTTTCCTCTTTTCGTGAAAGGAAGTTAAACGCTATATTGTTGTCTACAATAAAAGCTTATTGAAAAGCTCCGTTTATGATTTCAATAGTGCGTTAACGTTGACTTCGGTTCAATTTGACTTGGTTTGTTGATTTTATCGATCCATCGACGATTACGTGGACTATTGGAACACATATACACTGATTATATATCTACAAAAGAAATAAAAAATGAAAACAAGGAAGTGTAATAGCATCAGATCAAGTTAAGAATCATTTCGTGCCGGATCGGAAATTCATTTTTTTTTTCTCTAGAGCATCATTTCATTCACATTTATTAATGTTATGTAGGTGAACTGATTACAGCCAAATAAAATAGTATGGAATAACATATCTATTGAGAGTAAAACTATCAAAACGAAATAAAAGAATCTTATCCTTTTACTGGTCACAAAACATGATAGTCTTGTTTTTAAGTAGTGTTTCACAAATTTAATACTAAATAATATAAATTAGATATAAATAGGTAGGACGTATTTTAAATTTAAAGCAGATATAAAGTACTTTTCCCCACAATGATAATAAATGAATGATTTGTGACATTATTACAGTTATGAAAATATAAAAAAATAAAATTGACGACTTATATAATATTAACTTAAAATTTTGTTTCCGATTATTAACAATTAAGAGCAAGTTCTTAATCATTCCAAAAAATAAAATAACCAAAGTAACTAAATTTCTGAACTTTAGTTAACATATTCTGTAGTTCGTAAATAAATTAATTTATTATTATTTTCATTTGCAGTTGATTCTTCTATTAATAAAAAGGTTTAGTGTTGAAAACGAAAGTTATATATCCAATAGATATAGCGTTATTACAATATTATATTAAAATAGTAATGAAATATTAATTTTTTTACTAAGAAGGATTGCTTTTCGGCTAAAATAATTGCTTATTTCGGCTGAAATAATTGCTGCTGTTGTCCTTTTTTTTTAAATTATTTATTTATTTATTTATTTATTTATTTTAAATATCATAGTCAAGAAACGGATCGGGAAAGAACATCACATTGAAAACATAATAGTGTTTTACTAACTAGAAATAATTAATCAAGATATAATCGTTGAAAACTTAGTGAAATTTCCGTTCTTTTTTGAGCCAATAAAAGTGAGAAAGAAACACTCATTACTTTAAGATTGAAACTGATCTGAAACTTAGTAACTATTCAAGAAAATAAATTTCGAACTCCTTATTCCAGTAGAGCCTCAATAATTTTTCTTTTTCTTGATAAGTTAGTTATTGTAACTCGCCATCAAGAATAGTAGGATCAGGGTGACCAGATTTTTCCGCATCAATCCGGGACAAAACTCTGAACGAGCCGGTCCTGTTAGCCTCTGTACCGAGACCTCGCTGTTTACTGGTGACTTCTCCTAGCTGATGATCGCCAAAGAGCGTGAAAAAGCTGTTCTAGGATGTCAGTTAGAACACTTGGTCTCACCCATTGATGTTCATGAAAAGAAAAAAAAAATTCACCATTAAAAAAAAGAAAAGAAAAACACGACTATTTACAGAATCCGGTACATAAGTTATACTGAAGCGCGACACTGTACTAAAATCCGGGACCTCTGGTCACCCTAAGTACGATACTAGTAATTTAAAAATAGAAATTGGAATGATTAAGGAATGCCATCAGAAACTGAAACATCCCTAATTTCGCGAAGAAATAGCAAATACATATGCTGTCCTCTACGGCCAATTTCAGGATCTACTGGTTAGCCAGGCCAGAATGAAACAGGACACAGCTATGAATGAACATTTAGTAGCATTTTTTCATAGAAAACCTTTTCTTTTTTCTTATAATAATACTTTTCATTCTTTTGTGAATGAAATCTTAGGCTGTAAACAAAAATAACTCACTGAAAAATTGTAATTTTAAAAATGAACAAGTTAAAAATTGAAACGATAATTTTTGACAATATTTGTAGGCGTCGAGAATCGACCTCTAGCTTAATTTGTAATGAGAAGATCAAATCATGTCACGTTGTCACGTAGTGGTACTGGTAGTCGTATAATTCGTGCTACATTTAATGAGATGGCGCCGAAGAGAAGGGAACACTTTTCCATACTCACTAACTTAAACGGATTATTTAATTTCAAAATTTCTTAACTCTTTCAAATATATACGTGTAATGTTA
>JAFIDM010009631.1:134179135-134260183 GCA_023159025.1 Thereuonema tuberculata | reverse complement strand
TAACTCTTTCAAATATATACGTGTAATGTTAAACAAAATTTTAGTCAAAATAATGGTTAGAAAAATGTAGTTCATTGGTTTCGAGTTGCCTGTTCCATCATATCATATTGTGAAATATTAAGAAGAATGTAATATGATTGATACGAAGCAAATATTTTAGTTTGGTGTCGCACTTTAGTTTAGTTTTTAGCTGCAGTTTTTGTTTTCATCATATCTTGGGCCTTTATCCTCTACTACTTTTTTTATTTATATTATTCCTATTTAAAACAGAAATAAAATTTTCCTCTTTTTTTTTGTACCATTTTAGGATAAAAAGTCTTTTTACTTATTTTTTTAAGATGGAAACATAGTTTTAAGCAATTCAAGGAAAAATTACCTTTCCATCATTTGGCTTAATAAAGTATATAATAAATCCATAAACCGTTTTTTATCGAATATCTGTTGGTGAAGTAAAGCAGAGCGTAAAAAAGATAAAGTGCATTTGGTATTTTCTGTTTAAACCATTTTAATCTTTTATTTATATGTTTATTTGTTGGTTTTGTGCCTGACTTAATTGTTAAATTACTTATCGTTTTAAGAATTAAATAAGGAAGACTGACTGCAATTTCTGCTGAGGTCACAGTTTTAAAATTTCACGACAGAAATATCTTCTGTAATAAAATAACTGAAATCTGGCACTGAAGTTAAATGGTAAAAAATAAATAAAAAATTCTACTGTTGCTTTTATTAAAAATTCAGATAGTCTCTGTGTTGTTTGTTTGTTGTTTATTTAATGCAAAAAGTTTACTTTAAGTGTGATTTTTTTTCTCTCTACTTATATATTATTACGGACGTTAAATTTGCTTTTCATTCCCTGGAAAACGTTCTTGGTTTTTTTTATTATCCATTTGTTAAAATTCTTTTCGGTGTAATTTAAGTTTTACTAACAGTTTTTGAATTTTGAAAGTAGCTTAAACAATTTTCGTTTGCCTGGGATTACGAATTTTTCATGATCTATTTGACGTTGATGAGCCCAAAAATTTTCAAAGATGTAATTTTGAAAGAGAGAGCGGAATTCAAGCTTTAATTTGTCATTTTGAAAACTCTTTCTGCGATACTGATCCAAAAATTAGGACTAGGTACCAATTGGAAGATTAAAATTTAAAATTCATATTGAAAGAAATACATTATTCATTTGAGACATTACAAGTTGAGAAATATAAATTAATAATATGTTTCTTTTGGTTGTTACCTAGCACAGCAGCAAATAACATGTTAAAAAAATCTTAAATTCAAATCAGATTAATTGGAAATTAACAAAAATCCCAAACTATCGTCTTAATGCTATTTTCATAGGAAAAAAATTGTTGATTTACCACTGAATTAAAAAAAATCCTGGTAGAAAATCTTAATTTTTATAAATGAGAATTACACTCGAAAAGTATATTGCTTTCGAATTCGTAGAAAATGATCTTTCTTTTCAGTGAAGATATTATGGGCTATTGTACCATAATGGCGGAAACGTGTGTATTTTTAATTGTATTTAATTTTTTTTATAACATTTTAGTGGGCTTTTCTCTTTTTAATCTGAATAAATAATTTATTATAATGTTTTTGACCAACTGCGACAATTTTATAGTGGACAATATACTTAATTATAGTCACATAATTCTTGTCCTTTTTTTCTATTCCTAGTTCTTATTTATTAACAACAATTTATAAAGTCCTTTAAATCTCATTATTAATACATTATTACAGAATTATTACTTTAATCACTTTTTTAAGTGCCGGTACTATTTATTTATTTAAAAAAAAAATTAAAAGAAACCGATTGAAAAACGTTCATCTACCTTTACTTGTCTGTTTTTAAACCTCATTTAACTCGTTTTAAACAAGCTTTCTCCATTTTCTTTGGTTGTTCAACCAACAGTGTCTTCACCCTACCTGAATTCAAAGTATAAACACAATGAAAAATGTCTTGCACCCCTTAACAAAAAGTTTTGAAACGGGCTTTGTTTGTTACACCATATTTTGATGAAAGAATGTGAAAACATGATGAGAGTTCACTCAGAAGGAAAAAGGAAAAAACTGCTCATCCGAATGCTCAATTGATAATGTATTCTGATCATTTTAAATTTAAGAAAATAATGCATCGAAGGGTAAGATAGAAGATATCGCCGAGAGAACATAAAGAGAAATTACTTGGTAGAAACTGATGCGGAAAATATTTTCAAAGAGAGACTTAAAAAAAAAAAATATTGATAACTAAAGAAAAACAAATAATTTGGCCAACTTTGATTATTTAAAATCACCGATTCTCAAACTGAGCGGAGGAGAATAACGAAGTTGCTTCGCTATTAGAAGGAAGGAAAATCTTCAGTTAAGAACTTACTTTTAAAGTTTTTACTGTAAATAATTTTGAATATCTTTTTTGTTATTTATATACTACTTTTATCTGTAGTATTTGGCTGTATTTTGATTAAGCCGATATTAAAAGTACATGTAATTTCTATCTGAGTTGGAACATTTTCAAAGTATTTTGGATATATGAGTATTTTGAGCCACTAATGCATAAAATGTTTTCAGTCGAACTAAAGAGAATGTTAAGATTGCTTAGTGATGTTAAAAACTTCCGAAAATAAGAATTTTTCTAGAATACTGAACTATTTTGAACATAATGTTTCCTCACAGTATTATTTTAGTCTAGAATATTGTTTTTTATATTATAATTTTGTAGGTTCTTACATCGTCACATCCTTTTCACTGCCTTTGGATCGACTGCAAAGAAATGTTTCCCTAAAGTGCTAGTGTTTATCAGTCATGTCATTGCAAAACTTATTAATATCGATTCAAAACGTTTTTTTCTTAAATATTATTTTTAAATTCTTGAGTTTCATAGCCGATTTTTTATTACAGAATAAGAATTTCTGAAGTGCAGAATTAAAAGAAATTATTTTAAGGTACTTTCCATTTACAGAATTTCATCGAAATCAAAATTATTGCATTATAGTCTCCTTAACGATATCGCTGCTTGAATAAATAGCATAATTTTTATGCTAATAATAACAATTGCAAGATTTTCTCCATACTTTTACACTCATTTTCAGTCCTTCTCTATACAAAGTTTTCTTATTTCAACAATATGCATTAAGGTACATGCACCAAATCTTCTCAGATATCCATAATAGGAGTCATTGTTTTTAAGTACCTTGTTATTCTTTATACTACTGAAGGCAGTGTTTTGGCCTGTATTGTAAAGTTGGTTTGCTTCCTTGTCCAGAGCTTTGCATTATTCTCCTTAATCAGAATTGGAAATTGCAGACTGTTTTGCCTAATAAATCGCCATATTGGAAATCGGCCTATAACTGTGTTGCTGAATAGATCCATACAGTAAGATTAACTCTTATGAAATATAAGTTTCGTAAGTTATAATATATGTATTAACATCTATGTATATATGTGTTTGGATGTATGTTCTTGTTTTTTTTGCTAAAAGGCAGAGCATTTTTGCCTCGTAACGTAGCCCACAAAAGATAATCTATAAACAAGTCAATTGCATATAGATAGTAAGGCCAAACTCTGAAATATGGTTTCATATAGATCAATGCGCTATTCTTTGATTTTCTAAAGGGTCTATTTTGAGCCATACTTAAAAGTAGCCCATACATCAGATATAAGCTAGCAAACATCGAAATCTAATCTTTATAAGTAATAAACTAAACATTCAAGTGCAGAATACGATGTAGATGAATGCATATTTAAAATATTATATGAAGTGATCCATAAAATGATTTATAAACACATCAAGTGTAAACATTACTCAAGCCTAGATTATTAAATATAAAATTTGACGGAAATGATTTTTTATCGATATATCTTTTGAATTACCGTAAAAATATATATATAGATACAGTCCTTTACTCGTTGTTTCAAAATTATCATTCGAAAAATAGTTATTCTTCAACTAAAGAATTTTATAAATAACTTAAAATCTACTTTCCTTAAAAAACGTGTCCATAATTTTTTTTCTTTGTAGTCGTGAAAAAGTACGCAACGAAAAGATTCAATTTACTTTTAAATCATAATATTTGTCTAATACAAAGAGTATTTTCGGAAAAATGTTAATGAAACCTCGCATTTTTAATTACCTAAACTCCAATTAATTTTAATCATATTAAAAAAAACTGCAAATTAATGGATTATTAAACGGTTCATTGTTGATATCGATAGAAACCTTTTTCTTTTGGGAATTCTTTTGTCATCTGCTCGAGCTCATTTCTCAATGAGGATCCACACTCACAACAATATTAAAAAAACTTAGATTTAACACTTAAATATGCAAATCAAGTTTCAAAAAGATCCATCCAGCGCAGCGGCTCAAAAATTATAAGAGAGACATAGAGACGGAATGACATGACTTGAGTCTCGTTTTCCTACAAAAATAAGCTACAAATGATCTGCTTATTTCGACCATCAGAAGGCGTTTAAATCAGCAGTGTGTTTTTTATTCAGGTTCTACTATGTTTCTTTGAAGTCAAGGAAAAACGAACACGATGAGAAATAACTCTGAATCAAATACAAATACATTTATTGCTCCTGTCTTTGTGAGGGAGTGACTAAGTCAAAAAGATGTAAATTAATTAAAAAGTATTATTTCTTTTAATATTTATTATTTCGGAGAATAAATAATTATTACATTAAATCACTGATTCCTTTTCCTCCAATAAATTTGAAAGTTTACTTATTAAAAAATCCTAAGAGAAAGTAAACAAACAATAATTAAGATGTTACTGTCGGTCACCAACTGAATTTACTAAGTTCAGTTTTAAGTAGTAGTTAAAAATTAAGAATTAAAGTGTGAATATATTTTTTCCTTAAGCAAACACACACACGGGAAATTAGTTTAATAAAAAATCATATTAGATGCTTATGGATGTAATAATTATAGAAATAGAACATATCCCGCGATATTGAAATTCGTACATTGTCTGCTGAGTGGCTGTTAAACAAATCTCGATTAGTCGTTTCACTCGAAGATGGTTCAGCCAATGTCTATCGGAGGAATAAGGACGTAAGTCACAGATAGAATGACCAATGATTAAAACCAGTCACTATAAACAATAGTAAGAATGCCGAGGCCAGATTCCATTGCCAGATTCCAGATTCCGAGGCCAGATATTTGATGCCATGCTAATAATGTCTGATTTCCATTCCTCTTTAATTGTTTCACTTGACATGACTGTATCTCAAAGATAGCAGAATGATTCATTGATATGACCTCAGTGTATGATGTTTAAAAAGTAAGGCTCCTTTAATTAGAGAACCACGATAAGGATCTATACTCACTGAAAATGGAGATGCAAGACTCCTCAAGAGACTGACATAGTAAATAGGAAAGTTTTCTGAGAAGGATTGAACGAGATACTTGAAAATAAAGCATGGTTATTAGAACTTAAATGGTCGTTTGTTCTGTTGGTTAAATTCAAAGACAAGATATTGATCGTAGTTTATGCGGAGAGTAACAATTAGATGGTAATTTCTGCAGACATGTAGATTATCAAATATCTATACACTGCTTATGTCCTTTCAAAAAAAGAAAGAAAAATTAGAGCATAATAAAAGCGAAGCTTAAAGGCACCTTTCTACAAGCCTGAAAATTCGAACAAACTTTAGTTTACTTTCTGCCTAAACATACATCCAGTGCAGTTGGTTGGAAACTACAGTCCGACCACGATATCTTGACGATTGGAAAAATTCCAGAGCCCCATGACGTCACAACTAGCCTCTCTCAGAGGTTTCGAAGAATGTTACATTATAGCTACAAACAAAAACAAAAAATTAGTTTTACTGATGTTTAAGGAAATGCTATACTATTAGTTATTGGTTGACTGCTTTCAATATATAAGATTTAACTGTTAAATTATTTAAGTTTTATGCATTTCTTTTATATATTATGTATTTTAAAACCCTGTGTTTTGAGGCGCACTTGTTTCTGATTGGCTGAAAAATAGATATGTCATAATCACGTGGGGTTCTTTCCAATCGTCAAGATATCGTGATCGGACTGTATACATGCACTGCTACATAATCACTCGTCAACAATTCCTAAGATTAGAATTAAAGCTTCTGTATATTTAGGAATGAGCATTCATAAACAGTCCATTACTTTAGTTAATTGAAATTCCTAACTCTCCTCCCTCACATCGAAGACTGGTTAAAGACGGAGATTCTGAATACAACTTCCGCTCTGCATCAGCAATTGCTTCACTATTTCATTGATGTTGATGACAAGAGTTGAATTGTTTTCCTTTTCACTCTACATCAATACTGGATGTCGGAAATAGAATCGATAATTTACTTGAATACCTTTTTTTTTTTTTTTCGGATTTCACTTTTATACTTTCGCCACCGAAATGTACTTTAATAATTGTAAAAATAAAATTTTTAACATTTAATTTTTTCCACTTTTCCCAGGATTTTGAAGGTCTCTGAACTAAAAAAAAAAGTTGGGAAAGAACTCTTATTAAAAGTTGGTGGCGTTGATCGGATGTCTGTTCTTTCAGCATCTATTTTGCACAACACTTTTTTAGAAAACTTTAAACAAAATTTCAGTTTTAGGAAATGTAATTCCAACATCTATAATGTTTCTGTCTTCTATTTCTGCCCGTGATTCTGCTTGATTAATCACTTGGATTGCTTTCAGAATTTATTAGTCAAAGGGTGGTTTCAGTGGATATCTTTAACCACCATATTAGATATCAGTAATGACTGTTGTTATGGGAGGAATGTTTACAGGGTCTCTTAGTTGCCTCAGGGTAAAGTCAACCGCGCCCCATTGAGAAGCGTCATTAAAATTCATAACACTCTTTAGTATTTTTTTTTTGTTTTGTTTTGTTTTTAGTATTCATAATGGAGTAAGGAATGTCAGAAGTTCAGTAAGTCATGGAAGCTCCTTTTAAAACTAATGTATTGTTTGCAATGTTTTATATATAGGGTAAATAACAAGCATTGTATGTATTACAAATTTATTCACAGTAATAATTATTATCACATTATATTCGTAGAATAGATTGAAATTTGTCATTAAAATAGATTTAAAGTACTAGATATGCGCATATAGTTTCTGCACTTTTGTATTCTAATTTTGTTTGAACCTACACTTTAAACTCAAGTTAACAGTTTTTGCTTTATTAGAATCCTTTATAAGCTGAAGCTAGCGGGAAAATTAATCAGTGTTCTTGTATTTATATATTTTTTGTGGGTGTTTATTGTTTGAAAGAACATTGTTCTTCACTTTTCCATCAAATGTTAAATGGATCATGAGACTAAAGAGTGATCCGTCTCAAATTCTGTGAACCTTGTTAACTTTCTTTCAAGTAGGTTACCACAAGAAAGATTAGTACTAATTAGACTTCATTGTTCGATGATCTATTAAACAAGAAAGCAGATCATTATTAGGCATCTAACAATGTTGTTCAGCAATCTGAAATGAACTATAGTTGTTCGGTGATTACTCAAAGTGCAGTTTTGTTTTTGTTTTTTTCTTCTTTTAAACATCCCACAATGTAAAACAAAAGAAAAGAATGCATTATGAACAATTCTGAACATATCCTCAATGAACCACTTGAGGATAGGCGGGACTTCATAGTTCCAAAATATCCCACCAGTCTACTTTTCGGCTTGTGGGATAAACAAAGCCATGTGCTTCGTTTTAACCCTAGTAGATATAGAGGCTGAACTAAAAGATTTGATTTGGATGCAACGATTGTAAGCCTTCCAAAATTTTCAGATTGGATGTAGAGTTGATTATCGCCTATTCAAGAAGACGACAGCAATATATTTTCAAAGAATGATAAATTTAATGGACCACTTAAAGATAGGCGGGGCTTCGTAGTTACAACATATCCCACCAGGCTACTGCTTCGCATGTGGGATAAACAAAGCCATGTGTTTTGTTTTAACCGGTGTAGATATAGAGGAAATATTATATTAAAGAAGGATATTCCAAGCGTTTTTACAGAATTATTACAAGAAGGATCTGCACAGTACTGAACCATCCGTCTTGAAATATCAAAAATCTACGATTTTTTTAAGTAATTCACACAAAGTTATATGTTTGTTTATCCCACAAGCTCTCGCCACATGTGCTTACACGTCATATGTGACGTCGATAGGGGCGTAAACCTCAAGTGGTCCATTATTTTGATGTCTAGTTTTTATGTTAATTAATCAGTGTTCTTGTAAACATCAAAAAATGAAAGTTGTTGTTGTTGTTTTTTAATTTCTAAAATAACATAGCACTGTAGCTACTTTAAGATTCTTTGATTGAAGCTTTTTATTAGCCCTTCCCTCTTTAGACCAACCTCTCGTGGCTTTAATCTGATTTTCATGATCTCTTTCTTCTTTAAAGCTAATTTATATATGCTGAGATTTCCCTCCAGTTTGAAGATACACTTCGCAATAGTTTAAAATAATTAATTTTGAATTAACTGTAGGTTTCTGAGAGATGGAACTTAATAGTGCGGAAGTCAGTAGCACCTTTAAACCGAAGATTATTATTGTCATTATGATAATGGACTGAAAGGCACTGAAATTCAACAACACTGGCAACCATCTTGTTAATTGATTCTCATACTATACATTTGCTCCGTAGTGGATTCATAATGGAGCTTAATCCATATGACGATTCTATATGCGCCAATTCCAGAGACAGCTTATACATCTCCATGAAGCGAAACAGTTCCTGTTATATCGAATTGATTCCTCAAAAGGAAACTGCGAGAAGTTATGATGTGAAATAATACGCAATTTTAAAGTAATTTCCAAACTTTAAGGATTTTTCTTATAAAGAAATAAATAATTCTTCTGAAGATCGTTTGCCATAAAAACAACATCAATACCAAATATGCCACATACTTAATCAATAAATTATCCGATTGGAATAATTTGAATAGGAGCATTCTTTTCTTCTGTTGCATTCTTGAGAAAGTAGGAACAATTTCTAAATTTCTGTGATGAATCTCAAGCTGTGATACGGCAATCGTAACTTGCAGACTTTTAAATTTGAGTAAAGTATAATTGCATACCTATGAAAAATCTTCCTTCAAAACCTACTTTATTTCCTTGCTCTTCCGTTGATTTTGGGTAATGCAATTGTGTACGTGATCGAATTATGTAATCATTTTAAGCTTCATCTATTACTACATGATTTTGTATTAAAATTTCTGAATCTGGCTTAATTTTTAACCACATAATACTGTTGTTGTTTGATGAGAAATGACATTGTGGATATTCTTTTATATGTAACATTTGCTTTGACAACGCAGTATATTTTGAATGATTGTTTATCGGTTGGTATTTTAATAGTCTTCATCATTAAATTTCTTGCCTTTTAATTTGTCTTGTGTAATTTTCCTCATAAATTATGTAGTTTCGTAATTTTATAGTATGATATTTTAATCTGTTCTTAAATAATTATTTACTGACTGCACCTTTTATAGATGTCATTTAATGTACACCTATCACTTTTCTCTGAATTGTGTGGGAAAAGAAAAAAACAAGGAATGCGGATAAGCTGTAGGTCATCCTTGATCAGAAAGGGGAGTCTTTAAAAATATTATTATTATTATTAATTTCTTTAGTATTCATCTATGTTTTATTAAAATCTATAATTTTCTTTTATTTTACCTTTATACTTCAGAAAGATAATTTCAGTATTGTTAGCATATCTTTCAGTAACATTAGTAATCTTTTAAAAAAATAGCTCATAATAAAAGAAGGGATTTTTCTCTCATATAAAGGGACGACATCACTTAGCTAGGGATGGCATAGTCCAAGGAGCGGAAAAATGATGTGATCTGCTATAGTTTTTTTCTTCTTTGGATGAATGATCGGAGCTTGAAATCTGACCTCATATTTGCTAAGGGCGAAATTCGTGATTACTGCCTAGATTGCCAAAAAAAACCCCTACCCTTACAAACTACATTTGAAATCATGTGAATGATTTTTATTTTTTATTTCATTAATTGTTTTTTAGAGAATAAAAACATGCCATACATTTGCAGAATCATAATTCTGACATTGTATCATGAGTCATTTTACTACATCGAGATTGATGTAATATATAATTATATATATAATTATATTAATTATAATTATAATATATATAATACTCCATTTGAAGATGTAACAACTTGTCCCATTTCACTCAACATTCTAAAAACGTGTACCTTCCAGAGGACCGTACTTACCGTTCTCGGGGCCTGAGGCGCCATTAAGTTGCGGGGCCCAGAACCAGAGTAAGAATTATAAAAAATGCGTATACTGTAATTGTACATTTACTGCAATTTATAAATGCAATTACTAGGGTCTTGGTACAGTATTGTTTTGATCTTTAGTTATATAAACTATTCAAGTACCTTAATTTGATCTTTATATTCATTATTTTTTAAGTAAAATTCGTAAGTTCTTAAAAACTTTTTGTCATATTAAGCCTTTGGGGGGATCATTATA
The DNA here is from genome assembly GCA_023159025.1 of Thereuonema tuberculata. Classification (NCBI taxonomy): domain Eukaryota; kingdom Metazoa; phylum Arthropoda; class Chilopoda; order Scutigeromorpha; family Scutigeridae; genus Thereuonema; species Thereuonema tuberculata. Next base: position 134,249,692 of record JAFIDM010009631.1, on the reverse strand, counting down.
TACGCGGGGCCCCAGGCTGGCGCCTCAAGCGTTTTTGCGTAAATTTAGCCTTGACCATCCTAATAAAGCCAGTTATCAAAGTAATAATATGTCAGATAACAGTCACCTGTGTAGGACATCGAATGATAAATACTTGATATTGTTTTTATTGAAACTAGCATAGTTATTCCGAAGTGCAGGACACATCCAAGAACGAAATAACTACCGTATATTATTTATACATACTAGTGTTCGCACATCACTGAAACTTCGTTTTTAATATGTAAAATTCTTGCCGCGCCTAGCGTGTATACATTTTTATGCTATGTCGAACAACACTCCCTCTCCTACAGAGAAAATTTAGAAAAAAAATTCAAATTGAGGATAAGTTCTAGAATTAGAAATTAAAATGTAAAAATATCTACTGTTTTCTTATTTATTGTTTGTAAGTAGACCTATAATTCTTAAAAAGATTGTGTTGAAAATACAAAATATGCTTAAGAATTATGATTAATTTCCAGTAGAAAATCAGTTCAAAAATTTTTTAAGTGCATTGGTCTTTTAATAAAGTCTAATATAGTTCCACTTATTTTAAGCAATTCATCAAATCGTTTTGCAACAAATCAGTATTCAAAATTCTTGGAATTTCAATATTTGTTTGTTTTTTTAATATCAATGTATTTAAATAATCTTACAGACTTGAAATATAATTATAAATAGTTATAAATAGTTAAGTATAATTATAAATAGTTCTAAATTTCTAATTATAAATAGAAGATCACAGTTTTAACAAAATGCATGTTTTTAATATATAAAGAAAAAAAAACATTTAAGATAAGGGAAGTAATATTTAGTAGAATTTTATTTTTTTTTTGCATTGATACTATAAACAATAGATAACATTTCTTGAAATCCTAAAAAAGAGTGATTATTCTAGAATATGATATTGAGTATTATTAAAAGAACTTTTTTATTTTATTTTATTTTGTATTTACGTATCAATAGATATTTTATAATTTAAATATATCTATAAAGTAAACGTAGAGATATCTACCTTCGTAAAAAGGCTTAGAGTCAAGGAAGCCAGGTATTACGTAATCTGCAGCCAAACAGTGAGGTCAGGTCATAGTTTTAGTTTCTTTAAACTTAGGTGTTCAAATTTATTTTATTTTTTTTCCGTGATTTGATTTAGGTTTTTTAATACAAGAATGTAGATCCTTACTTTCATCGAACCGCATATTTATATATCGGTAGCTTTATATCTTATTTTATGAATTAAATAAAAATATCTCGTGACACATAGGTATTAAAATCATCTCTATGGCGCTGATTTTCTACAAGAACGATGAAATTTTGAGATTAATCGTCATTTGATAGTTTTAAAGGTTTAGTCTTTTCTGTTTCTTTATAAATACATATTTTTCATTTTAATTTTAATAAGTGCCTGCTCCTCTTTCTACTATAGAAGAACCTAAAAGAAGTATTAAAGAAGGGGGGAGAAGTGAAAAACTTATATTATAACTTATAAAATGCAAAGAAATCAAAACAGACAATATATAAAGTTATCATGTTATCTAAATTTTCTCTTATTTACACATACAGGCATATATGAATGACTGTTTGACTTTTATTAATGGATTTTTATTTTTTTTATATTTTAGTCATTGAATGTTAATTTGTAAAAAGAGAGAGAGAGAGTAATAGGATACATCTCTTTGGCGCTGATTTTCTACAACAACGATGAAATTTTGAGATTAATCGTCATTTGATAGCTTTAAAGGTTTAGTCTTTTCTGTTTCTTTATAAATACATATTTTTCATTTTAATTTTAATATGCATTTTGATTACTTGACGCTGTTATTAACAGATTTGAAATTGATAAATCACATTAGGTTCAGGGAAGGATCAGTACATTTAAATTTTCAAAAACTTAAATTCTGAACTTGATCTCTCTTCATTAGGAAAATATACTGCTTCGTTTCTTAATGTTATCTATTTAATAACAAATAGATTTTTATGCCTAGTCAATAGCCAGTTTTCCCAATATCTTTAAGAAACAAATTTAAAGTGTTAACTCGCGACTCATTAACTATTAGTAATAATAATGTTTAATGCCTAGAGTTTCAATACTCTTAAGGCGTTTCTTAATCTTGATTTCAATTTTGTAGGTTTTGAGAGTTATATTCCTTACATTGTATATTCTTTATTTAATTACTACTATTATTTCTCATCCACAAAGCTTATTTGAGCAATTGTAGTTTGTATCTTAATTTCAGTTGCTTACCTTATATCTAACAAGTATAAAAATGCCTGACAAGTAAAAATTTTTAAAGCGGAATAATGTGGCCTTGATGATACGGAAGAATAAAACCACTGACATTAGAAATTCAAACAAGAGGGTTTTACATAAAAAAAAAAGTACCCCACTGCAGGCCTATACAGGCCTATCGGGGCGCAGGAGGTTAGGCTCCAACGATAAGAACCACGGGACAAAGTTGGGGTGGGGTGGTCAACCCGACGCCCGCCCGCCCGCCTTTAACTCCCGGGAAAGAAACCCGGTACCCATTCTAGAGAGGGCTGGGTAGACCCTAGGACCCGTTTGGAGATGAAAGGAGAATGGAAAAATTCCCGAACTCCGCCGAGGCCGGGAACCGAACCCGCCATCTCCAACCCGCAGCCAAGCGCCCTAACGCACTCGGGCCCACAGGGTTTTACATACCTGAGTCTAAAGAACTCACGTGTCTGTTTGTAAGCATCTCATAATGTGACATTTATTTTCTGTGTTTATCTTGTATTTTCATCATGCTTTTTAAAGGGAAAACGTAATGTATTGAAGATGTTCAAAGAAATTATGAAGCCCAAAACGAAAGGGAAATTATTAGTTTTGAGCTTGATCTGATGACATTCCTCGAATTACTATGATTAAATACTGGTTAACAATATTGCACCGAGGTCTGTAACTCTATCATGTTGTATTACGATACGTAACTAATTTTAATGAAGTGATTTTGTTCTTGCATATGTAATTAGCTGATGCTTTACCATATTGGGTGAAAGATGGATAATCACTTGTGAGCTCAGGAGCACAGTATAACTTTTTTAATTAAATTTAATGACCGATTTACAAGCGTTTGTTTTCCTCGTAAATTTGGAGAGGTGTACAATTTATATTTCTACTGAAGAACTTTTTCTTAAAACATATACAGAAACATTATTTATGACTTTTACTTTCGAAAATTTGAAAGTAGACATCATTTCCTGTTTCTGGTAAATAGCACAACAACATAACATCTCGTCTTATTGCTAAAGGGTGTTAATATCATCTGTATTTAGTTTCCGTTTTTCAGTCTTTTTAGAAAACCGGTTGTTATTATCGTGTTCGCTTGACAATATTTTAATGCGGATAATCATTTTTCGAGCTTATTTCAAAGCTATTATTCGTAATTGAATATTACTATCTTTATTTTTGAGCGAACTTAAAAGCCCTGAAAGCATAAACGCTGCTGTTTTACCAATATTGTACTCATCTGCTTTAAGTTTTTGTCGATTTTTTTTTTCGTCGTATATTGGTCTACTTTGTTTAATTATTTTTTTTAAACGATAGCACCACTAATCGATAATGCTCAGGATTTTTAGGATATTTCTCATTACATGTATACTATACTATTACGAACATCAATAGTCACTATGTAAGGCTGCAAGTTAGGTAGGAAAATGGCAGCAGTTGTACTAAAATACATTACGCATTCTTTTATGTTTTAGGTAATTAGACAGAAAAAAATAAAAAAATACCTTTTGATTTCCCGCCTTTAAAAGTAGGTTAATGTAAGTTATGGCTCGAAATACAAATGAACTGCCTTGTTAAAGAAGATATGAGGAGGAGGTCTCCGGATATTTCCGGCAGAGCTATTTGTTTATACTTTATAAAGCGTTAATTGCTTTAGAAACATTAAGCTATAAATTTACAAACTATAAAGTGCAAAATATGCCTTCTCCTTCTTAATACTTTGTAATAGCAAATACATCTGCTGTATTTTTAAAAAGACAACGGAAGTTGGCATATAGCAATTAGCATTGCTATTAGTTTGGCTTGTATTGAGATATCTGGGACTCTGCAGCTGGCTGACTCTGCTTGTAATGCCAGATGCAATAAACCTTAAACTCATCATCGCGTTATGGTATAGATCCTCTTCCTTGACCCATTAGTTAAGTTTCAACTGTATGTTAATTACTTTTAAGTCATTAAATAAGTTTAAAGTTTATGTGGTGAGCTTAGAGAGAAATACAAATTCTCCTCGCTTTACGATGGTGCGACAGCGATGCATATTGAGTAGTCATCAAACTTTGAATTTTGATATGTTCTCTAACGAAATACCATACGATACTTTTCATTAATGGCGAATACCTGTACAACATATCACTGCTGTAGAATACATATACTGTACCTGTATCATCCTTGTGTAATGAAGTACACGCAGAACTTGTGCAATGTTGCACATGTATTGATAGGATAAAACTTGTATTCATTTACTTTTTAAGTAGTAGTATTTACAATAGTTAGCTACAGTAATTATTTGTTTGTTTACTTATTCAATGACATTGTTTATTTTTAACTTTTTTATAGCATTTATCGTATCATATTTCATATTTGAAATATTACTTCTTATTACGACGGGTTCATCGAAACGTAGCTCCCGTCGTAAGGCGAAGATCATCTGTAAAGTGTTTTAACAATTTATTTGTCTTATTCGTTTACTTATTTCAGTATTTAATAGCCCATCAGCTTCAATCCAGTATCTTATTCCACAATTTTCATAATGTTATATCATATTAGTGAATAAAATCAGTATAGAAACTTTTGTACATTGTACTTGTGCTTTGCGTTGTTTTTACCTAATTTTAATAATTCAAATGTTTTCATAGAATATTTTATGTATAGCTTGTTAATATCACGAACTGAAATCCTGCCATAGGAAGAAAGTTAATGTTTACCCATGCGTTCTAGTGATTTAGAATTCAGGTCATTCAGTTCGTGCTGTTTCATTTACCCAGCATTTCATGCTTTCTCGTCTGCTAAGACAAAGTAACATACCTTATAACAATAGTCTAAAACAAGAATCGCAAACATAGAAAAATGATGTACGTATAGTCATTAACAAAAATCGTATTTATTATAATCAGTTTAATCCGAACATAGCAAAACTTAATCTGGATTTAATTGCAATAATACTGTTTCTGATTGTGGAACCTCAATTAGATATAAAAAGATCTAACGTACACAGATAAAGCTCACAAAGGTTAGGCAGAAATTTAGTAGAGTAACATGTAGTGTGTCAGAAGCATTCTTAATGGCGTACTTGCTTTGGTGTGCATTTCAGGTGGGTTTTTTTTTTTTTTTTCCTTGTTGTTAAGTCATCATTTTGCTGCAGGTGTATTCAGAACAGTTGTCACATTTGTTTTCCCCTCCTGCACTGGTGATAATTCAGTTAACATAGGCTAAATAAGATGGCAGTCTTTTCTTTACTTTCCATTACTATTTTTGACACAAAGGATGATTATTGCCATTTTTTTTTTAACAAAGCACTTCCTCCGCCCTTATTTATCAAAGTAGAAAGAACCTATATCTCCCCGACCCATTTCGGACTCCTCCCCCAACTCAGCCAGTGGTCATTGCTCTCTGTGTTAATCGTTGAATAAGAGTCTTGACGAATGGTTGGTAGGCACTTGGGAAGAAGGACAAGCGAAAATAGGTGCCATAGCCACGAAATTGTGAGGTCAGTGTCGCACAAATAATGATATTTTACCTTTTTTTTTCTTTTTCGAAAACATTAGTACTAATGACTGTTACAAATTATGAAATAAATTTTCCAGATGTATGAGGTTCCTTTTCATTTCTTGTTGTACGTTTAGTTATATCGTTGGAAATTAATTGTATAAATAATTGTTTTATTTCGAATGGAAAAGTTGAAATTTCAATCACTTTTATGTTGTTTGCATGTTATTCGTTAATGCTATGGTGCTCATGAAATTCCCTTCATGAAATTCCACGAAACGCATTGAGAAGTTCTTAAAGAAATTTCGTTTTTATGTGCATTCCTTTTTATAATTAACCTATGGGAAAATAACGAAATCTGGTTACGGCAGATCAATTAATTAATTCAACTATATTGGCGTTGTACCTGGAACTGGAATAACTCATTTTTTCGCTGTTATTTCAATTAATAAACTTATTCACTTGATTGTCTGTTCTTGCTACAGTGACGAATCTGAATGTAGAATTCCAATTGTCAGATAATGCATTAAAGCAAGTGAATGGTAAATATCGTTTCAGTATTTTGTCTGAAGTTGACTTTGTGAATATCATTAAGCTAAATATGTGACTATTCATGAGACAGTGACTGTTAGGCTTGAATGTAATTTGATTGAAATAAAATAATACAAGTGTATACTTTAGTAACTCTATCTTTAATTTTTCAGAGCTAATTTCGGTAGTTAATATTTCAGTTATTATTCAGGCTTACATTCCGAGATTCCATAAAACGTGATCCTTGAATTAGAATGAGGCCACATTCAAAGAAGAAGCAAAAAAAAATCTATCCAGTTACTCTGAAAATTATGATAGAAAGGAGGAAATAAACCAGATGACAAGAAAATTAAAGCTTTAATTAAAAATACCAACTCATCGTTAGCTGTGTTGCCAATTACATCAGCAAAGTTTTCCAGACCTTTCGTTTTGTTTCAGTACTTTGTGAAATTTTTCACAAAATTAAGTAAATTAACTCCCGTTGGTCAGGAAACGACGAAGGCCTGTGGTGGGAGACTCTAACGTTTTTAAATTTTTTGGCAAATTAGGAACAAATTAATTTAACAATTCCTAAATGTTTAAATCCTATCCAACGGTATAAAAAGTTTGGAAACCATTCGAGATCTGTTTGTTTGCAATTTGAGCCTCGTAATCTGTTCCTGCGTCAAATTCCTTGGTATAAATATATTTTTAGACGAATTTTTGGTTCTAAATTGAAAGGTGCACTTTGAAATGACTATGTTACTATACGGCCTTTCGTTTTTGATGAAGTAAAACAATCCTTCATTTACGAGAAAGACAAAACCCAAATATCAGTTATTGCAAGTTTTTGATGATTAACAAAGTAATCCATCGATTGGAATTTATAGAAAGCGAAATATAGTGAAGCAGTTGATATAAGAAGCATGGAGAAAGAGTTTATTTATTTATTTATTTATTTATATATATTTAAATTACTGAGACGTGCAGATTTTAGTATTGCTATTTTCTTCTTGTAGAGTTTTAAAAACTGCTAACTGTAAAGACATGATAAAATTCTCTAAAAATATTATAAGATATAAACAAATTCATTAAAATAAATAAATTTTAATAAAACTGCTTAAATTGCAATCTTAGTACATTGATCAAAAATTGAGAAAAACAACAAACTTTATGTGCTTCATATTTCTTTATTATATAAAAAAAACGAAGTCTCACAGACGAACTGAATTCTTTCATTTTTGTAATGAAGGAACTATTTTGAAATTCTTACTTCTTTTTTTGTGCTTGAAATGTGAACAGGTTTTTACAATATCTTTCAAGTTCCTTTCGTATTTTCTGGTTGTGAGAAATTAATGAATCAGATCTGACAAGTGAGTAAGTTCCATTTGAGTGGAAGCAATAAGAAAAAGTTATTTATGCGCACGTGAGAAAGTTATGTTCCATTTGTTTAACAAAAATAAGCCGGATTTGCATATTTTAGACGTTTTAGTAATAAATGTTATATAATCTTTATCTCTAATATATATAAAGGAGGATGTTTGTTGGTTTGTGTGTTCGCTATACACTCCTAGGCCCTTTGACCTATCTGGACCAAACTTTGCAGAATTATTCTTTAGGACCCTGCATAAAAACGGGCTACCTTGGAACCTGGACACACCACCCCAGGGGATGAAAAGGGGCGAATTCCATGAAATAGCGCCACAAATGCACCTGGTGGTGACAACGAGAACTGCACAAATATTGTTGTGCAACAATTGGACCTAAAATATTGTTGCGCATAATATCGACGGGGTTTTCGGGTTAGATATAGATTTGTAATGATCAGATGATTTTTTTACGAACTGGGAAAGGTTTGAAGTGATAGGGTTATGGCGTTACAAAATTCGAATAACCTGGAACTAGGGGTATAAATGGGATGGAGAAGGGGAGAAATTGGTGGGAAGTCTGATATTCTCCGATCTCGATATTAATTTCATATCTAGGAATCTCGAGTTACAAAATTCAAATAACCTGGAACTAATACACGGGAAGGCGGTGGGTGGATAGGCAAACATGGTTGAAGGATACTTCTACGGGGTTTTCGTGATATAGATTTGTAATGAAATCCGACCTTTTGAGTTGTTTTTTTTTTTTTTTTTTTGGTACCAACCGGGAAATTTTTGAAGTGATCTCGCAATTGCAATTTCTTTATCATCCCCATAAGGACATTTGTTTTTTGTAACCCTAGCGAATAACGGGTCTTTTTGCTAGTTTATATAAATTAGTATTTTTATAGTAACTTTTTTTCGAGAAACTAGAAATCTAGAAGTTTTTTTTTTGTCATGAGGAACTTGATCAGGAGCTAGTTCATATTAAGGAACTAGAACTGGAACTCATTTCTTTCTTTTTTTAATGGCACTTGCCGAGTACTGTTTTTTTTTCTCCTTTATGGTTGTTCAACATATACTCAATCTCGCGGCATTTTTATTCTAGCCATGATTCATTTTATTTTATTTTCTCATATCGTTAAAATCCTTTAAATGTTATTATTTATATTTACTTATTCTTATTTACTTGGATTCTCAGTATTTTAGAACGTTTTTCCTTCACTTTTAACAGTAAAAAAAAAAAAAAAAAAAAAATTAGTTTTACACACCATAAAAGTTTAGTTAGTTCAGGAGAATGCTAAGATATCTTCTTACTTTTTAATGCCATAGAAAAATATTATCTGCCATTTGGAAACAGTTAGGCTTCAAAAAGTTAAGGGATTGTAGCTTGAAAATTACTGTAATTTAGACTATGGAATCCTCAAGTTTGATTTGAATTGTTTCTAAAACACGTTTTGGTGATTTTTGTTGAAATATTGTCGTTACTAAAATTGACTGAGGCTAAGGAAGAGAACAAAGATCCTCTTAAAACCCATTCTCCCAAAAGTCGGTGATGTTTGACCAGTAGCTCATTAAGATCTAAGTATTAAATTGAAAATTTCTTCCTTCAGGATTAATTGCAGAAAAACAGTAAAATAAAGTTTGATTGTGAATAGGGCGCACGTGCTTTCATGTAATTAGTTTATTTTTATATCGATTAAACATTTGTTACGCACAAAGAGTTTAATATTTTAATGGGTGTAAAGATGAATTTTTGTTACTATGAAGTCATCATATAAACTAAGAGATTTTGGAAACTGATGAAAAAAACAAAACAAGAAAATAGTGTTAGATAGGTCGAAAGCTCAACGGCCTCTACTGGGTGCATCTTCAGAGGGATTTATTTTTTTCTTTTTTAATCATTAGAAATTCTTGCAGAAGTTTCATTTTTGATGTGGAATAGAGAAACGACAAAATTCTTCTCTTATCTATTCTAGTTTTTCCAATACTCAATCTTCCAGATGGAAAATAAATAATAATACTTTTAATAGTCTTACAAAAATAAAAACAGCTGTGTAGTTGTCGGAACTGTTAAAAACAGGAGTGCAACTATTCTTATAAATTTCAAGTGATTCCAGAAATAATGGTTCTATGTCCCAACTTAAAACTCCAAACGAAGCAGGCCTTAAAATGGCCTACATAACACTCGTCATAAATAGGCACTACAACTAATATCCCAAATCTGAAATTTGTTATATATGAATTCATTATTTTTTGCGCAGTCTAAGGACACTCATGTTGGTCTACCGTATATGAAAAGTAACTTTAAAATATTGAAATTTTATTAAAATTTCTCTTTTATGAGGTTCGAGGAACAATGACCATTAATCCTGAAGCAAACTCTCCTTTCCCTCTTAGAAGTGTTTGTAGTTGTCATGCTTTGGCCTCTGCAGCTTATACTTGACTTTTTTCCCTGTTTATTCAGGAGCATATATTTTATAATTGCATTAATACTTTCGACATGAAACTCACTTTTGTTTGTATTTTGTTTTATATATTAAAAAACCATTATAGATTCATTCTGTTTGTAATGTTGTTCGCAGTGTAAGTGTTGTTTGTTAATCTTTTTTTTTTTTTCTTTCTATTTTCAGATTGAACCTAAAGGAGCCAACTAAAAATCCTGCTCACAGTAATACTCTTCAGAGCTTCAAAGGATCTTGGTATATTTCTTTTTAATGTAATGTCCTTTATAACTCTAATGCGAAAAATAATCATTAAATTTCAGATAATTAGGTAAAAGGAATTTGAAATTGACTCCAATAATTATTACCTAACAAAGATTAACTTAAAGGGATCGCGATTTATTAAAGTTAAAACTAACAGATTATAAGAATTGAATATATTTTCAACATGTGTAACCAAAAAATGTAACGTGAAATTAATTGGCTACTTACATAATCTCTCGCCACAACTTTAAACAGTTAATTCCTTAGCATATTTAACACAGCATACGAATCTGCCTTTTTCTTAAAATCTTTCAAATTAAAATCGTTTGTTGAATTAATTTAATAGAAATAATCATCATTAACAAATACAGGATTTGTAATCCTTTTATCGTCATTGAGATCGGTAACAACTTTTTATTATTTTTCGCTAGTTGATTCATGTTGTAATATTACCTTTAGAATAATATAACTTTGTTTGGATAGTTTCCTTAACCAGTTTAACGATCAGTTCATCCTTATAACACTAATAATAATAATACAATTTTATTTTGTTTTTCAGTATAATATTTTGAATTTCAGTTTCGCCCCTTGCCATCAAACTTTCTTTTGTTAAATGGTACATTTTCTAGCTAGTTTTCTTTGCTAATTTTTAGTTCCAGATTCACAACTTATCTTATTTTTATTTTTTTTCTTATCCCAACCTTAGGAATAGATTCAGAATACTTATTTTTCATAGATTCTAGTAGTAGAAAATAGGTATAAGATAATCTTACAATAGGAGTGAGGAATTTTAATGGTTTTATTTCTATACGGATTCTACTGTACAATGCTTAAAAATCGAAGAGTTTGTAAATGAAAAGTAGCAATGATGGTCGCATATTGTTTAAGCTAATTCCTATTTCTGAATCCTCTTCATAAATCAGTTTGTTCTCTCTCTCTCTCTCTTCCCCCTCCCTTTGATCACTTTGGAAAGAGCTTCTTAGAATGTCGTAAGTCATCTTTAATAATGCAGAGAATAAGAGAAAGGGCAAGAACAAATCCGCGACTTTCTTTTGGACTTTTCTAGTAAAGGAAACTAAATAAATAAATAAATAGAACTTGCTTCTCGTTAAAATAGTATTCTCATTAAGAATCATTCCCATTCAGTTTAGTGAATTTCTTTAGAAAATTTTGAAGCAGTAAATTTGCCTGCAGCTGTAATGTTGGATTTCAAATTTCTCTTTAAATGTCGAGAACTTTCCCACGTGTGAATTGAGCAAACATGAGACACTAAATTTTGTTTCTTGATACTATAAGTTGTAATGAACGAAGGATTGTTTTTGTTACTATAGCTAACATTAGAAACTAAGGCAGAAGTAAGAGATCAGATTGAGAACATAACCTTTCTGGTTTCCTCATTCAGTTTCAAACACTGCATATATTACTTTTAATTCTTGTAATATAGATTTGTTTTTTGATTAACCATTGAGTTGATACCAATAACTTATTTAGGTTATTTGGAGTTAATTGATCTACAATGACTCCATTTACAAGTACCATGCTGGAGATTCGCTTTGATGGACCATAAAATCCTTCTGCTCTTTGTGAAACCTTATATTCATTATTGTTTTTTACAAAGAGACAATGGCTCTTACTCTAAGTAAAATCCATCCAGTTTTGGTACTTTAGGAAATTATTGAAAAAAGATCTATTCATATAAAGGAATAATTTAACATTACACCTACACTTGCTGGTCTTTATTCTTAATTGCTTAATTGAATAATTTCTTTTTAAAAACTCACTGCTGCCACTAAGTTGAGCTATAAACAGTTGGTTTATAACTAAAGTGTTCATTTTTAAGCAACATTTTTCGATCAAACTGTATTTTAACGTAACTAAATATTCAGTATATTCAATAAATACTCAGCTTCAATAAGGCTGAACACTTGATATACTTTGTCTATGAAATATTATGTAAACTACTTAAAGCTGTTTGTGGTAAGTATACAAAAATAATTACATCACACATAAGAACCTTTGAGTTTATTTTTCGCAATAGTTACTGATTTAATTCTATATTAATTAGACTTATTTGTGTTATCATTTTTTATTTTTTAACGGTTTAGATGATGTAATATTATCATTTTTGTTTTTTTGTTTGCTGATTTACTTTATTGTTTTGGTTGTTTATATATAATATAATAAGTTAAGATAAGTGAAGGAATTGTCTTATTGATGTGTAATTATTGACTTATCTTTATTTATTTATTTATTTATTTATTTACTTACCTTTTTTTTTGATCGTTCTAAATTTTGTTTTATCAATATATGTTTTTAAAATGCAATAAAGCAATCAATAACAAATAAAAATTATGTAAAAAATGAGCAATTCAACGAACTTTTGACTGCATTGATTAACTAAGAGAAACTTAGTTTTTCTGATGCATTACTATTTTCTTTGCTTTTTAATTGACGAAGTTTATAATTCTTAACCTATCATGGTAATAATAAATGATGCAACTTTTGTATCAATGGCTTACTGTGATGTTAGCGCTGGTGATATCGTGCTCTCAAAACAGTTTCTCCTGAGCTTAGTCATCTATCTGTCGGTTTACTTCTTTACCTATAAGCAAGAACTAGACCTTCTGATAGTGACATTCCAATAAAACAAAGAAAATCCCTGAGTAAGGGGATTTAAACAGTTCTATAAACAAAGTAAATGACATCATATTCGGGTACTTAGAAAATTAGAAGTATTTTACTAATTTATTCTACATTAATGTTCAGTATCATGCATTAAATTATTCAAAAGAAAGCTGTATCATAATATAAAAATTATATTAAATTTTGTTACAGACTTGTCAAAATTTAATATGTTCAACAAAGTGTAACAAAAATCATGTTAACAAAGTATAAATTCTTAAGATTATAACATTCAGTTTATGATGACATAATCACCGATAGAATGTTAATAGATTTGAAGTTATTGCCAGAAGATTTAAATTGAAAATCTTCTGACAGTACAATAAATTTGGTCGCAAACCTCTTCATCAATTGTGTAGTTAACAACGAATTCCTTCTGTCTTGTAATGTAGCAGGATATACTGTTGCAGTCTCTGAAAGAAGAAGAATTCAACTTCATTAATTTGGATTTAAGCCTATATAGAATAGTAAGTAGTTTGCTGCGGCAACTAGTTACTATTAATATAGAGCTTTTAACAGTTTAGGAGTTGTTTGGACAGTTAGGGCAATCGTTATTAACATACAAATAACATATAAGGATCTGCTTCAAACTGGTTCCTAAACAACAAATATGAGCAACCTGCTTACAGTGTATTTGTTCCTGTGTGAATATACATTTGTTTCTTAGAGAATCGATTACTTGTCAGCAGCAACTAAAGCAAATTTGACAAAACTGAAGCTCCAAGTTTACTCTTAGAATGAGAGCTGTGCAGTTGATCTTGAAATATATGTATTAATACCATTTTCTGTTTGCTTACATTCTTAATGTAGCAATAATTTTTTATAATATTATGATTGCTAATTAGACAATCATTTTATTTTTTTATTTATTCTTTTTTTTTTTTAAATAGTGTGGTTTATAAGAATGGTAAGACAGATTCTTATAGATTCACAGAAGGTAGTCTGTATTTCATGAAACTTGCTGAATAATAATAACATATCCGCTCTCATTGTTGTGATAATACAGCATCGTATTCTAGATGCTTTTGTAAAATCTATAATGATAATATCAATAAGATCTTATCATTTTGTACACAAAAAAACAAAACAAAAAACAGTGCTTCTCATTTGAGTTCCATTAACATCTCATCTAAAATGGCTGTAGGATGGCAGGGAATCATTTTTCAAAAATCATTATCGTCTGTGATAACGAAATATTTTTCAAGGTAAATTTTCTAACTTATAAAATAGAATATTAAAATATGTTAAAAACATCAAAATATTTTTCTACATTTTTATAAATCTTCTACAAGCGCATTATATTTAGCTTATTAACTTATGATGATGAACTTTGTTTGTATAATAATAGGTACTAACAGTATCTTATTAAATATCCTATGAAGTGAATATATATAGTTGACTAATAAATATAGTGGATTTCTGAGTCGTATTACTCTAAATTTTATTTTTCCGTTTCATTAGATAAATTTTGTCCTATATTATATTATCGATATTCGAATCAAAAAAAAATTTTAATACAGTTTAAAGAAATTTGCTAAGAATCTTTCAGTATATTTTTAAGATGCTCATAATAGATGGTTTTGTTTTATTAGCAGTTACAACGAAATTATATATAATTAAAAATAGTAATTTGTGATATACAGGTAAAATATACTTAATTGAATTCGGAGGCATTTCCCCCTTGTTAGAAATGTAGGTCCTGTCATTCTCCATTTGAACCCTCCTTTTTAAGAGATGAGAAAGGAAATAAAACTCTGAACTTGTATCATTGTCATTCCCATGTTCTGTCCGTCCCCTTTCTTTCTCTGTCTGTCACATCATCTTGTAATGTCATCTTGAGGAAAAGTAAACTTGTTTATTTAGAATCGTCAAAATCAAAACAGGGAAATCCAAGTTCACGTTTCGAAAGGATGAGCTTGGGAATTTGCCAACGAAATTGGAACGATGTCCTCGAAATGGACATTAAGGCACTTTTGAATTTCCATCTTTAATTTATAAGTTTTCCTTATCTGATTGGTAGCTGTCATTGGAAGTTTACGCTTTCACAATTACCATTCGTCAGTCAGTCAGTGGCTGCAAATTATAGACCTCTTTCCTGATTCAAATGACATAGAATTTAATCAGTCAGAAAGTAGAACGATCATTGAAGTTTTAATTAGGTGACATAAGTTTGGTAGTTAGCTCTTTATAATAATAATAACCAATAATGATAGGTTTAAATAGTTCATTTCTCTTCGACTTTTTAATTCTCTTACTCGGTTCGTTCATCTCACTCAACCTATTCTTTATTTATTTTATTTTCTTTTTTTTTAATTGTTAAGAAGTTATTTGAAATTTTGACATGTTCAGAAACATTTTAAGCATGAAGCCAGTTTTCTAAATCTGTTTATTCCTTTAAAAAGGGACAAGTTATTGAAGAAACCTGTTTTAAAATCAGTTTATTTTATTGTTGTAGTGGTGGTGGGGTATTAAGGAATGTTCTAGGAAAATTACTCATAACATTTAATTCCTAATGCATTTAATTATAAATTTAATTTAATTACAAATGTTAAATAAATTTACTTATAATAATTTTTGGTATAATCCTTTTTGTTTATTTATTTATAATCATTAATATTTGGAGAAAAAGTATTTTAGTCAAATATTCGTAATTTTGAAAATGATTTTTTTTGCTTATTTATTTATTTATTTATTTATTTATTTATTTATTTATTTATTTATTATTATCTTTACATTTAAAAATTTAATTCATTGATATTTTTCTTTCAGCCAGACTCCTTTATTTTTGTAACAAAGCATTCATTAAGAAAAAAAAATACAGGATTTTTTTTTATTTTTTTTATTAAGCCTTTTCAGTTTGTTTGTTTTTTTTTTGTTTTGTTTTGTTTTTTAATTACTATTTTATTGTCTTATTTTTTTCATTTAGCTTTTTTTTTAATTCTTAAAATAATCCTTAAAATATAAGATTTTATTTATTTTCCATTAAGTTTCGTGAGATTTTTTTTATTTGAAAATAGCACATCATTATTAATATTACAATTGAATTACTTAATTTCTTATTTTAATAGAATTATATTTTAAGAAACTTTAGTCAATTTCAACATACCTATATCATTTAGAACAGAGTCATATTTTTATTTATTTCGAGATGATGTACAAATATGTTACTTGAAAAGATCCTATTCGGCAAAACTGAACTTGAATTCCGTTGTTTAGCTTTAGTTTTGTGCCTTATAAGAATCAATTGTTTTTTTTTGTAGACTTTCGTATAAAACCGTACAACTACATTTTATAAGTTTTGCTCCAATCTTCACATTAGTACGGTTTCCTCCAGTCAGAAACACCGACATGGCTGGCTATTAAGATAACAGAAAACTAACAAGCGTTAAGGTGAATAACTTTCGGGCAAACGAAAAGAACGATCGATTAACAACCCCGTTTGATAAATGATATAGAAAATAAATAAGTGAACGGTTGAAAAGACCATGGACTTTTAAACAAAAGGAACATGTAAAGTGTCTGCCATAACTTAGCGTTGCCATGTCTGAATAAAACTAAGACCCCGAGAGATTTACAGGAATTTCCAACGTTTTCCGATTCAACTTATCTCAAATTGTATAGTCCAAATAATATTTTACAAGTTAATTATTAAAACATCTAACCAAGGTTGTTTATATTGAAATTGCTGTTATTATAGTATCGTAAAGTAAAAATTACTCAAATATAAATCAATAGGAAAATTTATCTAAAATTAGAATCAAACAAGAACAGAAATCTTGATTTTTCCTTCATCTCAACAAAAACTCTAGCCTAAAAATAACAAGTAAATATTTTATTTTGCTAAACTTATCTTTGTTGGCTGCTAAGAACTGTTTTTTCGCGAATCTGACGGTTTAAAAATTAATTTGTAAAGAATAAATAATCACTTAAACGAACAATTTTCTGCTCTAGAAATGCAGGATTTTTTGTTTTTTATTTTTCAACTCCAAAAAAAAAAAAAAAAAATATTAAATAACATTAATAATAATAATGAATTCTCGGCTACTAAGCAGTCAAAAAAAAAAATGTCCATAAACGTTATTGTCAGTCGTCTCAGTTTTTTCCAATAAGATTTTAATGCAAAATATATTTTAAAAAAATATATGAATATGGATGAAACGGTTTTATTGAATGTTACTGAAACAGAAATAAATTAATAAATAAATAAGGGAAAACAGACATTTCTGAACAATATTATTCTCGTCGTCGTCTCCTTAAAGGCAAGGAATTCTTGTTATTCATAAACCTGTTAAAATTAAACATTGCTGAATGCTTTTGTGTTTAAAAACAGGGAGTTGCACAGAGAAGCTCTTTCCGTGGATCTTTTTTCTGCAATCGCTAGGTAACTGTGAAGAATTAATAGTTTAATAATCAAAATAAGATTAAAAACAAATTTAACGTGTGCAAGACACAAATTTTTAACGTTTTTCAGTAGAAAGTATCATATTGTTTCCTGATTTGGAAGGGAAAAAAAAACTGTCACGTGATTACTTGATAGTATTAAGACGAAGAATTGAATGACATAAATTAAGTGATCAACCAACGGATGACAATCACCGAACTAATATTTATTAATGGTAGGATCATAAGATTACTTAATAAAATTCGTAATTAATTTTCTGATCACTTAAACGAATAGTTTTCTACTTATGCAGGATTTTTTGTTTTTGTTTTTCATCTCAAAAAAAATTATATATATATATATTTATATATATTTTTTAAAATAAACCTGGAATAGTGCTTTTTGAACAGCTATTTTCTTTCTTTCTTTTTTTTAAGATTTTAAAAAATTGGAGGTCGAAATTTGGCTCGTAGCCTACTTGTTAAAGAATTCTGGTTACTTAATTAAAAATTAAAATTCAGAAAATATCTAACATCTCTTATTATAATTCACTTTTTTATTTTTTAAGTTTAGTACATTTATTTATTGACAAAATAAATAATTAAATAAATGAACTATAAATAGAAAATTGTAACACGCTAATGATAGCATTTTGGAATAACTCCTAAATGCTATCACATCGCCGAATAAACCTTATTAATTATTCATTTTATTTCGTATTTGAGTGAGTAAAACCAAATTTCATGTTTATGTATATTTTTAAACACACACACATTTGCTCTGAAAATGGTTCGCACAGTTAGACGAAAAGTGGTCTCCTACTACCACTAGGTATGAAATGGACACAGCTTCGGTCTATTAGACTTTAAATATTTCTGGGAAAGGCGATTCTTATAAATGTGGGTTGACATGTCTTTCAGTAACTAAAAAGAATTCACGAAGCCTTCAGTCGGGTGTCAGTTAGTCTTGTTGTTATTTACTGACTATTAATCAGACTGTCTTAACTGAAAGCATGCTGGTTTTCATGGTTTATGTAAATAGTTTTATTTTTTAGTTACATACATCTTATCTTTCAAACTTATTACAGTGGAACTTTGAAGATCTCGTAATGGTTATAATTAGCTGTAAATTGGTCATCCTTTCCTTTATAATGTCATCAAATGAAAATAATTTTGAATCCGTTCTTTAACTTCAAATAAAAGAGGCAATTTCTTACATTGAGAAGAATTTTAAATAAAAATATATCTACACTGTAATGTCGTTATCGTGATAAAATAATTAAAGAAAGAAAAGAAATTAGAAGTAAATTTCAATTTGGTTTTGATTCAAATATAATCTTTCATTCAACACTTGACCTCAATTGCACTCCTTCACATCCATTTCTGTTTCATTTCATTTAATTGTTTATACTTGAATAGACACAGCCATTTAGATCGTGAAAATTGGATCACAATATTGATTTGTCACAGTTTTATTTCAGAAATGACGATCCTAAATATTACGGTTGCAGCTCTTAGTGCCTGTGCTAAAACATCTACGTAGTAGAGCCGTGTCTGACAAGCAAAATAAAATGCATTTTAATGGAAGAGGTTAGAAGGATTTATCTGAATATGCCTACTAAGTTTCATGAAACTTAGTAATAATGAAATCGCTCCCTTGTCTTGAATAGGCTGCAAAATTTAGTGTAAAGACAGTAAAACACAGTCCATAGAAACATTTAGAAGGTATATCTTGACAGCGTTGCTTAGAACAAATAAATCGAAGTAGATTTTGATTGGATTTAAATTAGATGTGTGAAACACCCCTACTTGTCATCGTTTTTAGATTTAATTCTTACAGTGGTTTTTTTCTTTGATGTGTTTACCCATAGGCCTACGTTGTTTAGTGTGTGTATTTTTAAACTAATGGCAAACCAATTAAAACCCGTGGTTCCCGTAAGGGATAGGTGATGAAATAGTCATTAGAAAAAACAAACAAACAATGGAACATCGAAATTAAGAAAATAAAATAAAATCACGATAAGTAAAGCAAGCAATCCCCGTGCCAGCATTTACACAAATGAATCAAAGAACTGGAATATCCAACTTTTATCTCTGGGCGTTTTATAAAATCACTTATCGCTTGTTGTTGTTACGTTTCGTGAGTTTATAAGTTACAGAAAGACCATTATTATGCCTTGGACTGTTAAAATTCGTTAGACAATAGTTTGTAAATTATTATGAATTGTAGGAAAAAATTGCAAATAGCCCAAAAAACCTTAAATAAAACTAAAAATATAAAATTTTTATATTAATTTTTTTTTTGCTCAAATAATGATAACGGAATAAATCTTAATAACGACTTTTTTTATTTTTTATTTAAATCACTGAAATATCAGAATTGATAATTTGTTGCTATTTTAAATTGTTTGGATTTCTCCATAAGGAATTGAATATCTCTATTACATAGCAGTTTATTGCTTTGATTGGTGGTTGAAATTTTTCCTCAAACACAAAATTAAACGCTAAACAAACGTCTTCTGTAGCAAACAGGAAACACGTTCGTAAAAAAGAGAAATTTCTTGGCGAATTCAGTTAGAATCAAGGAAGCCGAACACCTGATATTTAGACATGCAACGCTGACCACGACCGTTACTATAATTAATTAAAAATCAAAATAATGCGAGTCGTTGAGGACATTCGAAAGTCTAGAGAAATCTTACTATCAACTTAATAGGGTGAGTTTAATTTAAATATTTCGTTACATTAGTTACCTTACTTTCGTCTCATGTAAAGAATGCCTTATCTGTTTTGTGTGACCTTCATTCTGCATCCTGTTCCGCACTGGCTGTTTGGATAGTAATAAAACAAGTTGAGAAACGGCCAATGTTTTATATTTGCATAATTGATGAACTTCCTTTTTGGACCTCAATCCCCAATATCAGCTTCTAGAACTTCTTTCTCGTTTAATGATTTAATTCAATCGTAATCATAACTAAGGTTTTAAAATAGTGTCAAACACTACTAAAGCATCTTAACATTTTCAAAACACAAATTGAGCCAAACTAATTTTAGTTCTTCGAGTCTGTTGTGATTTAGTTGAAGTAATATTTTCAAGTTATCTTTTAGACACAGCATTCATCTGAAAACTTCGTTTTTTTTATATCTATAATTGTAATGTTCTTGTTCCATCTCATATAAATGAAGTTCAGTACATTTTGAATCGCCGTCTTAATTATAAACAAAAAGAAAAACAATACAGATGTTTTATTATCACTTAAAATTTAGACAATTATATAAGTCAACTCTAACTTCCTTTTCTGCATTTTTGCGAAAATTGCAGGCAAACAGTGAATGAAATTGGCGTCAAGGCCAATTATCCTAGATTCTTATAATCCCCAGAGGACGTCTGAACACAAAAGAATCCTGTCTGCAGAAGCAGATTTTGGTTTCCTTGAGATAAAACGAATTCCCCATGATCCTTGTAACACTGAACTATAACTAACTATTTGCTCAAGGCCAGAAATGTCGAAATACCAGACGTTCTTTCTAGTCTGTTAATCATCTCAGAATTATCTTGATTATTTTCATGCCATCTTTAATGAAAACGGCTATTAAGTTCTTAGCTGTTATTTTAATTAAGAATAAATAGTCATTTTACTTTTTATCCATTTTTTTTTTTTTAAGAAATAATTATCAAATTTAGAATATATTCCAGTGAAGTTTGAGTTGTTAAAAAAACTGCTCGTCTCCCAAATTGAAAGAGTTCGGCTTTAATTTAATTGATTGATTTAATTTTATCTAAACGTATTTCAACTCTATATAGTTGAAATGATTCTCCGTTTATTCAGAGAAATAGTTCATGAAGAAAAAGATCTGAATAGTCAAATTTAACGTGCGGTGAGGATATATAACAAGAAAAAGATCTGAATGAAAGAATTATCAGCTACTGTTCTTTTAATATATTAACTATTAAAATGATTTCTGCATTTTATTTTCTTAATAACTAAAAATATAGGAAAACTGTTTCCACGAAATCTTAACTCTTTTTTTTTTTTTTTTTTTAAATGTGTTTAAGATGATCTCAACTCTTTTCTTGGTAAGCCCTTAAGCAATGGTCCGGCCCTGACCTTCAGCGCCGACTTGCAGTCTTCTAATTTTAATTATATCTGGTGAAGGTATACATTCAAATCCCTTCTAAGTTCCTTAAGATAGGCATGCAAGATACTGACATTTTTTTAGTTTACTTGTTCAAATACAGTTAATTTTTATTTTAGTATAATTAATAAATAAATAAATAGACTTTAACTCAAATCTAAACGAACTGCTCTTAAGTCGTCTATATATATAACCAAAAAAAAAAAAACTTTGTAATTTTATTTTTATCTTATTACCGCTAATAGTGGATAAGCGTGAAGTGAAATAGTTTGGAATTCTTTCACTACTTAAAGATGATTTACCATAATTAAATGACTAATTCAGGAAGGAAAGGAAAAAAAAAGAATAATCCTATTCGTATTTCAACAAAATATCCTTAATGCTGCAGGATTATCTTTAATCTGCTGCTAATAATGTCACTCCCATTTGTCTTAGTAATTCGCTTAAAGAAGATTTCCAAATGCCATTTCTATTTCCTTCGCTCATTTGAAAGCGTTGTCCTTTTCTCTGGTAAGTGAATTTAAGCTATGAAGTAATATTATTAATTAGAAATTCCTAAGATAGAAAACAACCCATATTTCATTTTGCTTGCTGAATGCTACAAATAGCTACATTGCACCATCGAAATTAGTATCAGTTGCCATGCAAATTAATCATTCTAGATTGTTATTTTTTTTTTTTTTAAATAATAATGTAGTAATAAGAAACTTTGTATAAGGGAAGTCTAGTTCGCATGATTCAGCTAAATGAAAAATTGTGTTCCATGAATGAATGCCATTGAAATGACGGTTAAGATTTAACGCCATAATATTTACTTACCGAAGCAAGTCATCATTACTTACGGATCACTTACAGCACTAATGCTTTTTTTTTTTTCTTTTTTTTTTTTTTCTTAATTTGTAAATATTTCAGTTAGATTTCTGTATATCTTTGAGCACTATAGGAACTATTTAGTTATATAAGATTTATGTCCAGTTCATTAACTGCTAACTGTAAGCATGCTTTTTTTTTTTTTTTTTATTTGCGAGTTTTATTTTGTACCGAAATCAATAACAAGCCCAGATTGATTAGCTTAAACCATGCGTCTGATAAAAATTAATATATTCTTTAATAAAATTACTTTCCATACGAGTATAAAAGAAACCTCTTGAGATTTTCGTACGCATATATTAATCATGAAAAGATCAAAGTTAATTAAAACTATTTTCGGTTTTATTTAACGATGAAATGCGAAGTTTCTTAAGTATTGCCTTTTAAATTTATTTTAAATAGTTATTAGTAGTTCTGTATAGTGGAATAGTTATTATTCATTGTAATCCCTAATATCCTTTAAAATTTTGTTAGTTTTAATCGTTTATAGAGAGAGAAAAACTTTACAGGGAAATTTTTTTGTTTCTAATAATTTGATGAATTCCGTGGGTTCAGACTGAAATAATTGGTGGGAGCATAGAAAGAGAAGAAAAGAACGGTCATTCTTTATCTAGATCGGATTCTATTGCCACGGGCTGGAAGATGACCCACCTTCCTTCTGGCGGGCTTTCACCGGGCTCCAGTCAACGCCCCCAAACCTACCCGTCGAGCTATACTAAAATACCATGTCAATTGTTCCACTAATATCAAGGAAGGCTGGAAATCACTAATGTCTTTTAGATATTCGAAACTTTAGGTAGGAAAAAAAAACAAACCCGATTTCGATTAAGGTCTAGCTCCAACAATGAAGTTTGTAAAAATTAGCTTTTAGTATTGTTTAAGTGGACTGTCTTTTAATTCAGAATACATTGAGTGCATAGATTCAAAGTACACAGAAAGAAAAGGTTTATATATTGTAGTCACAAAGTTAACTTCCATATTATGTTGAGGGGATTGTGAATGTCTAATGAATTACCTAACGTTTTTTCAGTTTTCTTAGATCTATCTAATCAATATTTTCTTTTCAGACATCATGTATGAAGTTTAGTAAATTTAGTAGAAATTTACTGAAAAAGTAAATTAACATAATAATAGTAAGTTTAACAAAAGTTAGCAGGGTTTATTAATCTGCAATTTTCAAGTGTGTCTATCTCTGCAATAATGAATTTTAATTTCAAATGCAAGTGATTTGATTCCCGATTCCTGTTCTCGCTATCATATAATAGTTGACCTAAAGCATAGAGCCTAACCTTCCCACTGCTACTTTGTGCTCTGACATAAACGTTTCGTTCTTTCTTGTATTCCATAATTATGACATTGTGAGGTAATTCAAGTAAAGAATAATCTCTAAACTTATACAGTATTTTATTTTATAAACAAGTTGCATTTTGTTAGTCCTTAAGCCAATAATTATTCTTACATTTTTTTTATTTCGAAAGTTTGTTGAATTGCTTTGAACAGCTAAAAGCATTACGTTTTGTTTTTCTTTTGTTCGGGTGCGATGGAATTGTATTCACCAGGGCTTCTACCATTTTAGACTCGATTTAGTTGCGTGATACTGACGTTCTCACAAATAAGTTCTGAGTACCCGAACATCCTCGAAAGATTCATGTAGCAAGAATGAATCTGTACCGCATAGCTTTTTACATCCGCGAGTTAGAAAGTTATCCAATGTCTATTAATAGAAATTAAAAAGAACCGTTTTGAGAGGAGATTCCCATCTGTTTCACTATTGAATAATAACTGAAACGTTGGTAATATTTAGTTCGTTTCCCAATAATAAAATTAATCATAATCTGGATTTATAATCGGAATTAAATTTATTTTCAAATATAAAATAAATTTATCACAGTCCCACAAAAAATTCTTATTAGAAGAATAACTTTTGTAATATTTTGATTTCTTTTTAATTTTTCCCAGTATTTTTTTATGACCTCATTACAAATATATTAAAATTGGGGGAGAAAAAAAAATCCTGTCTCCAAAGCGTTTTCCTTAGCATTTTTCCCGTGTCTGAAAGAAACAGAAAGTTATGTTGGGAGAAATGACCTCTGCGAGGATAAAATTAAGAAGTATATCCTGTGTGGCTCTTTATAAAAGGTGAATGACAGATGCGGAAAAAAGAGAGAGAGAAATTCAGTGAAATATTACTTGTTTTGGTTATGCATGAGGACCGCTGCTCTCAAATAATTATGTCGAATAGCGGCGAATAAGAGGGAAACCAGGTCAATGGTCGCACTCAGGCAAATTGTGGCCACAGGAGACAGAGAGCTCCCACATTACTTCCTAACAGCTGAATGCAATAGGAGCTTCACTTCCCATGTTTGGTCAACTTTCGTATCTCATACGAAATACTTATAATTAATATAGCAAATCAATAATACTAATAATAATATAATGCATTGTAAATGAAACACCTAAATCTCAGGTTGTTAAAAATATAACTATTAAACTTGTAACTATATGATTAAAAGTCTTTCTTCAAATTCTACCCCTGTTTTATTAGATTACAGACGCGATTGAAATTTTCTTTCTTGCAACATCATTGTTTTGAATGATAAATTAAGATTGGAAGGAAAAAAAGAAAAGCATCGTTATTCTGTTGAAACAAATTGGTATTTTGGATTAAAAATTATTTGGAATTACATTCATTTGCATAGATTTTTTTCATCCCAATCGTTTTGATTTTTTTAATTGTTAAAAATAATTGCTGAAAATTTATTAGTATTTTTTTCCTGTTTATTGTAGGCTCATAATCAATCGTAATGGAGGCCGTGACTGATTTTATTAGTGGTGTGAAGAGGCTGTACCATGGTTATTTGTGGACCCTAACACTAGCAGGTAAATTTTTAAGCACTATTAAGATATATATTACATTTAAATTGAAAGCATGTTGTTTTGTGAACTACAGATGCAGACTAAGGAAACTTTAAATAAGTACTCAAAAATTAGTAACTAATTATTATTAATATTTTTAAACTGATCTAGTTACTCATTTCAATATAATCTATTTTTAGATTCTTTGAATTTGTCATTTATTGAGTAAATTGGTTGAATCGTAGTAAAAATTATTTTTAGTACAGTAACTAATAAACATTATTATTGTTGTATTATAATCCAAACCTATCAAACAAAATCATTCTGATTGACAGCAGAAGGATGTCTTACTATTGGCTAATTAAATCTACATAAATTATGTGCAACAGTTTAAACAATATGCATATAATTACATATACTTTATTCTTTAAAAAAAATAATAATAAAATAAATAGCCTGTACGTGTACAGAAAAGTCAGTGCTACTTGAATTTGTGCTTTCTCATAGATTGATATTATAAAAAATATCACTGGAATTCAAATTCAAATTTTTTTTTGCTTTATTTTGCATAGGCAGGTTATTAGCATAATGAATTTACTAAATCTGATAGCGATATAAAATATAATTTTTTTTATTACTATTTATCAATAGAGGTCTGAATATGAACAAAAATGAAGGTGTAGAAATTAATGAAAAATTTGCAAACTTAGCTAAAGTTATGATAACTTTAAAGTTACACAAAATAATAAACTTGGAAGAAAATTGCTGTATTAACAATCATTATGTTTTTGACTAGGTGAATTCTTGTAATTGTTAACTGTGAATAAGGTTAGGGATTATGTTGGTTATTATTTAAGAGCACAGGCTGGTTGTATACATTACATATTATTAAGCAAGATTCTGTTTATAGCTTTCTGTTAACAATTAAAAACCTTTTTATTTTAATACTCTTTTCTGTTTTGTTTATGAAATGGAAAGACGAAACATTCTTTCTGAAAATTTGCTGTCATTGAATATAGTTTAAATATATTTAATTTGTGTGATGGTATTATCATCTCTTCTAATAGTCATATTAATGAATTATATCAGAAGGAAGTATGGATTTCACAATGATATTGTTATTATTTAAAATAATTTAAATACATTAAAACTATGACATTTGTTTTTGGTAATAAAAGCTTTGACTGAAATCATTAGCTTGAGATCTTAATTTTTATTTAACTGGCCTCCAATTGGTTGTTCTGGTAATGTTTAAAAAGTATCAGGA
The DNA here is from genome assembly GCA_023159025.1 of Thereuonema tuberculata. Lineage (NCBI taxonomy): Eukaryota > Metazoa > Arthropoda > Chilopoda > Scutigeromorpha > Scutigeridae > Thereuonema > Thereuonema tuberculata. Next base: position 134,223,163 of record JAFIDM010009631.1, on the reverse strand, counting down.
TAATATACTGGATTCAGCTTCAGGCTCTGTACTAGTTAGTGACAAAAAAAATAAATAAAATATTTTAATACTTGGTATTTCTTTCCCAGATCTTCTAGAATTTGCCAATTAATATCTTTACAAAAAAGACTTTCAATTAATCATATTTGATTTGCATTCTCGGATCATTAATCCACCAGAGTATCTATAAGTACTTCTGAGACATCAAGAATATTAATGCTTGACAATTGTTACTTTCTACACTGCATTATTTTGCTGAGAGCATTATTAGCTGTAATTAGTAGCAGAATGAGTCCTATTGATCACTTATTTTGAATCCCTAAGTATTTGTGCATTTACATGTAAAGTCACCTCCCCCCACACATTGCACAGTAGTTAGGTTCTTGAAAGTTGCAAAAGTTGACTTCTGAACAAGTTCAATTTGATTATAGGATATAGCATTTATGTATCTCTTTAGGAAGGGAAGGCAACTTCCCTCTGAATTTTTAATTTTTTTAATTTTTACGATTTCTTTGTCACAATCTAGCACATACAAAAGAAAGTCATGAATTTGCATTTCAGTTTTTATTAAATTTATATAGTTTACAATGGTACTATATTTTGTAACTGCCCACCCCTGAAAAATTGTGTGTATATTGTTCTTGATTGAAAGTGACACATTTTTATATAATTGTCTTCCACATATATATTATTATTGCTGCTTTTTCATAACAATGAACATCATTGGAGTTACAATAAACCCTGCTATAAACATACCTACAACGGTAATGAAATATATTGTCAGTTTGCTTTCAGGAGTAGAATCATCTCTCAGTGAACAATGCTATAGTATTGTCTTGTGCTTTCATTTCCATAATTTAAAAAAAATGGCGAAAATTATTTGAAAATTATTTGTTATGTTTAGTTGGATTATAAGTTCCTAAAAAAGATGTCAGAACTGATCTTGGTGCTTGTGTGTTTGCAGATCATATGTAGCTCTATTTGCCTGTCATTTTGTATGGCTTATACCTACTGTAAATTTTAGATACCATCATGGTTTGAATTGCTTTTTGACAGGTAATGTAAATGAATAAAGTTTATTATTTCACTTTAACAGCACTTACCCAAAAGTAGGCTCATGATTATTGCTTTTGTTATTTATTTTAGTCATTTTTTTTATTTGCTTGATGGCATCAAGCCTCCTTCAGAATGCTGATAATCTGATTGCATTGTTCGTAGAACAATTACACTACTATTACCATTTGTGAGGTAGTATACAGCACCATTCTAATATCAAATGCCATCCTGATATTTTACAGCATCTTTGCCTGTATTGTGACTAAAACAAGCTGTTTCTCAGGATTGAATAAATAAAAAAATAGAAAGAAACTTACATATCATAGGAAATATTTATTAAATCTATTAACCTTTATCGTAGTTTATGTAACTAATGTTCTGTTATGGGTTTCTTCAATTACAGGAAATATTATTTGCAGAAAAATTTCAAAATCTGAATTTGTATAATTACATGCACACAATGAAAGAGAAATAACATTATTTGCAGCTTCTGGATTGAATCGATAATTGATTAAACTAAAGGCGAAGCTTTTTTTAGTCTACAGCTGATTAATTATGAGAAATAAAAGCTAGATTAGACACAGATATTACTGTACATTATATATACATGCATCCTTAAAATTAGTAATCCTATTTATGTTGAATGATTAGGAATATTTTCATTTTATATAAACAAAGTTTCTTTTCCCTTAATTTTTTGGATAGAAATGACAATTTTAATAGTTCTTATACAAAATTTTACCATTCAACAATTCTGAATATAAAATTCACATTTTTTTATTTTTCAGATCCTCGTGTTGAAGGATGGCTTCTGATGGGTTCTCCTGTTCCGACTGTAGCCCTTGTTTTTCTTTACTTAATATTTGTTTACTTAGGACCTCAGTATATGAAAAACAGGGAACCCTATAAGCTGAAGTGGACTCTAATTTTTTATAATATGGGTGTTACTTTTCTCAATTTATATATAGCTGTTGAGGTGAGTCTGGAAATTTAATATAAACTCCAACTTGTAAATAAGTTGATATAATTACAATATTCATTACTTTTTCTCCTTAAATTTTTTAGAAATGAATTACAACATAGTAAGCTTTGTGATTTTTTTTCTTATATATCTTTTATGAAAAAAACAAAAAGAAAATTAATACACTTAGTTCACTGTATAGGATCTGATAAATCACTGTCTTAAAATAAAGTTATCTTAAAGGAGAATGTCTGTTTTGGATTTTATTGGATCATAGTGGCAATTCATTAAATACCAGAGTTGTATTCTCCGAATACTTGAAGTTGAGAATTTTCCCCTCAAGAGACTCGTTAGTAGGAATGATATTTTTACAGGGAAAAGAATCTTAAAACGCAACAGTACATAACAGAAATGTTGATACCTTCTCCAATAGATTTAAATCATCTTAGAAGATTTTAATATCTATGCAAAGAACACAATACGATTAGCAATATGGCTATTCACTGCACAAAATACATCTGAATTTCATAACATAGATCTGACAGATTGTTGGGGTAAACTTTTGAACAGAGATTGAAGATCAAAGCTTGTAACTGCTTTTTGTTGATAGCTTTTGTTATTTATTATGCATTAACATATTGGCATTATTATTACAGTGTTATCCAGACTAAAGATAAAGAAAGATATAATTTCTATTCAAAAAGCTTATTTTCTTATTGATATCTTGACAAGCAAGATTTAAACTGTTTCTTGAGGAACAGTTTTGATAAATTTCAGAATAATAAAATTACTCAGAAAATTTGAAATAATAAATTTTATTAGAATATTTTTGCCTTCAAATGATTTATAGAAATAGTTCTTTGTTCTAAGATATATTCTTGTTTCTGAATAATTGCAATGAAGAATAAATTTAATTGGTATTTTCCTGTCAGTAATATAAGAAAACTACACAATCATGCATGATTATTATTTTTTTGGGGGGGGGGGGGGGACTAAGTAGTTAGCAAATGTGAATCAAACAATTTGGTGAATAAGCACCAAAGCTGGTGTTTCACAGAAACCCGATTTTTGAGAGAAGTATTTGGGTTTGAAATACCATTGACAGACAAATATTGAGAGAGAGAAATAAGGCCAGGCAAACTGTTCTGGCATTCTATTTCAAGAGACCAAATGCTGGTGCTCCTTGTTCCTACTCATCAATTGCTCCCATTTCAGTTCTTTGAAATCCACAACAGACATTGATTTTTAAATGATGTTTTAATGTATCTATAATATTTTTAATATATTATAAATCTGTTTTTGTTTTTTGTTTTTCTTTAAAGTGTCAGGAGCAAATTAACCTAGCTTTTGTTAAGAGATGTATGACACTGTTTTATTTGTTTAATGAATCTGTTCATCTTTTTGACAGGGACTGTCTGTTTTTTCATCAGTCTATTTATAGTGAAGTTTTATTATATGAATACTAAGCCTGGAAACTGTTATCTCTTTGCATATAACAGTTAAAAAGAATCAGTTAGGTTTTAAAAGAATCTGCTTGATATCCAGCTCATTAATCATGCTTGATTAATGTAATTCAGGTTGTTGCCTATTTGTTTTTAACTTCTTTTTTTTTCCCTTTTCTTGGATTAATGTTTTTAGATTCCTCAGAATTCCAGTTGAAATAAAATGTGTCTCCTGCAAATTCAGGACACTACAGATATTAAAATATCTATAATTTCAGAAATAATGGAACAAGAGTGAAATCGTATGTGCAGTCATTGTTTACTAGAAACTTTTCTTTTTTGAAACGGAAAAAAACATATATGCGAAAGATCCCAATCCTCAAAATTTCATAACTAATCGACTTTAATCAAATATTGAGATCTCTCTCTTAAATGATATTGAATGTCTCATAAATGACACTGCTACTTGACGAAAGACTTGTCATTACCTAAAACTTTAGAACTTATTGGCCTAATAAAGTGTCTAATTCAATAGTTAGCGATCAATTTCCATTAATTGATCTCTTTTGAGGCACAGATCATAAAACAGTATTTGCAAATATTCTGCAAATTCAACTAGCAAAGTGAACAGCATTTGTTATGATTGATTATGTCAATAAAAAGTCTTAGTAATGGAAATTGCCAAGTAATTGAAGAGATAAAAATTGCTTTTGTGCCATTAATTTTTCAATACTGAAAAAAAATAAAAAAATATTGAAGGCAATAAAGTTTAACAAAAAATAGATCGACAACAGTTTGCGTTCATTGCATTAGCAAGTTTTACAATTGCTTATTTGATGTGTATAAATAATACAGATTATTCCATAAAACTGTTATGTCTGGCAGCACTTCCATTAGTTTTGATACAAGTATTTAATAACTGCAGCAATGACTGCAGTTCATCTTTTTTAAAACTAAGAATTTCCTGATTAACGTAAGTAATTTGCCATGTAAATTTTCAGAATTCAAATATATTTTTTACTTCCATAAATAACTTAAAAGGTGTTAAGGTTTTTTCATATACTATTTATAATGTATCGTCTTTATAATCATAATCAAATATCTTTGAACTGAATATATTAAACTGTGTTTTGTTGAGTTAAAACAAAAATGTTTCTGTTATTTAGCTTTTCTACGGTGCAACAGTGCTCAGCTATAGCTGGATTTGTCAGCCAGTCAGCAGAATTGATAGTCCGGAAGAGTATAGGGTAATTTTTTTTATTAAATATTTTATTATTTGTTTTGAAATAAGGAATGTTTTAAACTTTACTGAAACCTAGATACTTTTATAAATTGTGCTTAAATCCCACTTTTTCATCTAATACTTCATAATACTTATCAAAACTGTACTTCCTTTTATTAAATTTTGTTCCATGAAGTGTAGCTTTAATTATTATCTGATTTTTAAATCCATATAGTTGCATTCGATTTTAGAAGTTCCTTTATCGTTACGAAACATAATTGATAATTATTAGGTTAGAAAAAAAGCTATATCTTTTCATTCTTAATATCAGATAAAATAGATTGAAGTGAATATTTTCATTGTGAGACTGGACTAATTTCATCATATTTTTTTTCTTCTTTACCATCACTAATGATGTGTTGTAGAGATTTGAATAAATTAAATGCTAATAGTGTGGGTTTGGGAAAGTAAAGAGAATATGATAGGACTTCCATTGTATTTCTGTTTCTTTCTCTTTTTTTTTTCATTCTTGCACATCAGACAAAGTGTTGTCATGGTTCATGAGCATCTCGGTTTGAATTAAACAAAGTTAATACTTTACATTTAAAGCCTGTTTTAAAACAGATGCATCACACCAGAAATTCTGCAAAGATGGTCCAACAGATTCAGTATTCAAAATTAATGACACCCTTCACATCTTGGCAGATATAAAGCCTACATTTTAGGCAACTGCCAATATAAATTAATCATCTTTAGTGAGACTTGACATCATTTCAGCAACTTTTTTTTTTTTTTTACTCAAATTTGCAAGCATGTTATGTACACAAAAATGGCCAGTTGGTATTTTAAGATTTTCATCTGAAGGTTGAAAGTAATCCCAATACCATATTTCAGTTGTTGTTTTTTTTTTTTTTAACATTTGCATGGCCACAATATTTCAAGTCACTCTTCAAGATTTTTGTTTGATTGATAATAATAATAATAATAATATTGATTAATAAGCAGTTCTGCAAATATAATAATTTATTTATAATTATTACTGTAATTGGTGGATGAGAAAAAGTACTTCACTCCCCAGCCCCTGGTTATTTAAAACAAACATTTATAAAACATTACTGAAACTGCATGTTAGCCATTGTGTTTACAAAACACTAAACATGATTCTTATTCAAAAAAAAAATCTAGTTGACAAAAATTTGAGACTTTTAAGGTTTCTGTACTTTCATTAGGCTTTTTTCAAGATTGCTTTATTGTTATCATCCAAAGATATTTTTTTTTCCTAATGAAAAAGATGCAAATTCATTAATTTCTTGGTATTTACTTTTTTTTTTTTGTCTTCTTTTCATATTTTTTTAACTTAATTGTCATGAAGTTCAGTATAATTTTGAGAGCACATGAAACTGAAGAGTTAAATGTAGTTGCCAGATTTAAGGGTAAAAAAAAAATCTGGATTATCTATACTGTTAATAATCGAGATTTGTTTTATTTAATTTTTTTAAAGCAAAAAACAGAAATAAAAAAAAAAAAGCTTCTATCAATTGGCTATTAGTCATTCAGCTTTTGTCGTAATGAATTTAAATTTTCATCTTTATATTATTATTATTATTATTATTGAGATATACTAATTAGATTTGGAAATAACTGATCATGATATACTGTTTCTGGTTGAAGTAGTGTGTCAAACAGTTATTTATTTATTTATTTATTTATTTATTTATTTATTTATTTATTTTTTGACCATTCACGGGTTACATTTGGTGCACATAATCAGTGCTCTGTTGTATGCTTATGTTTTAACTTGGGAATGTGTGTTTTGTTTTTGTTTTTCCTAGCCAAGAATTATCCAATATTTTGAAGAAATTTTGGGCATTTAAATATCTAATTTGATGCTACATTAGAACAAAGTTGAAGAAAAAAAAAAAAGAAGCTCGATTTAAATAGAAAAAAAGATATGAAATTGGCTATTTCTTATCCCATTATGTTTAAATTGTGCTGTTTCATTCCTCAGCTTATTCTTGATAATGAAATAAAATCCCATATTGGATTTAAATGCCACTATACTTATTTTCAGCAAATTCCATTTACTCATTGATCTAGTCATGTGTACAAAGTTATTTGGAATTTCTTGAAATAGATCATTGCACTAATTGATTCCATACAACAATGCAGAGAATATTTTGACTACAGTAATTGTTATTGAGTTACAACTCAATAGTTTTTGAGTAAACAGCGTAAAGACTATCTGATCAGAAAGTATTCATTGTCTTCCAGTTTTATTCTCTCACAGATTGAGATATTATGAATTTAAAAACAAACACACCGAGTGTAAATACTTACGTATTTCACAAACTGATATATTGATATCAACAAATACAGAGTTTAGCTATTAAACTGCAGAGTCTTGGGGAAATTTGCTAAAATCTGCAAGAGTTAGGACGAATTATATTGTGTACATCACAGGACTGATATGATACAAATAACAGAGGCCCAAAACTAATAACTAATCTTCAGTATAATCATTCTTTGTGTCAATATACAGTAATCAGCATCACTCAAAATAAATGGGGGGGGGGGAAGCCATTTTCAAGAATTCTGTTTATCACAAATTTATCTGTCAGAGCTGCTGAAATATCTGCAGTGATAGACTTTTATAAATATATATATATTTTTTTTTATCTTTCGAGATAGAAAACGACTTAACAATGACTAATGCAATTAATACAGTGGATATGGCAAAGCATTTGCTTTTATTATTTAGCAAAGTAGTAAAAATATACCAAATCTCACCCATAACTTTTGTCCATTCCAAACACTTGGACAATAACAAGGAGGCTTAACGTGCGTATATTGAAATAAAGAAAAAGTGAAAATAAATAAAACTCACTTACTTACAAAATTGTTGAGGAGAGATTTATAAACATGGTAATAATCCGACAGTTTCAGAATACTGCACATATTCCTTCATCAGGGACGGCACAAACATATAAGACATTAAAACAATATTTAAGACAACACGAGGTGGGAAGGCATGGTGATAGTCTTCACCATGCCTTCCCACCTCATGTCATCTTAAATGTTGTTTTAATGCCTTTTATGTTTGTGCCGTCCCTGATGAAGGAATATGTGCAGTATTCTATTCTGAAACTGTCGGATTATTACCATGTTTATTAATCTCTCCTCAACAATTTTGTAAGTAAGTGTGTTTTATTTATTTTCACTTTTTCTTTACTTGGGCAATAACTGTCTTGGCATGTTCTTAGCACTTATCTGCTGTTTATTTTTTTATTTTTTTCAGTTTTGAGACTTTCTAGCACACATTTACTCAAATATAATTTCTAGTTTAATTTTTATTCTTATCGTGTATTCTATAAGCTTTTAATTGTCTGTTGATATATCATGCTGCATCAGTGTTAAGACACTGATACCCAAAATTTGAAAAACTAAAGTTATTTATGTTATTTCAAAACAAAATCATTACATCAAATTTTCAGTGAAGTTGTATATTATTCAAAGAAATCGTATATTGAGTGAGAAAGCAAACATTTAAAGTTTCTCTTCATGGTGATTATCAGCATGAATGGAGCAGCAGTACTTTATCTATGATGGTAAATGGTCTGAAGATGAAAGTAAAACCATGGAAAATGTCCTCAAGAAGATAAGTGGATGGGCAGAAAATATTTAATTCAAATACTGCATTTCAAATTCTTCACTTTAATTGAAAAACAGTAGTTTTGACTGCTCAGCAAAGTGATTTTAAATTATTGTTCAGCGAGTGGAAGATTTATCATGTCTTCTGCTACGTTTAGATGAACTAAGAAACATAAGCTTGAGAGTTGAAATAAGCTGTGAGAGTATTGTCATATCTGATTGAATAGTAGCTGCAGCAAGATTTACATATTGTGAATAATTTAAGAGTAACTTCAAGCTACTTCTTAAAACTTGGATACTTTTTTTTCTGGTTTTAAAAAGTATTTAAGACTTCCAACCGGGCTTTGGATTATAATTTTTATTGAAAAGTATAGAATATCTCAACAATCAACATCTGTTCACAAGGGCCATTATAATCTAATCAGTATATCATACAAGCCTTTTCTAATGTTAAAGGATATTTGAAGAGACTTAGCAAAGGGAATTTTATTAAAATTTTAAGCAGTGTTTATTGAGTATTTTTGAAACTCTAAATGAAGGTGTTGGCTTGTCTTTAAGATTACCAAAATATCGCAAAAAAAAGTTGGAGAAATATGGAGTTGAATACATTATTTTATTTATTTGTTTATTTATTTATTTTAACGTAGTGGTTTTTCAGAAAATGGCTAAGACTTGACAGTTAACAAAATAGCTTTGCAATCTGTGTTATTAAAAAAACAAAAAAATACTATAACAGGAAACTAGTAGAATTTTGACATTCGCATATTTTGGTGCATTGCAAGAATCCTGCAAATTGCATTATACAATATGTTTATCATTCACTGACTATCTTATTTCCATTTAAGAAAATAGATATCTGCTACAGACTGTGGCGTACTAGCAGCATGGGTTTCAGTTACCATTCAATTCAATTAAGGACTTTTAGCATGTGATATATGCATCACTGCCTTCCAGATCAGCTATAGAATTTCAGAAATTGGCTTTTCAAGCATGACTGCATCAATGGTTTATGCTTGAAAATTAAAAAAAAAAAAAAAACCCAGTCCAGACCTTCTCCTTCATGAGGTTGAAGTAAACTGGCAAGATTCATCTAAGCTATTAGGCAGACCATAAATAAAAATAAGAGTAACACTACAATGAACAGCATCTCAGAATGTATAACTTTCCTGTTCCTAATTACTGTTAGGCTGTTGCAGCAGACAGTCACCCATCTGAAAACAAGATATGGGTCTAATGAATCATACTATGTTGTATCATGCTAATGGCAGGATTCATATTTCCTATAAGTAGCTTGAGGGCATGGACCCTTGCTCCCTAATGCCAACATAACAGTTAAGTAATGATGGTATAAAGGTGTAGAATACATTTTAATGGCTCATGTTAGCTCAGTTGATACTAAATGAGTAATATTTCAATATCACCTCATATCTGAATACTGTTGCAGATTAGGTGATTCCTTTATGCCTAAGTATCCTTTGTCAAATGGTTATAGCCTGCAGGGTAACACTTCATGTTACGAAATTTGTATTGTCAAAAAATGATTAAAGGATCATTACTGTAACTGAGGTGCTGCTTCAGTCATCAGTCTCACACCCACCCATACACGCACACAAACATAATATCTTGGAATGAGACAGAAAACTGCTCCATGGAATATCAACAGTGAGATGCCATCACTTCAACATAGGCCAAAGTAACTCAATGGAACATTTCCCAAAACTTGTAGAATTCAAGCATTAAGAATTCAATATTATCTGAAGACATGGGATTCTAATCCAATTCTAGATATACTGACCCGTGGATGTGAACACTTAATTAGTACTTGTTTTCATTTTTGAAAACTATGACTGTTCATAAGTATCCCATCACTTTTTATAATAATTTAAAAAATGATGTTTAACTTAAATTAAATTTCATTTTTGAAATATCATCTAAACTTGGTAGTACTCTACAAATGATTTTCAAAGATAGCTTCTGTCATGTTGATAAAAGTTATTTGCTTGAGGAGAATCACATTTAAGGAGACCAAGAACATGAACTAGCAGAAGTCATTAAATCAGTTCTGCATTCAGTCTGTGTGAAAATATTATGTAGATCTTGGAATATCAAAGTCAAGCTTCCCAGGCATCTGCAGAAAGATCCTTCCATCCAAATTCATGAATAATGAAATTAATCTTTCTGTTACCAAGATTTGAACATTAGAAGATGAAGCAAACATTCAGTGTACTTTCTTTAAGCAGAATTACTGTGCAATTTACTGCCCCAGCTATTACTGAAATTTTGAGTTATGGAATAAAGAACATCCACACATCTATGAAGTGATCAACTTAACCACATTTTATGTCAGGCAGAAATTCCAACCAGAAACTTAACAGGGCTTTTTTATTATGATTACATATGATATGATGAAGATAGCTATTGATGCCAAGAAGAATTATTATCAATCAATGGAAATGTTTGTAAGAACATGGACTGGGATAGATTCTGAACTGGCCCCTACACCACTTCCTTCGTCTACTCCCACCATCACCTTCCAATATGTCCAAATCTTTAGAGTATTATTAAAGAAGGTCAGCTAAACCATACAAAACAAAAGAACAACAGAAAGATGGGCTTAATTGAAAACATGCTATGTTAAGAAGAATGAACCTTGAGATGAAGAAACAGTGGTGCCCATACCCATTATTGCTGTTTTGAATTATGAAGTTCTGATCATGTAATTATCAGATTCACCTTCACCCTTCTTTATTATTATTGTAGCACTGCTATTTTACTCACATAATGAAAAACAATCTGTGCCAATTTCAAGTTCATTAAAAATAATTACTACAAATTACCTCGATTTCCAGATACAAACCGAGTCAGGCTGATGGTGGTGAACAATGATTTGCAAACTTTTTTTTTTTTTTAGGGTGACTAATTCAGCTGTTTTTAAAAACCTATGTTATTATCTTAAAACATTTTAGCAATTTGTTGAAGCAATAAATAACACTAATAAACATTTATATTAGTATGTTAGAAAAATATCTATCCAATAACAAAACTGAAAGGGAGGGGAAAAAGCAAACAAGATTGAATATCCCATTAAGCAAGCATTACTTTTTGTGTATTTAAAAACTATACTAATGATAAGAGGGGTAAAAGAAATCAAATTTATATTCACTTACTTTTTGCAGTATCTTATAAAATGTTTCATAACATGTATTTTCCCATTACAGATAGCATCTGCTCTATGGTGGTATTATTTCTCAAAATGTATTGAATTTACGGACACAGCATTTTTCATTTTGAGAAAGAAGAATAATCAATTGACTTTCTTGCATGTTTACCATCATTCAACAATGTTCTTCTTGTGGTGGATTGGCATTAAATGGGTACCTGGTGGATCTTGTATGTACAGTTACTTTACCTCCTGATCTAATTATCTTAAACAATTTAAATGAAATAGCAATTCAAAATACTTTTAAATCAAATTAATCTCTGTCAATAATTAAACAAATTGATACTTTATAATTTTTAGCTTTCATTGCTGCTGGCTTGAATTCGATCGTTCACGTCCTTATGTATTCCTATTATGGCTTGTCTGCACTTGGACCCTCTGTGCAGAAATATTTATGGTGGAAAAAATACTTAACTATTATTCAGCTGGTAGGTATTGTTCTGTCAAATTTTTTCCTAACAAAAGATTTTAATTAAAAGAGAGAGAGAAGAAAAAGAAACTTTATAATGATAATCTTTTTAAAATCAGTGACATTCATGTAGGAAATAATGTTCTTAGTTTGAATATTTAGTTTTAAAATTAATATAATCAAGACCACAAAAATGGAAAGTTATATTACAGTAATACATATGAACATAGATATTTTTGGATTGTGCTGTTTTCTTAGTGTGGTGCATTCTCACAGACCATCAGATACTATTGTACTATTGCTTTAATGATATTTTTTAAACAAAAGATGACAGGAGCCGCTCTTTACTAAATTTCGTTCATTAGTTTCAATGCTTATTTAATATTCTATATTTTGCCACTTAACTACTAACTTCCATTGACATAAATTATATGTACTCATTAATTAACTGAGTTATTAAAATACTTATTGTACTTTAAAAAAAAAAAAGGAAAATGATCTGTATTTTTACTTGAAATCTATGAACAAATTACAGGTATTACAAAATATGTATTTTAAAGGTAAAAATAGGTAGTTTCTAAATGTAATTAACAGTTACTGAAGTTTAACAAATGTTCAAACTAAATAAAAAGTACTTTGGTCTCAGAGATCAACCACACTATGTTCTAAAATCTCACCACACTTCCCCAGGGATAAGCTAATAAGTTTTCTTCTCTGTAAAATAAGTTAAAATTCTTACTCTCTAACAGCTGAAACATTTAATCCAGTGTGTTCATTTTATTAAATGTACAGTATTATTCATTGTGAATTATGTGCATATTTTTACAGATCCAATTCACCATTGCTCTCGTGCTTGGTATTAATGCTCTCCGTATCCAATGCGATTTCCCGAAATGGATGCAGTGGGCACTGATTGCCTATATGTTATCCTTTATTGTTTTATTCAGCAATTTCTACCATCATGCTTATAGCAAAAAGAAGAAGGTAAATTTATGCCTACTTTTAATTTTAAAATGAAGCAAAATATCAATTAATTGATCCTTTTGTTTTTGATATTACTACCAATAAAATATAAGAATATTAAATTCAATACATTCCAAATCTTAATGAAATATATTGAACTTGAGCATTTACTTCATAGTTTATTGTCACTAGTTTGATAGATTAAAATGTATTATTTTATAATCATTGAAACAAGTATATAACTTTATTTTGTTATCTTATTGCTTAAATGTTTTCTTTTCCTGTTTTAGTTCGCTTCATCCAAGAAATGTGATGATGCACTCAGAAATGGAAACGTTGCCAATGGCTCATCTGTTTTCCAGAAGAATGGATTTATCAAAAATGGCCTTAATAAAAATGGCCTAGTCATGAATGGTATTCTTATGAATGGCCTCAGTAATGGCCATGCACTTCACAATGGAGTACCGAATGGTCATGCAGATCTGCGGAATCGAGCGATCACAAAATGATGGTGAATCTCGTACACCAATTTTGAGTACTTCCAGTGAACTCAATGGCTCAAATCCATTCTCCACAGTGAAATTAGCACTGAGGAGAGATGGCAATCTTAATTAATACCATCAGACACAATATGCATGGAACATCGAGAAATACTCAGCTCCATTGCATCTTACATGAACATCTGTGTCCTGTTTAATAGTGTTTTCCCAATTCTTGTGTGTACATTCCTTATATTATAGACTGTTTTATTTTGTTTCATTTTTTCGTTTTGATTGTTATTTTTGTTTTAATGTCTGATAGTAGAAAATAAGATGGCTGAGAAAGTTTATGCATGCCATTAATATTTTGTCATTCAGAAAGAGCTGATTCTTTAAGCCCATCCCTCAGTTCTTTTATTTTACAGTAAAGCACCTCAAGTTTGATTGTTAGTTTATGTGTAAGTGAATTTACCTCATCGTATGCCTTTGAACTGATTCAAATGCATCACCAGTTATTCGATATAAATGTTCAAATTGTGATGATTGCTATTGTTGAAGTTGAAGGTGTTTTGTTTTTTTTTCTTTCTTTATTATATTTTCCTGATGTATATAACTTAAAATAAGATACATTTTATAATATTTTGTACATACGAAAACTGTTGATTAGTTGTCTGCTTTTGATGTAAAGGTTTATTCCTCTTTCAGCATTTTTTTTTACATGTGTGCGTGTGGAGTTTCTTTTCATTACAGCAAGGGATGGGCAATTTAAAGGGTTTTATTATTTTTTTTTCTTTTTATTAATGGTTTGGAATGAGGGTCTTATTAACATGTCCATTATTTCTTCCTAACATAACTCTTAGTGTAAATATTTATTTAAATTCAATTGTTTACTCAGTATCAGCCTTTTTTCCTTTTGTTTTTGTAAAAATATTTGTACCCAGTATCTGTTATTAATTTACTTCAAAACAGTTATTATAAAAAAATGCCCTCTTCATCTTAATATCACATTCTCTACTTATTTAAAGGGCAGTTGATAAAACGAAAATACTTAAAATGTATTAGGTTTAATAATTAAAAAGAAAACTCTCAGTATTTTCACTGTTTTATGCAGATTTGACTAGTAAATTAAGTGTGTTTTAAACTAATTGCAGAATCATCAATTATATACAAATTCTTAATTTTTGTAAACATTTACAAAATAATTTTGAATTATAGTTATTTGTTATATAAACTTCAAAAAATATGTTTCTACATGGGCTGAAAGTATCCAAAAATTAAGACATATTACTTCATTAAAATGTTAAAAGCATCAGTAACATTTGACAAATTACCTGTCATTTCTTTCCACAAAACTTAGTTTTGTTAGGAATTTAATAGTGCCCTCTTTCCATTTATATGTATTTTATCCATTGTTATTTACAGTGACAATTCCAGTGCTAGTAAAACTGGATATTCAAAGAAAGTCCTTTTAAATACTGTAGATGTGAAGCAGGCTTAAAACATAGACTAGATATTTTATAATTTTCTCATTTTGCAGTATATTTTAAGATGACGGGAACATAATAAAAGACTAACAACAATATCATTAAACAAAAGGCTAACATCAGGTTTTGTGAATTTCCTGAAATGTAAGAATTAAGATGGAACATTGTTTCATTATCATTGAATATATTCTATATAGGCCACTTTAAAGAATCTCCATTCTTCAAGCAGGAGAATTGTTCCTTTGTGGAGCCAGCTATTCCATTCTATTAATTACTGATTTTTCAATTCAGATTAATAGTAAACAAAAGTTCTAATTTTCTGAAGCCTAAAATACTGAATCAAAAACAACAACAATAAATTACTTGAAATAATCAGCCCACAAAGTTTTTCTGATTAGTTTCCCTAGATTAGTTGTATTCAATTAAATGTATGCTAAGTTTTAACTATAAATATATTTTTTTTATTTTGAGAATTATCTGCAAATTAATTACAATTGTTAAGAATTGGAAAGTAATTGGAACAATTAATTTTAAATTGCCACTGACTTAATATGAAATCATGGATTTACTAGTCATTTTTGTATAAAATGCTAACATTACTGAATCTCACATTTGTTAATCTTAAAATGTCAAAATTTTGTTTACATTTAAAACTATATAAAGTACTAAGATTACACTAGTTTTAATATATTTCATGAAGTCAGCCTTGTTTCATGTTTCCACGGAGACGTGACTTAATGGAAATCTTACTCAACCAAAAATATTCATAACTCCTCTGTAGTATAAATGGCTGTAATCTTTTCCTATGAAGAATCTTATTTCAACATGTAAGCAATTTCTTCATGAGAACAATGATTGGTCATTAGCATACAGGTGGGAAATTAGGGCCTTAAGACTGACGATTTCAAAGTGTCACTGTAGGCAGAAAAATAAATATACGGAACCAGATAGTTAAACGTGTACATTGCATACAATGAAGGTGAAAAAAAATGTGAGAAAAGCAACAGTTCAAAAGTTTTTGAAAGTTATGACGAAAAAGAAAAAAAAATCCTGACAGTGTGACATTTTGATGTTAGTATAGTAGAAATTAACATTTTTAATCTTGTTAAATAAGAAATAGTTTCTTAAGCTTCTTACAGGGCCTTATTGAAAAAAGTAAACTGCCTTAAAAGTACACTTGAGTTCAAATTTTGTACTGGCTTTAGTTGACATTTGTCATTTTAAAATACTGACATGTAAAAGCAGCTTCATTACTAAAACTTATGCTTTTATATGCTTATCAGCAAAAGTTTGCTAGCTCTTTATGCTGCACTTACTACCTTTAGTTAATATGCCTAAAATTAACAATTGTATCTTAAATTGTAAGTGGCTAATGTGATTGCATGACATATTCAGTACTTACAATCAGTATGGCAGGTTGCAACTACTATCAGCAGACAGAATGAAGGAGGTTCTAATACCGTCACTAAGTCATTCCACTATACTAATAATAATAAAAAAAAGAGCAATTTTAATACAATTAAAATATCCAAAAGGATTTTTTAAAGCCATTATCTATGTTGCATTTTACTTATCTATAATTTCCTTTTTTTTTTTCCCTCAGTCTTAATTTTTGCTTAGCTATATTCTTGCCAATGTTCATAGTTTGTATTTGCTCACCTTCTTGTTTGTTTTAATGAATTGTTTTACTAATAAATGTAGCTTTTTACTAAAAGAATGTTTTGATTCTGTAGATTGAAAACGTGTCAAAAATAAAACTTGATGACAATAAATCATTAACCATTTAAAATATTAACTATATAAATATTTTGCACTGTATTAAATTTGTCATCTTCTTTGGGGAAGGATAATACACTGTAATTTTATTCGTACTAGATTTAAATTATGTCTACTATTAAAGAAATCCGCTTTCCTTCATCTTTTGACATTGTCTTTGCAATCTGTAATAATTATTTCTCCTTAATACAAAATCATAATATTTAAAAGCATAATAAGATATTTCTTTTCTTACATTTAAGTTCAAGAAAGACCTTACAGATAATTAATTATGCCAAGTTGATATCCAAGGATTATTGCGTTTTATAATCAATACTCGTCTATGCAAAAAATATATACTCTAATGAAATGAATGTTATTATAATTACTTTGGCATAACTGTTATCATACAATAGCATGCTGAATAGCTGCAAATTATTAAAAGCAATTCACAACTTGAAGCTTTTTTATTTTATTTTTAGTTTGTTGAAATTCATAACACTTATAAACTCCAAAGTTCAACTTGGTCATAGTCAAACTTAAATGTCATTTATATTTGATCAGAATTTACCAAGTACTTATTGCTATTATTATAACCAAAGACAGATTTTGTGATCAAATATGACACTGTTCCTTCTAAGATGAGAAACATTGTTTCAGTTTGCTTCACAAATTCTCAACTCTGATTATAACATATGCAGATCTTGGTATTGTCAAGATCAGGCCTCAGGGAAGGAAAAAATAATAAAACAAGTTAAATTTGCAGTTAGCATCTTTGTATGTCCTAGGCCACTAATTCTACAGTGTTTGCATTCCAAACTTGGTTTTTAATCTCCTATGATGAAGGAAGACCCGAGATATCCTTAAATAAATTATTTGTTTTGCTACTGTTTGAAAGATCTTATAGATTTCAATTATTTGAATTTTGTACATTCCACTTTTTGTCCTTATCACTGCCAAAGAAGCAAGATAGGAATACACCAGTCTTCACCACTCAGAAATACAAACCAAGAAAAATTAGTATCAGTTAGACTATTGGAACAGTTTTGCCAATAAAACATTGACTGTGCTTTGTGAAATTGTAATAAAACCAACTATCGTAATTTATAATTTTGGCTATTACTGTGAATTTTATGATTGTGAAAACAAAACTGTAAAATAGTTTTCCCCCTATTTCTTTTTATTTTCTTTTAGTCTCACTCTAAATATACATGTACAAGAATCAAGTCTTAAAAGAAATGTAATTAATAAGATTGGTGTTGTAGTTGTTCTCATTTTTCTACTTGTTCATATACACAACCTTAAAAACAGTATGGTTTAAAAATTACTTATATATACAGGTATATTACTTTTATATTGTAATAAGTATAAGTTTGCTTTATAATAGTTTTAAATATAAATGAAATTGGCAGTAGTCAGTTCTGAACTTACATTCAATCTTCATTTTTTGAAGCAGTATTTTTTAGAAACAAAAACTCCTATTTTGAATGTAGATTTGCAAGCTATTACAATGGTGTTATTATTATTAATAATAATAATAATAATTTTGAATTATAGGATTAATAACTTCCATAGAACATAGCATTTGTTAAAATTTTGATTAGACAGAATCTTGACTATAAAAATTTTTAATGTTCTGATACAGAAGTAGAAGAAATATTTATTTTATTATTTTCAACAAATTCTCAGTATCTAAGCAGAAGTGATCAACTTTGTGTAAATTCAGCTTGAAACATATTTCCTTATTGTTAATTTTAATTTTGACAATTAGTTAATTTTTTAACATTATATTCATAAATTAAAGGAGGCCAAAAAAAAAAAATCTTTTTTTTTTTTTTTTTTTTTAGTCATTTCTATGTAATTTCAGATTTTTAAAAGATCTCTCTTAAATTGAATATAGCTTAACTAATTTAGAAAAATTTTGCAACTAAAGAAATTCATTATACTTAAAAACTAACAAGGAAATAAGATCAGCATACATTAATATACAGGGTGTCCCAAAATTAGTTCAATAAACTTTGGGTGGTTATGAAGGACCAAAATGAGTAATTTTTTTGTCAGTTAATCCATGTCCACAAATATGGATTACCAATTATGGATATTTGGAAGTACAGATTTCTAATCTTCACAAATCACGTAACCAAAAAAATGCAAATTTTCATTAACTACTAACTTTTTTGAGTCGTCTTTTCAGTTAACAGAAAACTACAGAAACCAACTCAATCAAATATTAATACTACTAACACTGTTGACTCTTACAACAATATAAATTTTAACTCATTTTTAGAGTTAAATTTATATACTAATAAATTGGATATTTTTAGCTAATTTTGTAATGTTCTTTGTTTTTCTTTAAAAAAGCACATGAAAATCTTAGTTGGTTTTGGGGTTTTTTCCCCATTTTTGGATGCAAAGTGGGGATTACAACCCCCTCAGTATGCCAATGCATGTCGCACATTAGTAGGATGGATAGGAAAAAGTTACCAAAAGAAATCCTCCAGTAATAAAATTAATTGGGTAAAGACTGGATAGGCCTAAAATATCATCAAATAAAAAAGAACAGACTATTACTCTTAATTCACTGAAGATGATGATGAAATTTTTCAAGTGTATAGAACATTCATATACCAAATTCTAGAAAGACAACTTAAGTTTACTACGAAGCTACTTAGTGTAGGTGAATCATTCTGCAAAGTCCTGTTATGTAAATACTTTATTGGTTTTTCAATAGAAACAAAAAGTCTTAATTAGGGTGACCAGATATCCCATATTTTATGGGATTGTCCCATTTCCTGATAAATTTAATATTGGAGGCATAACTGTCCCATATTTTAATGCAATTTCAAGATAACTATTTTTCCGCATTTCTTAGTTCTATTTTCAACCGTGGAGAATGTGAGAAATTGTGAAAAAAATAAATGTATTTCACTTTAATCATCTACATTGAGTGATTCTACAGTGCAATATTGAATCATTCATTGAGCATTTCTGTACTGTAGTTACCAATACATTTCCAACAATGGATATTATGCTGACGTTTAGGCTTTAGATTGATTAGTTACTATGTGCAAAAATGTCTTATTCATGTACCTGCTATAATATGAATATGTTCATATTAACGCTTGAGTATCCATTACAATTCAACCTAAAGAAACACTTTCTTTTATGCCATTATATAATTGTAAATAATATTTATAAACAAATTTATGAAATTGTGTTATTACTTTAACATAGCCATTCATGTGGTAATTACAATTAGAATTGATCTCAGAAATTGATACATATTTGCAAGTAAGCATTTGAAAATAATGAAAAAAGTAGATTAAAGTTTGAAACTGTGAAGGCTTTGATTATTGTGAAGACACACTTTCAAGAAGTATCCTGTACTGATTTTTACAACACACTTAAGCAGAATACCAAACTCCTTCAAGATATTAAATTCTCAGCCAAATACAAGAGTGGAGCAGCAGACAGCAGTCTGCTTCTCAGAGTAGAATTTTATTTTTTCCAAATAAGTAATACAAATAATAAAGTGTTGGTTGAGTTTGTCTGCTACATTAAAATGACCCATACTTTATTTTCAAAATCTGGTCACCCTAGTCTAAATTAAACAGTGGAGTAATATGGTGTTAACCCCCCTCCCCCTTTCTTTTAATGGTAAAAAGTTAAAGCCCCACTACAGGCCTATGTAGCCCTTGGGGTCGCTGGAGGTAAAGCTCCTGGAGTTCCGTGACGGACAGGACTAAGTTGAGGTCGGGTGGTCATCCTGACACCCGCCTGCCTTTAGTCTCCAGGAAAGGAGCCCGGTACCCATTCAACAGAGGTCTGGGTAGACCCAGCCTTGGAGAGGAATGAAGCATGGAAAAAATCCCCGTCCTCCACCGAGGCCAGGGATCAAACCCACCACCTCCAACTCATAGTTAAGCGCCCTTACCCACTCAGCTACCGAGCTCACCAGTAATAAAGTAGCAATCCAAAAACAAACAAAATATTTTCAATGGAATTAAACAAGAGATTTAATGCGTTAGAACATTTTTTACAGTAAAATAAAACAAGAACGCACGTAACTAAACAAAACAAAAATTCACTGAGCTATTTTAAATGGACTTTGTAATGACTTTTTGAACATTATTATTTTTTGAAAAAAAAAAAAAAAAAAGCGTATTTTCTAAATATAACTTTTATTTTGTATGTATTAATTGGAGGGCTCAGAAGCCAATCAGTGTAAGTCATTTTTTTTTAAATTGAAATTTTTTCTGAAGTCATACTCTAATGTTTATACTTTCGGTTGACAAAGTGCCCAAATCACTCCTCCAAGTTTATAGTTATGTTATCTTTCAATAAAAAAATCATTCTTCAAATTTACAAACGTTGTTATTTTTTTGGTACGTAATTTTAAAAAACCTATTTCATTTTTTGGTTTATTGACTTACACTGATTGGCTTCTGAGCACTCCAATTATTAAGTAAAGAATTTTAAACCTAATTGTACCGTTTATGGGATAGATTTTTCGCAGAACCCGTTAAAGAGTTAATCACATAACCAAGTACTAAATCAGTTCTGCTAGGAGCAAAATTTCAAACACCTACAAATTATTTACATTCAAGAAGGGCAAATAAATTGGGAATCGTGGATGATTCCATTAAACCCTAATATTTCGACTACATAATTTTTGGATACTATCCACAGTGAGCAACATGAAAACAGGTGAAAGTTTTGTTGTTAAACAAGAATATAGATCAAATATCAGATCTCAACCTTAACATGACACATATGAAGGAAAAATCCCTTATAAAAGATTATATTATTTATATCTCCAATCATCATGACCCACTCCTCTTTCAGATCCAAGTTACGGAATATTATATAGGATTCCAGAGCTCTGAAAAACTCAATGAAAAGTGACACTGGCAAGAGAGGCCAATGTTCAAGATTCTAAAAGCTACAACCAGGGTTCTGAACCATAAAAATTGCAAAAATATTAAGAGAATGATACAAAGTTTTCTCAGTATAGCAATGTATCCAATTTAGAACTTGTAATTAAAAATACAGAAAACAGATATGGGGGGAGAACAATTATTTCAGATAATTATAAATAAACTGTCTAATATGAAGCAGATACTAAATTTTATTCTAAATATCAATTATCAAACTTAAGAACATCTAAACCAATAAAATTCATGTATTAAAAAAATTACAAAAAAAACGTCGAAATCAATGTGGAGCCCGAAACCCTTTATTTTAAAAAAATTACAAACATCAGTTAATAACTATGAATTCACTATACAGAACTCTTTCATTTAACAGTAAATATAATTACAAAATGCATATATTAGTCTGAAATTACTTTCACAACATCATATGAAAGTGTGTTTCTATCCAATATATTACCATCTTATTACCACACCTTACTAACTCTTTAAGAAAAGAACACTGTATAGAGAATGATGGAATACATAAAAATTTAGATATTAAAGAAGAACTAAATAAGACTACGATGCTGTTCCATAGTCAAATCCTTTCGTAATAATATACCATAAGGGAGACCCACAGTAACAAGTTAAAATCAAGTAAAAAAGAAAACTTATTCAAATTCCAAACAACATTAAATGAAAGAAATTCAAGACAGTTTTAATGTTGTCTTTCAATGCCACTATCAGTCAACTACATATTTTATGAAATCCTAACATCCTTAGAGGGCAAGGCATTTCAAATCCTATTAAAGAAAATACAGTTCCACATGCGGAAAAACCCTTGAGGTTAAACAAAGAACAGGAAGAAAAGAATGTGTAACTTATAAAACAAAGGGAAGAAAAAAAAAATCTTTTGAAGTCAACATTTAAATGTCTGAACAATTTTACAGAAAAAATTAATTGAAGTATCTTCAGTCCTGACGGTATCTTTGACAACATGATCATTCATTTAAATGGTAAAAGCAGAATGAAAATTGTCACTTAGGAACACCACTATATAGAGGAACTTGAAATGGAAAGGGTTACGATGGTCTTAATCATTCAACCCAAAAAAAATGTTGTGATTTTCTTTTTCCGGATTGGGGGGGGGGGGGGATTGTTACAAACAAAATGACAGCTTTCCAACAAAAAAAGGTTCAACATGCTAGATTTCTTCCAATTTTGGAGGCAAATGAGAGTGTTATAATCCCTCTAATCCTCCCCCTTAGTACACCATTGTAGAATATCCTTCAACTATGACTTGAAAGCATGCAATTAAGTGTTCCCAACAAGAAAGTCAGTGAACAACTAAGTCAACCAAATATCCATATTCTCACTTTCGTTAAAAAAATGATAATAAAATTTACATTTTTACCATCATTCAAGATAAAACAACTCAAAACTAATAGCTTAATATGTAGCATTAATATTCATCAAAGGATAAAAAATTGAATGTAATAAATATCTTCAACATCTAAAATTTACATCTATATTAACATATAAATAATGTTTGAATGTCTAATTAGGGTGTCAGTCCACCATCCTGAAAATTGCTTATGAAGCTCATTAAATATTTTTTGAATGTGGTCCACATTTTTTCTCCTTAATTGGCCTTTCCCTGGCTGAAGCCATCCACTCAAAATTGTTAAAAAAAAAAAAAAAAATTCAGAACTAGAAACTTGTGTTCTAACAAACTGAATTTGAATCTGATTTAATGTCAGGAAGAAATACCACAAGAGAAATTTTTCAATTAGACACTACATTGAAATTCCTTCATTACAAGAGCACATAAGGGCACTAGAATTACTAAAATATCTGGAGGTTTTCAGTGTCATTTGAAGCCATTTTCTTTCCAACCTCCAAATGTTTTTGTGATTTAATTGCCCTTATGTGCTGTTCTAGTGTAGCCAGAAGTGTGGCATCCCGATAACAGAAAAGTACCTTACGGCAAATGAAAAAGGCATCATGAAATGTACTGAGGAAGGGGGGGGGGAGAAGTAGGAGAAACTTAAAATAACTGGAATGATAAACAAAATTACCTTAAAAAAATTCTGTCTATCTAGTAAATACACTTCCTCTGCAATCACAAGATTAAAGATCTTGTCTGACAGAATTTCTGCCCTGTCAATCCATAAGTACTCCAATATTGTAACCATACAGAAGAAAGATACTAAAGCAATTTTCATTCAAAAGAATTAACTCTATTCCAACCATAGATTATCAATTTATTCATAGAATGGAATAGATTCAAAGTAGTACTATATGCAGCACTATAGTGATCCATTCCAACCTCAATAAATCATGTAAATAACTCATTAAACTATACGAATCATCACTTGATTATCAGTTAAAGAAACCTGACAGTACATTACGTAGCTCATATATGGCTTATTTCTATTATTTTAATACTTATTGAAATTTACTGACTAATTGTTTAATGGAAAATGGAGGGGGAAAAAATCATTTCAGTTTGTAAAATGTTTAACTGATTTTTAATTTTGAAGGGTCTGTGAAAATTAATAATTGTGAAGTATAATATTTTGCTTAACATAAAAGGAACTATTTAGATTTAAAGAATTTATTTGTATATTAGTTTTTTTTAATCAAGTCTAAGGAAATGTAACTTAATTTACTGACTTCTCTTTATTTCTGTCAACTATTTCTACATAGGCCTGTAGACAGGAGGGGGACAGGACTCTCAATGCCTGTCCTGGGATAATTTTTGTCCGTCTAGCATGGTTTTAGAAAATAACAACAAGGAGACATAAATATTGAAGTATAAAATGTTTGTCATCAAGTGTGGAGTCACCATTTGAATTATTAATAATTCTAGAAATTATTAGGCAAATAAAAGAAATCTATTGTTTGGCTTCGATTTATCGGCTGTCTAGCTTTTGGAAATACTACTCCATTGAACATTGAAACAATGAACAGTGCTGCATCACTGCCACCTGTGAGTCAACTTTTTCTACTTTGACAGCCATTAATCGGCCTCAAAGGCTTTCAATGACCCATCCAACAATGTCACATCTAGTTTTCTTATCATTTGAGGGGAAACACACAGAAAGCATAAACATTGAAACAGTACTAAAAAAATTCAATAAGAGTAAACAGAGAAGTTTACAACTGCTTTAAGGGAACCGTGAAGTCCATATACCGTTCAAATTCAAATTACTATTTTTACTTACTATTATCATCAAAATATTTTAAATATCACAAAAATACTTTAAATCCGTACACACATTTATATCTTGACTTTTTATAGTCTTACCCTTTAAAAAAGAAAAAAAAAAAAACTTTAATAATTTCTCTTATATCTATACATATCCGTTACTCATGCGTGCGTATTTCGGGGGGGGGGGGCGAAACCTCCTCCTCCTCTTGATAAGTAAAAATAATTCTGTAATTATAAACTGTCGCCCTATTTTATTCATGAAAACACAATCACCCTTTTAGAAACGGGTATTAGAGATATAATTAGAAAATAATTAAATGTATCTGAATAATACTTAACCTTCTGTACCCAAATCACGAACAACTATGCCGAACAAGCGCTTTCCCTCGTAATTAACATAAACTACAGGGTGGCGCACATAAAACGGCCCCAATAGGTTTCAAGGTATATGTTGTATGTTCACTATAGACAGTATTCAACGCTAATGATCATGCTCATGTGATGATATCCGCTCCAGATATTGTTTGTCACAGTCACGCATGCGCTGATGAGTGTTGTTTAGTATTCGTCAGTCAGTGTGTGAGTAATGGCATATTCAATTCCACAACGCATGTTTATTATGAAGCAGAATGTTCGCACAAATTCATTCGTGTTGGTTGTGAACTTTATCACTGCATGTTATCACTTCACTGCTGCAAGGACAATAAGTAAACCTCTCTGGCCACCCCATTCTCCTGACTTATCACTGTGTGACTTTTATTTCTAGGGATTGCTGAAATGGAAAGTATACCGCAAGAACCCTCGCACCTTGGATCAGTTGAAAACAAACATGCGGCAAAGAGATTGCCTGCATTACGGCTACAGAATTGAGGAGTGTATTCCTGAACATGCTGGGGAGGGCGGGGAAATGCATCGAGGCTGATGGCAGCATCTTCCAACAATAAAGTCTGAACATGACAATAAAAATATACTGGCTATAATGTATAGGTAACATGGACAGGAGCGATAGCAATAAATAATGTCCATTTTCAGAATATACCTTGAAACCTTTTGGGGCCAGTTTTATGTGAGCCACCCTGTGGTATACACACAGTTCAATTCTAATATTGGCTTTTTTTCCTATTCCTGTTGGAGCTTTGAAATAATACTAATATGTTATTTAAAGTGCAAATATAAAAGTGTATTGTGTTATTTCTGTTTTGTTTTTTTTTTATTTCTGCAATCCTTAAAAAGAATAGCGTGTCAATTATTATTACTTGCGAAAAATCCCAATAGGCTTCCTACCATGCTATCCCAATGTGCTGTTGTTTAAATATTGGGTTATCAATTAAAAAAGATTATTTTTTACATCAAAACATAGTCTAAAAACTATGTCTTTTAAGGTTAAAATTTTCAAAATTTTCCAGGGGAGGGCCCTCGCACCCTACGCTATGCTGGGGGATATTCCATACCCACCAGACCCCCCCCCTTAGAATGTTGACCACCGCCCCCCCTCCCACCTTTAATCCACCCCTGCCGTTAAGGCAAATAAAAATTTGTAAAACCAGTTACCATTTATAATTAAAAATATGTACATCGTTGATTAAGTGGAAAGGAAATACATTTTGATGTACACTTACAATGATATGTGTTCCTTTTTACATTAGATTCTCTGTGATTATAATTATTTATAAACCGAAATAAATGTTTACCAAAAATGTGTTTCTTTTGTTTAAACTCATTTTCTTTGTGTAAAGATATATGGGTAAAGAAAAAAAAAAAACTGTGAATACTTTTGCCCCCCCCCCCCTAAAACTAGTTCTTGCTACAGGCCTGCTTCCAACAGCACTTCGTTTATTAGAGATCAATAAAGAGAAAAGGTTAGGATGAATCTATAAATCAACTAGCAAAATATCCGTGCTTCATGCAGGTTAAAAAAAGAACTTTGTCCTGATGTGGAGAAGGAGATCACTTTAAACCTTTCCTAGGTGGTAAAAAACCACGATAGTTATAAATTAATGGTATATTCGTATTTTGTAATCCGAAAACCCCATAAACATCAAATTTTATTGAGATCGGAGGACATAATACTTCCTGCCCTCTTAGAGAAAAAAATGGCAATCAAGTACGTATCTTTTCGATTTTGACAAAGAATACTCATGTCAAATTTCATGTTTCCAACTCAAATGGTTTCCAAGATATGCATATCCTTTAAGAAAGTTGGTCATCCTCCCCCCAATTTATACCCTTTAGGAGTGGTATTTCCAAAAATCCTTTCTTAGTGAATGTTTTCGTCATAAGGGGAGCCCATCCCTAAAATTTCGAGCTCCTAGGATCTGCAGTTTTGGCTGTGTGTTGATGAGTAAGGGAGTCAGTCAGTGAGGTTTGCCTTTTATATATTAAGGTTTAATTTGGATGTTATGTATTATTTAACTGTTAGAATTCCTTTAAATTACCTTAGATATATTTTAGATTTTTTATTAATTTTTATTAAGTGTTGATAATTTTAAAACTGAATCGTAGAGAACCATGGTTTTATCTTCTTTTACTGATCTTGAAGTTTAATTTAATTGCATATTCATAATTACAAAGAAGTTAAAGAATCTCTATTTTCATAATAGCATAGCATTTCCCAAAATGTCATCCCAAACCATGAAAAAGTTAAAAATTAAAAAATGAAATAGCAAACCATAAAAACAAATTTGATCTTCTTAAATCAAAGCTGAAGGAAGTTGTAATTTCATTCTAGATTTTTTTTTTTTTTGGCTCATTCACTTAAAGTTTTGACCTCGCCTTCTAAAAGAGATTGGTTGTCTATCTGCTCTGTATACATTCTCTTTGACTATGAGGCAAATTCTGCAGTGATTGCCTATGACACTATAAGTAACAGAGTGCATGTTAGTTTTTTAAATTTTTCATTTAAGGTTTTTCTTTTCTTACTCCTTCTCTTCCCATCCCTCCCAATCTCAATGTTTTCAATGCATCTCATTGGCTCCAGATATTTCTTTGTCCAAACAGTATCAGGCACATTCAGTTTTAGATAAGGGGATCGAGAGGGCGTCAGAAAAGGTTTCCCATGCATTTCTAAAATATTTGCTGAAAAACTTTTTGAAGCTTTAAAACTTTGCCTGCTGCTAATTTTTTTACATCTCAGTATTAGGTCAATAGTAAAGTTGAGATTGGATTGGGGATCAAAGGGAGAAAAATTTCCCCTCTCCATTTGTCAAAAATATGTAGATAAATATTTGTTTTTTTTAAAAAACTTCCACACTGCCAAAGTTTACATATAATACCAGTAGGTCCAGCAGAAAACTGAGATAGAGTCAGGGACTACGAAAGGATAAGAAAAGATCAGACACACACACACCCTTTTAATAAACTTTTAAAAGTTTGCATGCCATAATGTTGGGTTAAGATTCTCCCTAACACTGCAATTCCCATTGTTTGGTTGCTTCAACAACTACATTTCAATAATAAACTGTTATCTCTGGAATGCTCTGTAATTCCAATGTTGGGCTGTGGTAGTTATTGTCTAATGAAAAAACATCCTAAGTGCAAGTGTTTTCTTGACAGCTTCAGTAGAGTTTTGAAAAATGGAGGGGAGTACAGTGGACAAATATTGGGTCCAGTAGCCCAATGGTTTAGATCTGGACTGAGGACTGGAGGAGCCAGATTCAATTCCCAGTAGTGGTCAGGATTTTTTCCATGGTTCTTATTCCTCCATGTGGAACCTAGGATTCACCCAGCCCTCTGTCAAATGGGTACTAGGTTTCTAACTCAGAGGTTAAAGGCATGCAGGTGTCAGAATAACCATCAGACCTCAACTAGTCCATTGAGTATCTTGGAGCCTACATGGCCTGAATTGGAACACCTTTACCTTTACAGTGAACAAAACACTGAATTTTCCTGAGCAACATCAGAGAAAAAGGTTATTTGAATTACATAAATAGTAAAATGTTTTATATTAGTAGAATGAAATTTTTGTTTCATGTTGGTTAAAAAAAAAACAACATTAAATTTCAACTAACTTTTTTATCTACTATTTTTTTTTACAAAGCAAATACAGTAGAGCCCCAATTATCCGCGAGCGGATGATCCGCTGTGCAAATTATCTGCGAGCTCCGCAAAATTTTTTTTTAATTACGAATTTCAAAAAAAACAATTTTAATCCAAGCCAACAACAGGGAAAATACAATAGGCCCTACAGTGCAAAGGTCGAAAATTACCGACAGGTTTATTGTGCATCGTAATCCAATAGGCCTTCTCGGAATTTACGGATGCAAACGTAGAGCAAAGGTTTCTGCTTTACTGTACATATTTTAAAAGTTTAACATATTATGTTTTTTGTACAATAAAACGTAGTTTTTAATGGTGAAATATTTATTTTCATGTTTACACCTCATTTTTAGTCTTTTTTCGGGTTATTCGCGATTTTCGTTATCCGCAAAGCCCTTGCCACCCAATTCCGTGGATAATCGGGGCTCTACTGTAGATATAACTTCATATTATAATTTTAAAAAAAAAAACATTCTAATTCTGACTTTTCTTCAATCTCAATATCAAATATTTTGCTGAATACATACTAAGTTCAAAGGCACTAAAATCATTAAGGCCCAGGCTGTTAAAAAACCTTGATGTATCCCTATGGGTACTTAACTAAAATAAGTCATTTTTTCCTTTAGAACTACTGAGCAATTGCACAAACAAATTGATGTCAGTACAGCATCACAACAGAAAACTGTTTCAACACTCACCATGCAACATGCATTTCTGGAGGAACCGATGAACCAAGCTTAATAGAAGTAGTTGACTAAGATTCTATTTTAATATCACCGAATTAAAAAAGGTTTTGGAAAAGCTGACGTGAAATGAATCAAACCATATAATTTATGACAATCAGGAATGATAGATTTAAAAGTATTCTGATTAATAATTGGATTTTTAACATGATCATATATCAAATCATTGAGAAACTTTGAAATTTGTATTGTAGCTAGAATTGCATTACAAAGAGTTGTCTCTTCTTTTATACTGACCACCCTTTTTTAAACTGGTTACATACATTTTTATTGTAT
This sequence comes from Thereuonema tuberculata, assembly GCA_023159025.1. Classification (NCBI taxonomy): domain Eukaryota; kingdom Metazoa; phylum Arthropoda; class Chilopoda; order Scutigeromorpha; family Scutigeridae; genus Thereuonema; species Thereuonema tuberculata. The sequence continues at coordinate 134,193,343 of JAFIDM010009631.1, read as the reverse complement.
GTGCCCTATCACAGCAATGGATAGCCAAGGATTCTCTCTCCGCTTATTCTTTGGGCTAATAAAACTGTTTCATGCCGTTAAACATAATTGAAAGACCTTACTTTAGTTAACAACAAAAGAACTGAAGGTGATGATGCTGTTGGTCGACTCTCAGTGCTGAACAATAAGAGAGTACTTTGTAATAAGGACTTTTTGATTTGATGCAGAAACAGATTCCACTCAAATGTGCTCAAATCATTCAACCCATTGATGTAAGATTTTTCATATTTTATAAAAAACTTAAAGTTTATCCCCAATAAACCCATTCCTTCAAGTAACTTCATCATCTCACACCGGAATATTAACTACCTTTTTAAGTTCAGTGTACCTCTAATCATTCAATATGATTTTGTCATTTACTCAACTGATTCAATTTCCATTCAGTTCTGTTTTGACACAAGTATTCTGGACATCTGTATTATTTGGAGTAACATCAGTTTTTTCACTTGTCACTGTCTAAAGTCATTTTGGCAGCCTGTGCCATTTGTTCATCTTCTCTTAATAACAACATTAACAAATAACATTAAGCAACATTGACAAATAAATTAATTACCAATGTTCTATGTAATTAAGGCAATCCACTTCAATTTCTCAATTTAATACGCTGGTTTCTTCTACATGTCAACTATTAAAGTTGGTGGATTGTTACAACAAATAATATTCTTTAAGTTATTTATTATTATAAAAGTTTCAAACCATGGGTTTATTATTATTATTTTTATGTTTGTATGTTTCAAACCTTGGGTTTCCCCAGCAAAAACAATATGGCGGGTCAAGGACCAAAGCACAGATTGCCAAGTGTAAAGATGTGTGCAAGAATGATTAGGGATGTGTGCTTGTGTCCATAAATTTCCTAACTATGCGTGTAGTGTTAATTATTATTATTATTAATTACGGTCTTTGGTTATACGGTGATCCATATCGGAATAGGAAAATGAAACCTTTAACATCTTTAAGATTGAAGCGTCGGACGTTCCCCATTGTTTATTGATGAACCCTATTGTTTATTGAAATAATTAATTGTCACCTTAATGATTAAAAAAATTGTCTGAAAGGCTAAGTTTCAATAGAAAACAAAAATAATTATATTAATAATCATTATTAACCCTGTAAAATAATAATCATTATTATCAAAAGCAACTAATCGCGCTTTTATTAGGCAAAATGGCGGCGGCCAACGGTGAAACGGAGATGCCAGGTGGTAGCTAAGAAATTTATAAACTTGCTAAACAGATAGTTTTGATTGCATCTAATCTATTAATTTTTTATTTATTTGAGGCTGATAATATATATCGGAAAAACTTAAATTTCTAATAGATATTTTGCAATTATGTGTATTGGGTTAATGGTTTTGATACAATGCTCTTAGGTTTGCTGTTAATCGTATTCATGGATATCAATTATCCATGGTACAATAGTAAAATATCATTAAAATCCAGATTAAGAATAGCAGAAACTCACATAATATTAAATGTTTATCCTAAAAATATGACCGGGAATGATAATACAATCCCATGACATTTATTGTATTGGAATGTGTATCAAACCTGTTTGCATTTGCATTTATTCTTATAAACGTTGCTAAGACCAGAAATGGCCAGAAAAAGAAACATATGGACAACAAAAGCTTTAGAGTGGCAAAAGGAATGTTCAATTGTGATGTTAACGCCAATGAAGATACTCTGATCAGAGAAATTGGCTCGATGTTTGAGAAACCAAAACATTTAAATGGCGAAGGAGAAGCAGTGGAGTTAAAATTTATCAGAATAGTAATCTTAAATTTAATAGTCTTGATACATTTTCTTGGAATTTATTTTTTCTATTTCTGATTGTAAGATTCTTCTAATTTTGCATATTATTGTTTTATTCTCACAATTATTATTCCAATCAAAAAAATAATTTAATTGATCGTGTCATGTATTCAATTGCAATGCTTAGTTTACTCAGAAAACTACCTTAATATTTTTCATGACTTTTTACCTTAGAATTTGAAGGAGAGAGAGAAAAAAAACTTTATAATTTCGTAGAACTATAGGGAAGATAAAATAATGCACTTCTATAGGAAAAAAAAAAACAACTTTTATTTTCTGACAAATTATGTTTATGTAAATAACTGATAAGCAATGAAAATTTATATAAACTTACAAGTAGTTGAAATTTCACATGCTAAGAAGCATATTTTATAGTTTTAGATTTCAAAAGGAAATGTTCATACAAAATTGTAAGTCTTATGTTTTTTGTTTCGATCACAAGATATAATCCTACTTCTTCAAAACAGTATCACATTCACTAAGTTAGAATTTGATAAATTTCAGATACTATTTTAAAAAAACAATAATATAATACAAATTTATTTACATTAACAGTTCAGTATTTGAGTATATTATTATGAAATTTATACAAACTACATAATGACAAGCATAAACATGAATAGACTTAAAACCATCAAAAATATAAAGTAACTGCATATTATCAAGAACTTAATTAACAAGAACACACACATATCACTTAAAATATTAAAATATATTAAAAACAATACAGATTGATTTGTGCAACTGATCGTTGCTTTCTTCAGTGCACATATAATGCAAAATAAACAAAATTAAAATTCATATAAAAATTAATTGGGCGTCCAATAAAGGTGATTGGTTCTTCTCTTTGCTTCATTAATTTTTATTTGGAGTTGTCTTTACATGTACACTGAAGAAAGCAATGATCAGTTGCAGAAATCAGTTTTTAATATATTTTAATATTTTAGTGGTATGTGCATGTTCTTATTAATTAAGTTCATAAAATTATTCCCGTGCGTTAAATGGTTAACTTTTAACCGCAAAGAAAAAAGGTGTAGGTTCTAATTCAACCAATCACAAAGCAACCTGTTGCCTTATTTCTGTCTGATCCAATTGGGATGGTTTCCATTTAATGATATATATAATGACTTAAGAGCATCTTCCATAAAACAACTTTATAATATAGAAATTTTGATTAGACATATATTTGTTGCCATTTGTCATTTTTCAAATATTGTTTTGTCTACTTTTAATGTAATTATTGAGTAAATTTTTGAATCTAGAAGGCATAGTCCATATCAATTCAGACAGGCAAAGAAAAAATCTTACCTTCATAGTCTCATTTTTATTTTTTTTTTAATTTAACATACGTTAAAATTCAGGAAAAAGTAGACAATGGTATTTTTTTGTTTTGTTCAAAAAAATTCCTGGCCTAGATACAGGGCGCCAAACATGGCACCTCGGGCGTCATTTCTCACTTGTGATTTTCGGCAAATTTTCGAAAGCTCTTATCTCTAGAATGGTTCAAGATATTTTGTTACTTTTTTTTTATTTGAAAGATAATATTTGTCTAATTAAAATGATATACTTCGTTTGAAAATGTGTGTTCAAGTTCTCTTGCTGTAGCCTTCTAAATTTGTTTTTGAAAAATCAAAAATATTTTTTTTTTTCAAAAATGCCAATTCCAAAATTTTTAATTTTTTGTCTGTTGATCAGAACCATAGGGTACTACATTTCCTGAAAAGGAGACCTTCCACTTTTGAGTTTAACATATTTTATAAACAATTGAAAATTTTGTCATTTATTAAACCAGTTTCCGTTACAACATATTCACATATTGGCCTCATGAAATAAAAATCTAAAGTTATTTGACATAGCATTTTAATTCTTAATAAAAATAAGTAACGGACACAGCTTTCAAACCTTATAAACATATAACAGGTTTCACAGCATACCACTTCTGTGCACTCTGCTTAGAACTGAAATTAGCAATTCAGTGAACTAAAAATTTGTTTAACTGTATCATTATTTTCCTTTGATATTGAGTGATGTCTTTCTGTTGAACCAATGGGAACTGGGGCATCCACAATCTTTAAAACATCGCGATTTGGAAGTGAGCATTGGTGGTGGTGTTGCTGTCTTGCAACTGGAAATCTATATCCAGCAGACGGTCCATGTGGTAGCATAAAGTTCACGACAATTTCATTTAACTCACAAATGATATCTATAACCTCTGCAATCCACCAGTTGCAGTCATACACACATGCCACAAACATCCCTCTTTGTAAGTTATGAATCTGAATATTCTCCTGCTGTTTCTGAGATCTTGGTTGTTCAAATGAAATTTCCTCTTTCTTGCTCTTTAAAGTCCGTCAAAATTGACACACTACACACATAAACAGACATCTCTAGATGGATGTGGAACCACCCACTTAGGTCTCAAGTGAATAAAATTTTGATCTTCTAATGTGAAATACAGGATGTTCCTTCTTATATATAGTGAAAGTTTCTTTTATACTACAAGTCATGTATCTTTTCACTTTCACCACTTTTTCTCCTGCAACTGTTATAGAAATAGTGTCTTTTTTGTTGGCGCTCTGGCGACAACAGTCCCATTTATTTTCCAGATAAAATGACTGTGCAATTTGAGCATGAGGTACAGTTACAGGTGACCATAATAGAGATCCGGATTTCCAAACACTCCTTTTGCAGACCTCACATTTCTTGTTTTGTCCACCATGTATTTTGTTGCAGATGGAATATGGTGCAAGATTTGTAACTTTGAAAGGGACTCTGGAATAATTATTAGAACTTGCACCTTTTCATTGTAGAATTCACACGATTTGACAGCTGAATTGATGTTTGATATAAATTCCCGACAAGTTTTACAAGCTTTTTTAGGTTCATTTTCTTCTGAAGATGGAATTTGTACATTGAATTGTTCGGTCAGTTTTCTTTTGCTGTACTCATCCACAGCTTCAGTAATTTCTCTTTCTTGATGCATACAGCTTACGACTTGACTTCAATGACCATGGTTTACTGACAGGCCTAACACCAATCTCTACAGCTGACTGATTCAGGCAATCTAATTCTTCTTCTGCAGGAACAAAATCTTAATCATCCACACTATGAGAGACTTCTTCTAGTTCATTTAGTGTCATTTTTGATATTCTGTCAAAGTATTTAGAACACAGAAAGTCATCACTGGAAACATCTTCACTTTGAAACTGAGTCTTGAAATGAGCACTCTTATTCCCAACCTGAAGGAAGTCTGCTTTTTTGCTAGTCTTATACAGTGCAACTTGGATAATTCGAAGCTGAAGGGACCACTACAAAACTTCGAGTTAAACAAGTTACATCTTTTAACTTTAATTTCAGGTCCACTGAATGCTTGAAAAGATTATTCTGTCAATAAGTAAATATTTATTCAGAAAGATCATGGTATGAAAGACTTAAACACTATATGTAAGTAAACAAAATAAGATTTATATTACGTAAGCTACAGTACATATTACATTCAATACAGAAAATTATAGTTTTTCAAAAAATTGTGCAATGTCTGATTGTTTTGTAGAATTCAGTCGCTTAAGGTTAGCAAAAAATCTGAAGCGTCACATGTCGAATGGCGTCACGTGTGGAATGGTGATGGGAAGGGGATTTCAGTTGTCACGTGTCGAATTTCTTAACGATGAAATGCTGAAAAGTCATTATGGTTCGAAATTTTTTATAAAAAACTTCGAATTAAGGAAGTTGAACTTCAAATTATCCACAATTTTTTTAACATTGATTTAATAAGAAATTCAAGGGACCAAGAGAAATCTTCGAATTAACCACGATTTCGAATTATCCAAGGTGCACTGTATATAACTCTTTTATGGCTATGCAAATAGTCAGCACACTTCACCCTCTTGTGACCCCAGTCAGAAGAAATTTCAAACTCAGTCCTTTCCACAAAACACAATACAACTCAATCAGCAGAATCCTCACGAAAGCTGATAAGTTTATTGAACCAAAAATTTGTAATTTGGTGAACAGCTCTCTTTGTTTGCTGTTGACAACTAAACTGTGAATTCACGTGCCTTCCCTTTTATATGATAGGCCAAAACACACAGAATTATCTGCATGGTTCCAGAAGGAAAAACAAAAATAAAAATGCAATAAAGAAATAGCCACGAAACTAAAACATGAACATTGTTAATAAAATATGTTAAACTCAAAAGTGGAAGGTCTCCTTTTCAGGAAATACCTGTAGTACTCTTATGGTACTGATCAACAGTCAAAAATTAAAAATTTTGAGATTGGCATTTTTGAAAAAAAAAAATATTTTTGATTTTTCAAAATAATATTCAGAAGACTACAGCAAGAGCACTTGAACACACATTTTCAAACGGAGTACATCATTTTAATTAGACAAATATTATCTTTCAAATAAAAAAAAAAACTGCAACAAAATATCTTGAACCGTTCTAGAGATAGAGCGTTTCGAAAATTTGCCGAAAATCACAAGTGAGAAATGATGCTCGAGGTGCCATGTTTGGCTCCCTGTATCTCGGGCCAGAAATTTTTTTGAACAAAACAAAAAAATAGGGGTGTCTACTTTTTCCTGAATTTTAATATACGTTAAATTCAAAAACATCTGAGACTATGAAGGTAACTCCCCTGCCTAAATCGATATGGACTATGCCAGAAGATATTGGAGATAAGAAAATCAAATGCCTCTGATGTAATCACATGAATGTTATTTTCATGTTGAACATTTGCAAAAAAAAAAAAAAAAAGAAGGAAGGGGACATTAGAAAGTTGAAATCCTCAAATGCTAATAAACAGAAGTTTGTAATGCTAATTTCTAGAGTGATATGTTTAAAAATGAGTAACGATTGGAGTCTGTTTTGTGAAAGATTGTAGTGTGATATTTTAAGGATAAACTGCCTTCTGTTGGCTTTTTTACTTAAGTATTGCTGTAATAATTTTTTTCTAAGATGAATTTCTAGAGTTTAATAATACTTTAAATTTATGTAGATTCAAGAGAACCTGTCTCCAATGCCTGGGCCCTTGAATTACCAAAATTTAGTAAAGACGATAATCCCCATGGATTACTGGTTGAAAGTTCTTTTGCAACTTTGTTTCCAAAATACAGAGAAAAATATCTAAGGGAATGCTGGCCTCTAGTAAAGAAAACATTGTCTGAACATGTAAGAGCTTACAGAATCATTTTTTTTTTATCATAACTCAACTTTGGCATTCTGAGCATTTTAAAAGCAGCTTATGTAAATAAAAACTTCCATATTTCAGTTATCTGATAGTCTTGATTAAATTTTACAGAACCTGAAGGGCGATTTGGATTTGGTTGAAGGTAGTATGATGGTAAAAACTACACGTAAAACATGGGATCCTTATATTATATTAAAGGCTAGAGATATGATCAAGCTTTTAGCCCGAAGTGTGCCATATGAACAGGTAAGGAAAAATAAACTTTTCATTAAATGATTCTTATGTTATTGATTTCACTTCTGTAGAATCTCTTACTTTACAATAAAACAAAAGGCTGACTTACTTTTCAGATATTTATTAAATAAATTACTTTATTTAAAACGATTTAGTTTGGCTATGACTGAGAAAACTTCTGTTATTAGAATCAAACAATTAGTTTGAACACAAATTCAGCTTTATATATACCGTATTTTACGGACTATAAGACGCACTTTTTTCTTTGAAAAATTGCCTCCAAAATTCAGGTGCGTCTTATACTCGAAATTAATATAAAAATGTCCAATGTTTGATTTAAATTTCCCGCCAGTCTTAAAAATGGCCATATATGGTTTCTGTATTTTTATGTATTTTAATGTTATTTTTTAAAAAAATTGCTCAAAAATTAAGGTGTGTCTTTTAGTCTGTAAAATACGGTATATATGTAGAATATAGGCTAACCTCACTAATACAACATCGACAGTCTGAGGTATTGCTAGATTAGTGTCTTTCAAACCACTTGACGATTTGCTTAAAAATTAGTAACTCACTATAATGTATTTAGAAGCTGTTTATTGTACATTAAAGGGAGGAAGGGGGCGGGGAGAAATGAAAAGCAAGTGAAATTTTAAACAATAGCTAAATAATAAATGCATGCTAACAGCTACTCAAGATGCCATTAAAAAAATAAAACAAACTAATGATAATAGATACAATAAGTTGGTCTAGCGGCAAGCCAGGAAATGTGAAGTTATGCTAGTCTTAATTTTGGAATTGAAATTATCATTAGAACTTTTTTACTGAGATCTACAGAACAGTAGATCAGAATAGACCAGATTTTCTTGACATTGAAGTATCAAACTAATACTGTAACTAAATAGAAACAAAATGCAAAACTGCTAAGCTTGTCATAAAACACATTTTTCGTAAGGGCTAACGCAATGTACCCATTGTTGTATCTGTTGTAGGTCATATAAAGTATTAATAATACTTTATACCAAATAAAACACACACAATTTTAAATACATACAATATTTCTGATGGTCTTTTCAATATCTTTCAAAATTCTTAAACAATATGAATGTACAATTATTGTTTATTACATTGTTTTGTAAAATATGCTATAGTTGCTTTAAATGCCTAAGCAATAAATCTAACCCAAAATAAGTTAAGGAATAAGTACACTTTTACAGATGGTGAAGGGATTATATTATTTTTGTTTTTTTTTTTAAGTAAATACAATCAGTAAAATGAACTAGTTAAAATTGGTTGAAACTAAAACTGCTCATTTATTTATTTTAATTTAAGGCTGTTAGAGTTTTAGAAGATGGTATGTCAGCTGACATAATCAAAATTAGAGGTCTTCTTCGCAATAAAGATAAATTTGTTAAAAGAAGGCAAAGACTCATTGGCCCAAATGGATCAACATTAAAGGTTGCTTTTATATTTTAAATTGTAAAATTGCTCTTCAATTTATTTTTCAAAATAGATTATAATTATCTGCTATTAATTCTATATTGTATACAACATTATGCTTTTCTCTTTCCAGGCTATAGAATTATTAACTAATTGTTATGTATTAGTTCAGGGAAACACTGTTTCTTCACTGGGTCCTTATAAAGGATTGCAACATGTAAGACTTAAAATATACTCTTTAAAAAAAATCATAATTGAACAAGAACTTAATTCATAAAACTTGTAAGCCTTTTTTTTTTTTTTTTTCAGATACTTATTTTTAAACTTTCAATTTTTTTTAACTAGGTTCGAAGAATAGTTGAAGATACTATGAAGAATATTCATCCAGTTTACAATATTAAGGTATGTTTAACATTATTTTGTATTAAAACTATTTTGAAATTTCAAATGTATTCACAGGTGTAATTTAAATTTTAACATAAAAAAGAGTTGAGGCATAAAACAAAACTTGCAAATAGGGGTGGGCGAGTAGTGGTTTTTTGATTCGAGTCGAGTAGTTTAGCCAACTACTCGAGTATTGAGTCGAGTAGCACGGGTTATAAGTAAAACACTTAGTTTCCAATAGTTTTTATTTTAAAATTTAAAACAATGTTCCTTATCTCTTAAGATATTGGTTTACAATTATATAGGCCTACAAATGTATAAACTCAAAATTATTAATCTTTTTCTTTTACTTTACTTTTAGTCAAAATTTTATGTTAAAATGTGTAAATAAATTGATGAATTTACCTGAAATGACCATACTTTAAGATACAAATATAGTAAAAAAAAGGGTCAAGTGTAAATAAAATAGTGTCAGAAAGTATTAAGCAGGCCTAATATAATTCTAATATTACATTTAGAATTAATCAAGTAAGTAAAGTACCCTAATAAACTACAATTGCAACATGTAAATTATAACTCAATGAAAATGGAATTGAACTTTGAAGTTTTCCTTCATAAGAGACGCTAGCGATCCTGGTGGCTGGCTGTTACACTAACTCGGGCAAGTACAGCGTGTGATGCATTCAAAAGGAATCAGCTGATACTATGACCACTTGGAGCACTGTTGTGTTGATCGATTACGTATTTCTGGGGAAAACTAACTGGAATGGATTAAAGTTTGGACTTTGGCTGTGGCAATGTGAATGCGTGGTCGAAACAAAGTGTATCTTATGTAGTATTGATTCACACCCACTTCGGTAATATCGTAGTCTTTTAGCTATACGCGGAAGGATATCAAACTCGTTGTTGAATATGCTGGAATTTTTGTAATGCTAAGAATTGGGACATATTTATTTTTGGCAATGTTAAGAGGAACTTTTTTTACCGATACTGATACGATAAAGATTACTATGCGTCGTCTGCGATTCTGTTACGGTCCCGTCTGCACCGAGTACGGTGTTCGTGAACAAAATAGATGACTGTTGAAGTACTTATTCTACTTATTGCGTGATTCTCTCTAATCCCACGCCAGACTCGGCATACGGGGTGCGGGATGTCAGGCTCCCAGCGTTTCCATGACCATGGGACGAAGTTGGAGCCGGGTGGTCAGCCCGGCGCCTGCCCGCCTAGAACCCAGTAAAGAAACCCGGTACCCATGCGAGAGAGGGTTGGGTAGGCCCTAGGACCCGTTTGGAGGTGAAAGGAGCGTGGAAAAATTCCCACCCTCTATTGTGTGATTCTTCTTCTTCATGTGCCATCTCCATCCAAGAGGTCGGCGACCATTGCGTGATTATACGAATTAAATCAGTATTCATTTAAAGGAATGGGGATTAAATAAAACAACACACACTAAGTATGTTTTTAAATTGTCAAACATTTTTTGTAAAATAATAGCGATCGGCATTTTCAACTTTTTACTTACTCGACTCGCGTTTTCAAGTAGTCTCCACTACTCACTCGAGTACTCGCCCACCCCTACTTTCAAATGTTTGATGAAAATACATATTTGTGGTCAATTTGAATGGTTCTTGGTTAATCCAAGTTGCAGCTGCAGTGCTTATAGTGAATTCTAGTATGGAAACGTGACCTGTAAATTTTTTTCTCTAGAAGGAAAGATATGAACAAAAACAATACTGTATTTAGTTACTTTTATTAAAGGATAAATAAAAGTTTTGAATTATAAACAATTAATTAATTTAGAAAAAATTAAAATTATTAAAACTTAAAATTATTAAGACTTAAAATTATTAAGTTACAACAGAACCAAAAATAATGTTTTGTATATAATATTAGATAAAAATAAAGAACTTCTACAATTTAAAAATAAAAGAATTGTTATTGAGAAATGACATAAATTAATTTAAAATATCGCTACTTGATACAGTACAAGAAATCAACTAGTAAGAATCTCAACATGGCAAGACAAACTTTAAAAGTACAAGAATGATGCAGTTTGATAAAGATCTTATCAGTCCATGAAGTTAAATCTTAACTATCCAAAACTAAAGTGGTTTTTTTTTCTCAGCCCAAAACTTATAATTAAGCCATATTCCTGCTGACTTGGTAAAACCCTGTTCTTTGCTGACTCAGCTTGCTAAGACATCAATACAGTAGTCTCGATTATCCGAGTTAGTGTGGACCAAGGCTAACTCGGTTAAGTGAAAATTGTAAATAAAATAAATAGTGTAGGTTTCAATGTATATCTTAACAAATATAAAAGTTATACAGATACACCACATGCAATTCATATTGCTGAAAGTTAAAGAAGTCCTTAATTGTTTTTTGTTGTACGTTACTCTGGTGTTTTGGGGGATCATGTGACCAGTTGAAACCATTCCCCGATTCCAGTAGGGGGTCGTATGACTAGACGAACAAAGATTAATTGCGACCAATATTCTGCGAATTCTCTTTCGTTTTCCTAAGTATCTGTGAGATCAAGTTCAGAATTTTTTTCGGTAGTTTTAAAAATGGAAAATGTAGAATCAAAAAAATAAAAATCCTAGAAATATTTGATAGCTCGGTTAAAGCGGAAACTCGGATAATCGGGGTTTTACTGTATTATGATCAACTTTAAATTCAAATTGATCAATTGCTTTATCTACTGTAGTTTGTTTAGATATGCCAGTTTTTGAATAATTTTCAAGTTAATTTTTGATTGTAGAGGTTATACCTTGCAGCAACAACATATGAATCTTAACCAGATTAATGGCCTAATTTGGATTATAAAGAAAAGTCGAATGGGAAAAGTCATATTACCAAGGTTCTACCATGGCAGGGCAAAATTATAAAAAAAAAAAATGAATAGACAGAATTGAGATTGCCAAGGTTTAAAGCTTTCTACTTGCATCAATTTCTGAACTTCATACTTCTGGTATGGATTAATAACAGCTAAATTAGAAAAAGGATTTAATTGCTTATTTTCTGATAAGATCACGATTGCAAACCACTGAGTACTGCTTTAATTTCTCAAGTTACATAAAACTGATTTGGAAAAATCCAATTAATGAAGTAATTGAAATAAAAGTTGTAGTAATAACTTAAAAAAGTAAGCAGGACATAAACTCAGGGTTTGTTTTTTTTTTACCATAGAATATGACATCCAAATGCCCTCCCAAAGGATGAAGATCGTTACTAATAGGAAGAAGATTTGCTTAGTATGATAGTTCTGTTTTAGGATCTCAGTTATGCCTTAATTTATTTCTTGTGTTATTCCATTTAAAATCTGAAAATTTATTTTTGATTTGTAATTCTAAATATTCTTTTCCATCAGTTGGTTGTAATCAGTATTTTTTTTCTTTTGGTTAGGCACTTATGATCAAGCGTGAACTAACCAAAGATCCAAAATTAAAAGATGAATCCTGGGACAGATTCATACCCAAATTTAAACACAAGAATATAAGCAAAAGAAAGCAACCAAAGAAAAAGAAAATCAAAAAGGAATATACTCCCTTCCCTCCACCTCAGCCAGAGAGCAAGGTACTGTTGAATTACTCATTTTGTGTACAAAGTTCTCTGTAATATGTTTATTTACACTGATTCATAAGTAATTAGCAACTTGAATTCTGTTAGCTTAAATACTTTTAAAATTGATAATTCTCAAAGAACCAAATTTTTTAAACAGTTTTTCATAGCTATTCTATTTATCATTTGTAAATATATTTTTATAGATCGACAAAGAATTGGCTACTGGAGAATACTTTCTAAAAGAAAACTTAAGAAAAGCTCGTCATTTATCTGAAAAGCAACAAAAACAGATTGAAGCTGATGCTAAACGACAAGAAAAAAGAAATAGATCATTTATTTCTCCAGAGGAACCTCAGCCAAAATCTGCGAAAACTGACTCAGGTTTGTTAGTATTAAAACTAAGTAGAAACTTCAAAATTCTTGTTCATCTACTTTGGCAGTAATTTCATAATTAGATTTATCAGATTATTTTTATTTTGTTTTTAATTCTTTTAAATATGAGTTTTGGAATATTATTCCCATAAAGCCAAGGCTTATTTTTTTTAGTAAAATGTCGTAATGAAAATATTGTTGGAATTTACTGAAAATTAAAGCATGTCATAACTCTTAGACAAAGAATTGACTTTTATTGTTTTTACTAATTCTGACTTTATAATTTTTTTTTTTAGATATCAAACTTGATATTAATGCATTTAAGCAGAAAGTAAATAATTTCCAGGTAATTATCCATCTTGCATATTAGATAAAATTATGTACTTCACCTTAAAAATATACCTAGTTTCTGAAGCAAACGTTATGCTTACATTGTTAGTTTTTTTGGTTTCCTCCTTTATTACAGTTAATAAGAGGTTTAAAAAATGTTGTGCTTAATCAATTCTAATAATTAAAAATGTATTTCTTACAGAAAAAGAAGTGGAGACAAGAAGCTTCTGCAGAGTTGGTTCAAAAAAAGAAAAAGAAACAAGGAAAAAAGTCTTAACAATGATTATCCTGGTTTCATAATTTTGTAAATAAATATTTTAAATTGTTACAATAAAAATATTTGTTTAAAGTTTTAAAGGTCTTATAATATCTTTATATATAAAAGCAAACCACAAAAATGTATATTAGCATAAAACTTTAAAATACTAAACCAATTTCAATGCTGTTTTAACCATTCATAGAAGGTCTAACAGATTGTTTATAACCACACAGCATCACTTTACTACCTTAGATACAAACAGTTAAAAAAAAAAAAAGACCTAAAAAATCTCAGAGATTGCACGAATTAGACGAGCGTTTTATTCAAATCGAAACATAACTGCATCTTTTCACTGTTGCTCTTTACTATTAACAAAAATTATCACTTATAACTTTTGAAATATTCAATTATTCTTTAGATGGTTAAATTCTGCTTTTTGAAAGGTATAAATCATCTCAAAATAGAAAATTATAATTCATAAATAAAATTCATTCTTATAAATAGAACACTGTCTATATTTAAATAACAACTTAAGCGAAACATAAATAATTCTCTTTCCAATGTAAAGCCGGGTAAAACAGTAGAGTC
>JAFIDM010009631.1:134152613-134174135 GCA_023159025.1 Thereuonema tuberculata | reverse complement strand
TTTTGTTTTACGTTACTTTGGCGTTTTTCTGCAGCAATGTTTCGGTAATTTTTTAAGGATAACCCAGGATTGTTGGTGTAGAAACCATTCCCCGATTTCAGGTAGGGGGTCATTTGACTAGACGTACCATGACTATTTTGAGAAATAAAAATCTTAGAAATATTTGATAGCTCGTTTAAAGCGGAAACTCGGATAATTGGAGTTTTACTGTAATTTACATTTCAGGTTATTACTTACTCATTTTTTAATAATTTTTTTTTTTTTAACTTTAAGATAGACTGACAAGTGATTTTAATTATTAATTTGAAAAGCTTTAGAAAAACTGTAGTAAGTGAATAGAAGTTTTGAAATTCATTTTTAGTTACATAACATTAGATATTAAAACAACTTGGTAAAAAATTCTGCAGATTATAGAAGCATTTTAACTTCATGCAGAAAAGTGCCTTTGAAAACCCAAAACGGATTGGTTGGATATTGGTGGTTACAATTTGTGACAAATTTCAATAATTATAACAATATTATCCTAATATAGACTGGTTGTCAGTGTAAAACCTATGCATTCCCATGCCCTTCACATAGCTGTCTAGGACCCTACAGGTGTAGTATGAGTTAGTTACCAACCTTTGTATATTATTGAAGAGATATTATTATTATTCCCCCCTTCCCTATTAAGAAGTCAGGAGAAGAGAAAGTTTCAAAAATGTAAGGAAATGTATAAATAATTATTGCTACAATTAACTTAATTATGAATGTAATATTAAAGGAGCCCAGCCCCCAGTGAAAATTACTCAGTCGGACACCCTCGGTTGATACTTATGAAGCCAGTTATTGTCATCAGTCTGACATTAATTTATAGCTGCCAAGGGTCTCAACAGTTTGATTGCTTACATATAACTACTTGTTTTTAAAAAAAAACAGCTACATATAAATGAGACCAAAGTTAGTTAATATATTGCTGAATAAATTTGATAAGCCATTGGTATAGGAATTTTGATGGATCGCCCCTCTACGATCTCATTCTCAAACTGATGGTAGTTCTCTAATTTGTTATCATCTTTGATCAGTATTGTAGTTTGATAGAACAGATGCAATGAAAGCTTTTTTGCTTGAGAAATTTATGTAAATAATGTCATATGAGTAAGAGAAAGCAATTATAGTAGCAATTACAGGCATGTTTTGTTTCCAAGGCCAATACCACTACATTGGTAATATCGAGCTCATTCTATGAGTGCATTTGAATTAGTCATTCTGTAGCATTTATAATTGCTATCAGATGCTTGCTTTGAACATACTAAATGCTTTTTCGTGTTCATTTCAGTTGCTACTAATGATGCCTTAGTGCTGCATTCCTTAATCCACTGCACAAGTACAATAGGCCATTTAGACTACAGGAAGCAGGCTTGTGATGTGGACAAATAACCTGCCATTTTAGCAGTAGTTGTTTAACAATGTTGGCAGCAGTCAGTTAATGAGGATCCTCTCCCAGGAGTGCCTCCATGCTATTGAACCCATCCCTGGACAGGCAGGTTGTCAGATGCCTACTACCAAGCATTTCTGAGACATGCTGGTATGTTAGCTGTAGCCATCACAACATCTGAGATCATGTGCAGCAATTCCAGAATGCTTGGAAAACTCAATCACAGGACAACATGAGTTTTTTTTTACGTCACACCATGTATCAGTAAACATTGAAGTGCAGCCAGTGATCGTTTATCAAGATACTAATCAGCCACATGTATGATATTATTCTTCTGAAATTACAATACCACAGTAAAAGGAATTATCATTTAATTATTTATCGACATTGCACATGCAAACTTTCATTTTGATGGGACACTTGCTTTGAAGTGCATAGATTCTTTCTGTTGGTGTATTTCCAAAACATTTCAGGTTTTTTACATATATGGTCATTGAATGAAAGGGAACAACCAATGTTAAATATATTATATTTTTTCTTTCTTACAAAATCTGATCAGCTAGACCACAAATTTTAGGGAATTCTAATGAGTGATAAGTGGTGGGGGTGCGCAACTATTAAAAAAAATCCTAAGGATGTAGAAAATATCTATTCAGTTATTTTATTCTTAATTGAAGACAGCAGCTATTCTGAATTTTTCTATTTTATTGTTATGAACAACTAAAATATTCAGTGTTTCAATTTATCATAAGGTTGCAATAATAATTAGTTACATATTGTAGCTGCAATATCATTTGCTATTATTTCCAACAATAAAACCATTTTGGAGTAAGCATTAATTTATAAAAAGTGGCAACAAAACACATCTCTGCTTGATTTTCTAATTTGGCTATGTACATATACAAGATGGTCATAATAAAAGATCCCCATTCAAAGCACTCTAGCTCCAACTAATAAATAGACAGAACCCCACCAGAATTAGAAAATAGACTATTTCAGGCATGGGGAAAATGGTACTATGAAAAAAAAAAAAAATTAGTTCCAAAATTTGCCAATAGGATGAAATATGGCACTGTATAAGAGGAAATGCATGATAAAGTATCATAAACGATTAAAACAAAGTTAAAATGAAATTTCAAATTTTTATGTTTTCGATTTTTAAAAATTCGGACAGAAACAACTAACGGGCTAAAGGAAATCCTGTCAAAGCTCCAAACTTTATAGTCGCTGATTATGGAATTGATTTTTGATGGGATTTCTGTTCTGGGCCAGAAATTGTATTTGATACATACTGTGCTTGGAAATCAAAATCTTGGGAATAATGTTCCTCCTATGCTATTTTACGATGCCCTTGAAGACAGCCAGATTAGGGACACTTCTTGATAGACAATGGTCTTGACGTAACATACAGCCAAAAAATTACCGGTGTAAGGTCAGGCAAGCTTGTTGGTTCTGCAATAGGAAAGAAGTGACAAATGTAAAGTGATATTGTAACAGCTACTTTACTTACCATGCAAAATGAGTAGGAGTCCCATCTTGCAAAAAAATTGTTTCATCCAAGCATCCTCTTTTCTGCAGTTGAAAAATAATGAAACTACGAAGCATAACATAATATCTTTATACTGTAATGGAACAGATGACTGCTCTTGATGGCTGCAGTTCCTTGAAAACAGAATGACCCAAGGATGAAATTTGAAGTAACACCATACCAGACAGTGAGTTTAAGTGAGAGCAATGGGATTTGCTGAATAACGTGATGCTTCTGAAGCCCATATGCAGCAGTTTTTGAGTGTTGACAGTCCTCCTGAGATAAAAATGGGCATCATCTCTGCACAGAATGTTTGATGATTAGGCATCATCCACTTCCATTGTTGCCAAAAATGTTAGAGCAAATGATAGTCAATTTTCAGAATCATCCGCTAGCAGCTGCTGCTGATGGCTGATCTTATATGGATAATAGAAAATTAGTTTCCACAGTGGAATAAGGGACATCCAATTATCTCTGTACTTCCCAAGCACTCTAGTTCCAGCAGTATTATCCATGGATCGGTTGATTCTATCAGTTGCAACTTTCTCTGCTATGTGAAGTGAAACAGACTTCCTTCCTCTTCCAGACTTAACTGGATCCACTTTCCTCAAATTTGTTAATCATCCTTCGAACTGCTGTAGCTGTGAAGGACCTTTATGTGAATTCTTACAGCACTGAAATTCACACAGAGCGGCTGCTACATTGCATCCTTTAAGTTAAAAGAACTTCACAATTAAAGCATGTTCAGGCAGAGTCGGGCACATTTTTAACAGTAAACATACAAAATATGCTTGCGATATTTGCATGTGCCTTTATATAACTGTTGTTGTAAAACTGCAAAATTTCAACTTTCATAGATGCAGTGCAGCATTTTTATTTGAAAATGAAATTTCAGGCCAATTCAGCATCTGTTTTTGGAAAGAGCAAACTTAATAATTTGAAAGATCATGCATTCTGTTTGTTTTAGCGCCATATTTCACTATTGGCCGATTTTTTAAGTAATTTTTTTTTTCAAGTAATCATTCTTCCCATGCCTAGAATAGTCTTAATTCCTAATTCTGGTGGCATTGCGCTTATTAGTTGAAGCTACAAAGAGCTCTGAATAGGGATACTTTAATTATGACTAGCCTGTATATAAAGTCCGATTAATTGAGAATCGTTGGAAGCCAAAACTTCTGGCGCACCCAAGGGCCTGCATCGCCTGTTGTGGTACAGCTTAACATTAACTCTGTAATAATATTTTCACGACATTAAGAACTAATTAAAAAAATTTTAAATATATACTCACTGACCTAAAAGCAGTTAAGCTAATTTGATGAAAATTGATCCCATGATTCAGCCAGACAGCCTATATGTGGAATTAAGGTAGGTTCTTGTTTGAACTAGCTGTCATAACAAAAATTTTAAATCAATGGATTTTTATTTATTTGTTTATTTATTTATTTGTTACGTCATAGGTCAAATTGGTTAAATGATAGTATGTGAAACTTTTTTTACACAAATCATGATAGAATTTGAATTCAAAATGAAAAATGACTAAAAAAAAAAAAAAAAAAAAACATTCACTAGCCTCTGAAGTTCACATACCATTTCTTTTAAATGCAATGTAAGAGTTGAGATGACGTACATTATAAAACCTTAAATTGTTTAAACAACTGAACCCAAGTTGCTAGTATTTTTTTATATGTTGAAAGATCAGCATTAATCATTTTTAAATATGCATTTCAAGAAGTGTTGCATATTCCTTTTAAGTTATTTATATTTCAAACAAGTAATTTTTATTTTTTAAAAATTCTACAGAGCTTATAAAGAGTATTCATTGGATTTTTACCATTTAATACATTATTTTGTTTCATTACACTGCAAGCCATTGAAACAAACTTCGTGTTATACATATTAAGTAAAATACATTATCTATTTACTTTCAGTAAATAACAGAGCATGCATGAGACAAAAGTCTTAACATGCTGCATTAAATTAATGAAATTCTAAATTCTTTCTTAATCAAGTTTTGTAGATTTGTACCATGCATGCATTTTTTTAAATCATACCTGTAGCATAAGTGATAAATCTGGTAAAAAAGCAAGCAATTTCAAAAACCCATTTCTCTCTGCAGCTCATTTAAGTATTGAAGAGTTAATGCAAATTATAAGAGATCTGCTTTAAAGTTCCAAACTTGTCTAATGAGCAACGAAAAATTGTCAGTTGTTCATGTTTGCAGCAACCATTTAACTTGTGTTTTTGTTATAGGAAGAGGAGGAGGAGGTAAAGATAAAAAGAGCTGCATTTGAATTAAATGGAAATTCTGCTGTTTGTTCACAGAATATGTTAAAAAAAAATTCCAGATATCATACCCTCACTTTAAAAGGTACATCTGAGATAGTCTGTATCATTGGCATTTTAATGCCCAGAACGACTGAATTGAAATCTTGCAAATCAATAGGTGACTGTTGCAATATGCAAATAACTACAGTATAGACTAATCCGGCTGCAACATTTGATATCAGCAAACAAGGAGAACTATCAATCCCATAGTTCTAATGTCAGCGTGACATTAGAACTATGATTAATGTCCTCATGAGAACAGTCTTGCGGATTTGAATTGAAAATTCTATAAGGACATGAAGTTTGTACATGATGTCGTGGCAAGAGATTTTCCAACCATATTGCCAGCTAAGTACATTTGAGAGACCAACTACACTTGAGTGCAAGGAAATCAACTCAAACTGAAACGCAATGGTGAATCTTAAATTGTCGCAAATTTTTGATCATTTGAAAACTGCAAGTAATAAAATAAAGAATATGCCATTACCGTTCATTTGACTCGCAGAACGTTCCGGATGAATGCATTTTGTAAAAAGTGTGAGGAAACCAGTAATTTAGGAAAGGTGTAGTACCAAAAGCGTTCATTTCATTACAAAGACAAGGCCACAAATTGAGTTGAATTTAGCATTTATTTCAAGTCAATACATGGTATTGCCACCTCGAGCTCTGATAACAGCTTCCATTCGGCGTCTCGTTGATCGGATCTCATTAATAGCCTTATGTTGTGCAATATTGTTCCATTCTTCTTCTAATGCCCTCTTCAACTCCTCGATTGTTTCTGGAGCTGGATTTCTACCATGAAGTCTTCTCTTAAGGAGGTCCCAAAGATGTTCGATGGTGTTCAGATCAGGACTATTGTGCAGGCCACTGCATTCAGATAATCCCGAACAGCAACAGTGGCATGTGGCCTCGTGTTTTGTCGTGCATGAAAATGAAGTTTTCTCTGACGAATCCAGCGTACAGCAATACATATTGTTGTAGCCATCAACCCGCCTCTGGTGGGTCCAGGGTCGATAAACACCTCGGCAGTTTTGGCTCTAAGTGAAATGCCTGCCCATAACATGCAGGAGCCTCCTTCATAACTGACCATTTCCTGGACGCAGCATTGCGCAAAATGTTCTCCAAGCCTTTGATAGACATGGTTTCGACTGTCATTGCTATGTAAGCACATTTGAGTTTCGTGAGAGAACAACAATGAACCCCATTGTGCTACAGTCCAATCAATATGATCGCGAGCAAATTGAAGGCAGGTTTGCCGATGAACTGTGGTCAGAAGTGGTCTTGTTGCAGGCCTTTGTGGGGTCAATTTTACTTCCTGTAGTCTTCTAACTGTCCAGCCACTGATAGCTACCCCACCTAAATGGTGCAACTCTTGATGGACCTGAATGCCACTCAAATTACGATTGCGTAGTGCAGTGCTAATAAAAATAGTCATCTCTTGCAGTTGTAGCTCGATGTCCACTAGAACCTGGTCTCCGATGAAAGGCACTAGTCTCCTGAAACCTCCAACAGACTCGTGATACAGCTGACTGCGACATATCGTTGAGTATGACCCTGCTGTAGTAAGACAACTGCTTGCGTCACTTCCTCAGTTGTTGTATCTATCTTTGTGGAGTAATAATGACGATAGGATTCCAATAGAATAATTCACAGTCATGAAAGGATACATAAGTCTCGCTTACACAACAATTTCATGTGTTTGCGAATGGTTTACGTACTGCCACGCATGTGAACTTCATACCCTTTCCAGCAATTACTGGCATATCTCAAAAATTTGTTGTCATATTATCACACATTCGGTGTCATGTGAACATGAATTTCATATTCTTTGTTATTTTATTACTTGTAGTCTTCAAATGATCAAAAATTTGCGAATATTTAATGCTCACCATTGCGTTTCAGTTTGAGTCGATTTCCTTGCACTCGAGTGTATTTAAGAGATGGTTTGCTTGACTTGTTACACTGCACAACAGTTGAGACAAGACTATGCTGAAAAATCTACACAGACATTCAAAGAAAAAAACATTTGGATTTCTAATTAAAAAATAAAACACATGTATGTTAAACAACATATTGCAACTTCAGTTTTTTATATTAAGTACCAGATGTACAGTGTGTTTAAGTGATGAAAACAGTCGAAGTGACTAAAGGCTAGGAGCAGATGGCTACTATGTTGCATTTGTAGTAAGATATTGAGATGGAATCCTTATTGCTTTCATAAGGTTATTTCTGGAAACAAAGGTGGAATTCAGGCTACTGGAATATTAGGGATTTGAACTTCACTCTTGGTGGAGACTACAGAGCTGCTAAGCAGTGATTAGATATATGGAGTATTTTTGGTTACATCCATCTGATGGTATGACCATTACATATTAATGTGGGTTGAAAAAGATATATGTAACTAGGGAAGGGGGGGGGGGTGAGTAAACTTTCGGCTGTGAAGAACCTTTCTCTCAAAAATTTCAAAATAATTCAAAGTATTAAGAGCTGCAAGATTCCTTTTGGCCAAAACCATATCATCTTTAAGCAGGCAACCAAAAAAGCACATCATCAATTCTGAGGAAGGAGCCATAGATAGGAAAGTTTACCATGCATGTAATGTAACAATGAAAAAAAGGGAATCTATAAAATGCCAGTCATTTGCTTTCACACCTTGAATTATCATTGACAGGAATCTGAGATAGCTATTTCATCCTTGTTTCAACAATCAAGATTCATCAAACAGATTCACCTACCCACGGTAAGCTCAGAAAACGTGAAAGGCTCTCCTGCTCCCAGGCAGGAAGCCCCACAAAGCAAACCACAATAAAAAAATCACTTTAGTGCTTTCTGAACTTATCATCAGTGGATGAATCTGGATGACGAATCCTAACAAGGACGAAACAGCTGTCCCAGATTCCCATTGATGATAACTCAAGGTGTGACTGCATTTTATAGATTCTCTTTTTTCCAAGAGCCATAGATTGTTGACTCATGACCTAATTTAATTGAAAGCTATATTAGAATTTGTCTTATAAATATTAATCTGTTTAGTAAGAGTGAATCATTTCTGCATGATGCATCATTTCTCTTGTTGTGTTTTGTGTCATATATTACTGAATACTTCTTGTTCCTTATCAGAGTTTTCTTGAATTATAGAAAATAAATCTAGATAAAATAATGTAAACATGCAGAAATGGCACTTCATACATTGCTGTAGAAGAAGGTTACTAAAAGATGAATGGTCAACATTGCTAAGTGTTGTTTTGGGAAGAACAGACACTGAAAGCAGTGATAGAGAGATCACTAAGCTTTTAGATCATTGCATTATCCTGCTGATGAAGATATAAAGTTGTGAGATAATAGTAGTTTCCCAATCAAAATTTTTTTCCCTGAAAACCATAAAAAAAATAGAGAAATCAACAATTAATTTTAAATAATGGCTTGAGCTTTCTCTGTGTTTGGAGACAGCTGCTCTACCTAACTCAAAGATACATTTTTCATTTCCTTCAGTTTTCAAAGCATTATTTCTAAGATAATACTAGTAAGCAAAGAAAATTCATATTTTATTTTTAGAAGTCTGGGACAGATCATTATTTGTATAACTGCAAATATGGGAAATGCAACTATTATATAATCATATTTTCTGATAAACAAATATATCCAATAAAATGGGGTTAAGTAAATGGCATTTGTTGTTAATAATCTGAAAATTTTACATTTTGCTTCTAGATTGCCCAGGATTTCAATCATTATTTTTTAAAACACTATAAAATACAATAGCCAAAGAATCAAGTGACAAATATTTTCTTAGAATTCCAAACTACCAAATTTGGAAAGTTTGGAAATAGAGCTAACAACTAAACAAACATAGCTTAACCAACAGTATTTAGCTGGACTTCCTGGTCTTTTTTTGCCAATATTCTTTGTAACAGAAGAAATGAATGGCCAAATGCAAATCAGTAAAAACTATTTTTAATTGGATGAGTTTAGACTGTCATCTAAACTGCAAAATGAGAATCGTTTGCAAAATCCCTTGTGCTCTATAATGACTTACTTCCAAAGATTCTTACTAATTCAGAATACCAAATACCTTATCATGAAACTTTTAGTTAATATAAATCATAGCAACTCAAAACGTTAATAATTTTTAACTTTACAATTTCTTACTATCACTTTTTATTAAAAGATAATCATTGAAGAGGGCAGGAATAATTCGTTAAAAAAAAAAATCCCATTTTTACATCCAAGTATATTAAAATAAGTTTTCTGAGGGAAAAAACCTTCACACATTTCAAAGTAAACATCTCACTGAAAGCTTGAATGTGCAATATTGATAAAGAATAAGTTGATGCTAATATGACAGCAAAAGGATTCTATTTCAGAATAGTTACATAACAAACTGTTACAGATTAGTACCTAGGAAAATTACCTCTTGCTGCACTATAATGCATATTGATATACAGTGTGAGAAGTAGTCAACCAAAACTCATCGTATGATACATTTTTCCAAACATTCTGGAATTGTTGCACATTTTCCCTGATATCTATGATGGCAGAAGCAGATGTTTCAGCATATCCCAGAATTTTGCAACCTGCCTGGTCAAGAATGGATCAATGGAGAAGCAAAATGTGAATCAACAGGTGCTATCCTGCTGGCGAATGACCCCTTGCAGACATTATGAAAGCTTCAACAGGTCACAGGATCTTCTAAACATATTGCTGTGTTGCTAATGTTCTGTTACCACCACTTGCTGTTACAGGAGATGGCTCCTATATTAAAGCACCATTAGTTGTTAGCAGTGTGTTACACCACAACTGAGTCCACTTCCCAGTTCCCCTCCATATGCATGTGTCATCTGCTTCAAGAAATACAGTTCATCATTAAAAGCTACGCATCATCATTTGGAGGTTGGTGTTGCATGCCACCAGTCCAGATAGGGCCTCCTATGTAAGGATGGTTAATGCCACACATTAAAAGATGATAAGAATGAAGTTTGTCTTTGCAAGTTGTTATAAGATTGTGTAATGCTATAGGATGATGTACAGAGGACGCTACATCTCAGTGGATAGAGAAGCAGTTGAGAAATTCTGACTTGTCTAACTGTTAGACAATCTTTCCTGATGTGACCTAGCTTTCTCAGCGTATGTGTCCCCCCCCCCCAACCCATTTATCCATTACTGCGTTATGTGTCAATTTGTTAAAATGATCAGCCTACATCCTGTAATCCCACAACCTCTTTTTAATTCATGCAGTCATTCATAGCATAGGCATTTGAAAGGCAATCAAGGAGGCCCTGGCCCTTCCCCAAATCTCAAAATCTATAGGTTAGTCCTATTTTCTTTTGTTTCAAAAGCAAGTTGAGCAATCTGAAATTTTGAAAGCGACAACTTTTTTTTTTTTTTTTTTTTTTTGGGGGGGGGGGGGGAATTGTTGCTGATCAGTTTCCTAACTTGCCACCCTTCCCCTTCAAAATAAAATCCTATAGATGCCCCTGATTAATAGGTCCCTTAAGTGTGCCGTTGAGGCATTCCAGTGGCAATAAGCAAAACAACTAGTATGCTCACAGTGAACGTCTAACAGCCATTAGGGATTAGGGTCATTCCGGTTCAAATCACCCAAATTTGAGAAATTGTCCCAGGTACCATTTCAGATTTGAATGATTTTTTGTTTTTTGGTCAAGTAGTATAGGTTGACTGAGGAAGAAATGTAAAATGTCACTTTTGTACTCCATTCGATTCCAGAGTTATGTGATGTCAAAGAAAGCCCTAAAATCACGAGACTTCCTTTCCACGACTGCCATGTAGAATTGCAAGGTTCCAGAAAATAAGATATAATTTCTGTTATTATCAGCCAAATGGTGTGAAATTTGTAACAGGAACCTCAGATACTTACACTTTCTTCTCATAGCTTCAGAAGAGGTATTATGTGTCCAGGTTAGAAAATGTGGTTTGTTAAATACAAGAAAAATTAAAAATCGCATGTACTGCTAAGTGGTAAACAATAATTAGTTTAATGATGTTGGCAATCAATGACAGTAATAATATTTTACCTGTTACACCATGAGACTGGGGTAGAGGTAGTGTGATAAAAGTTTCAATGTTCTGACATTTCTTCGACATGAAAAAAATATATTTAATAAATCATACGAAAAATGAATGTAATACTATCCTGGTAGAACAATAATGAGTTTAATGGTGGTGGTAAATAATGAAAGCAATAAAATTGTACCTGTTACATGAGAGAAGGGTAGAGGTTCATTGCTAAAAGTTTCAACATTCCTCAAACAATAAGCTACATTAAGGTTTTTCACATTTATAGCTGCAGCTGCCAACTACAACGAATTTGGAAACATCAAACATTATTGTTTGTAATAACTCTTTATAGTCCACTTCAGAAGGCAAACTACATAAAAGCAGTTTGACATTCTGATGATATTGACGTACACACATCATGGGAACCTGGACTATTTACTGGGACACACCAGCTAGGACACAAGTCACAAAATATGGAAAAACTTATTTTATTATCTGTTTTGAATATATATTCTGTATATAATTCACGAAGATTACACAACAAAAGCTGCTCTTGTTTGTATATTTTTTTATTATTTATCCTAACAGATTTGAAATCTGTTTTTACAGGAAATAAGCATGAATATTCATCACTTTCAAAAACATCCACCACACTTTGTCTTACAGATTGTGGGAGTGACTTGCCATGTTTTAGGGAAGGATTTGATAATATACCATGTTCTCTTTTAAGCTGTCTCGCTTTTTTGACACAATATTGTGACACTCCAAATTTGGGAGATGTCTCTATAATAGCCCAGGAATAAGCATAAGTATAAGGCACAGTATCTTTTCACGAATGTATATGCCATAGTCTTTACAATAGACTTTCACAGTTGTTTGCCATAGGGTAGAAATATTGGAACAATGTTGAAACTTTCAGCAATGAACCTCTACCCTCTCATGAACAATTTTATTGCTTCATTACTTACCAACACCATTGGTATTACACACACATTTTTCATATGATTAAATAGTATTACACACATTTTTCATATGATTAAATAGTATTACACACATTTTTCATGTGATTTATTAAATATATGTTTTTCATATGGAAGAAATCTCAGAACATTGAAACTTTTATCACACTACCTCTACCCCAGTCTCATGGTTTAAAAGGTAAAATATTATTACTGTCATTGATTGCCAACATCATTAAACTAATTATTGTTTACCACTTAGCAGTACACGTGATTTTTAATTTTTCTTGTATTTAACAAACCACATTTTCTAACCTGGACATATAATACCTCTTCTGAAGCTATGAGAAGTGTAAATATCTGAGGTTCCTGTTACAAATTTCACACCATTTGTCTGATAATAACAGAAATTATATCTTTATTTTCTGGAACCTTGCAATTCTACATGGCAGTCGTGGAAAGGCATTCTCATGATTTTAGGGCTTTCTTTGACATCACATAACTCTGGAATCGAATGGAGTACAAAAGTGACATTTTACATTTCTTCCTCCCATACTACAGTGAAACCTCTGAATAGTGGAAACTTGTGGGCCGGCATACTTTGTTCGCTATTAAGGAGGGCCACCAAATAAAATTTTGAAATTTTAGGGAAAATACAGTTTTATTAAAAAGGATAATAGCACATGTACATAATAAGCAAAAAAAAATAAAAAATAATAATAAACATAAGTACTTCAGTTAATGGTTAAATTTTATTTGAAAAAATCCAACAACAATGTTTGATGTTTTTTTTTTTTCCATCACTAGCTTGTTTCTCAACATGAATTTTGTCACCTGTAAGTAATTTTAATCCCTCGGAATCGCCTTTATTTCCAAAAAAATCTTGCAACTGTTCAGCATATCTAATTGCACTAGTAAAGTCCATAATTTCACCCTACTCGTTCGTTTCGGTGCAATCCTCCTCATCTTCATTAAGTTCTATTTCCTTCTGTGTAGGGAAATATAATCCTTCAAATCACCAGTTGTTTCCATATAGAGTTCATCATCAATCGTGATGAAATTGTCAGGGTTTGCAGTGCTTTCAATTTCTTTAATTAATTCGATAATTTCAGTATCTAATACAGACTCGTCAGTCTGATTAGTACTGCTCTGAGGTGTGACTTTTGTAGTGAAATCGAAACCAGCCTTACGAAAGCATTTCTGAACAGTTTGTTCTTTTATGCTGCTGACAGCCGAACTTATCCATGAAACGGCATCTAAAACATTGACACATTTTGCCAATTCGTCACTAGATTTGCAAGCTGACATTTTCGAAATTATGTGCCAAAGAAAAACTTTCCTAACCACCCAGATCTAAGGGTTGATATACGGATGTCGTATTTGGTGGAAAAAATACGAGTTGAACAATTTTAAACTTCAAATCCAGATGGGACGTTGCATTGTTTAAAAATAATAAAACCTTCCTACGTTCTTTCTTAATTTTTGCATCGAAACTACTTAGCCACTCTGTCATAATCATTGTGGTCATCCATGCTTTCTTGTTAGCTCACTAAGTAATGCTTAATTTTTTCAAATCAATGTTTTTGAAGCATCTGGAATTTTGGGCTTTACCAATAACAAGTGGAGTCTCGAACTTGCCCTTCATGTTGGAACACAGCATCACAGTTAATCGTTCTTTCGAAATGTTACCACCACTGTGTTTCATTCTTAAGACACCTCATCTTATTCGGCAGAACTCTAAAAAAATAGCCCAGTCTCATCCGCATTAAAAATGTTTTCTTCTTTGTAGTTCTTCAATAGAGTTTTAAGTCTGATTAACCAATCGGTTACTTCATTTGCATCCACAGATTTTGCTTCCCCACAAATCGTTTTGAATGATATGTTATGCGTTCTGAATTTTTCTAACCAGCCATTTGAAGCTTTAAAATTGTCTATTCCTAATTGTATGCTAGCTTCCAATGCCTTTTCTTGCAATAATGGCCCACTCTTGCTCGTGCAGCACAAAACCAATCGAAGATAATAGAGTCGATCGCACTTGTCTCCGTTTTCCGAACTTTGATGTGTTTGGAGTTTTCGTTAGAGTTTGTGATCCATAATTTCAAAATTTTTTCCTTGTTTCTTAAAGAGTTCACTTATCTGCATTTTGCCTACTTTAAATCGATTCGTGAGAGATCTCACACTGAGCTTTTCTGTATCAGCAACTCCTATGATGTCCACTTTTTCCTTTAAAGATAATGTTTTTCTTTTCGATGCCATTTTCTTTTCTCGACACTGACCACCAAACAAGAAGTGATCCGAGATTGGGAGATGAAGCGGGGGGTGGGGGGATTGGTCAATGAGCCAATGAGGGAAAGTCACAAAGAGGGACAGTAAAGCTTAAGAATGTGGTTTGACGGGTTACTTCCCCTGGACGCTACGTATTACTGTAGCCTGATTCTATTGCTTTTGAAAAACAACCCAAGATCGTTCATTTTCTGTAGAATGTTGTCAGTTATTGGGAGTGTCCGCTAATCGGAGGTCAATACATGGAAACGTCTATATTAAGGGACTGGGGATTGTGAGGGTGTCTGCTTTTCGAGAGTGTCCGTTAGTGGAGGTTTCACTGTATTTGATAAAACAAAACAAAAAAAAATCATTGAAATCTGAGATGGTACCAGGGAAGCACTGGGTGACTTGACATAAAATGACCCATTAACGCATTATTCAGATGTGCTGTTTAGTTGATTGGTTACAAAACTTTTCCATCTGTATGCCTGGCTAAGAAATATTTGCAATTCTGATTATTTTATTAGAGACAGAATGATATTTTTTTTTTATATGTGTGTATATAATTTTGTACGAAAACAATCAGGTTGTAGAAATATACTTTTAAAATAACTGATAACAATGGGATGCAGAAAAAAATAATTAAGCTATAAAATCAAATATTTCAATGAATCTTACATAGAATTTATTACAAATTTGGCCTAACATCTAATTTAACACAAATCAACCTAATTCTGTAAAATAAAATATACATTTTAATCGTAGTCAATAATGTTGCAAGCTCACAAATGGCTAAACTTAGATTTTGTTGTGAGGAGGTCAATGTCTCCACGAATCGGGTCTGTAGTTGTGAACATGTCTGTCTCAAGCTAATTGAGATTTTTTTGTATCCATGAATAAGACAGACGCAGATAGATGGTTTCCTGACATACAGTTCTATTTTGTGAAGCCTTCTTGATGTTGTCTACCTTTATATTGAGATTCCTGTTGCTCAAGCAAGCTCCAAGAGGAGTTGACGAGCTGTCATAAGTATCTGGGCTTTACACTGTTCACGTTACATACTAATCATACTCTACATAAACTAAACACATTCAGATTTAGAAAATAACACGCTGAAGCTCTTAAATATGATATTTGACAAATATGAAGTCAATATTGACTTGAGTTACCGTTTGCACAATATTTTACTGCAGACAGATACACGAAATGATTAAATCACAAATAGTACAAGTGTGTTCCCGGTATCTTTAAACATGACTTTCTATATTAATTCAGATATTTCGATTAACATCCCATTTAGGACTATGTTGAAAATAAAATGAATAAAAAATATTATTTTTAGTTTTTTATTGTCTGCATAATTAAAAAATACAAATAAAAAAACGCTTAAACTTAGTGTGTTTCTGTGGCGTCGCCTGGTGAGAGGATTTAGGTTTCACCTTCGCCCCTTCCAAGAAGTGCAACTGCAGTATTTCCTGGTTAAAAATGGAAAAAAAAGTAACTCGAAGCTGTCGAGAACTGAATTCTTCTAATATAAAAGAGTTTTTAGACTCTATCGATTACATTTTGACGGACTGTGATGGTGAGTTACGTTGAGAATTTAAATAAGCCGGTTCCTTCGGTCACAACTCGTTTATCTTCAATATTGTTTGATCTAAGCCTAAAAGAAATAAATTATTTCTTCAAATTATCGTTGATTCTTTGCAGTTATTATTATATGTAAATTCTTTGAATTTATTTCTTTCATATTTTAAAAAAGAAAAATGAGACTGTAATAGTGATTCTGTATAACGGGGATAGTTCTTATGTATATAGTGTCAGCTTTTCTGATGTTTGATATATTAAGATCTTTTTTTATTTTTTCTATTTTAATTTAAAGTGTTTTTATATTCTAGGAAATTGTGGATATTTTAAAAACTTAACAAATTATTATCAGTGAAGATCAAAGTTTGCTGAAAACTTTTTTCATCTAATAATTACTTATTTTCGTAAAACTTTCTAATACCAATTTAGTTCCCATATTGAGATTACGTAACATTTTTGTAAGGTTATATCACTACTTCTCTATCTATTCCTGTAATCTAAGTTACGAAAATATTTATAAATCATTTTGTTTTGAAATTCATCTAAATGTCTTTCCATGCCTGAGTTAAAATTAATTTTATATTAATTAATAATAATCCAATTTTTAGCCACAAAACTTTTAACTTCTTTTAATAAGGTTTTTGGTTAAGATTTAATATTTTAAAACAAGAATCATACACACTTCAGGTATTTAATTATACAAAAAAAAAAAAAAATAGTTCATTCCTTATATCCTGTTAAAATTTCATTCCGGTTTTAGCCAAACAAGCTTTGTAACAGATGTATTGTCAAACTTGAATATAGGCTTATTGTATTTAATATCCTTACGGTCATGTTGACATATTAAATCATTTCCATATTTTTCTTCTGTCGTTATTATAGTCCTGTAAATGTCGGTAACTATATTATTTTTCTTTTATCTCTGCTTACATTTACATATATGAATAGTTCTTTAAGATAATAAATTTACTGGTGAATTATATACTTTTTTTTTCCTTTGGAAGTCCTCTTTCAGTTTATATGATCATTTTTGTATTTACGGTACTTATTTAGAATACGAGCGCCATAGATATTTTATTGAATTTCAACTTGAAATACGTTTGAAATTTTATAATAAATTACAACCTAGAAAGTACGTTAAGTTAAGGTTAAGTTTATTTATGTTACATGCAAGATAACAGGTGGTGCGGATATTCTAAATAAGTACCGTATTTACTTTGTATTCCTGCAAACTTATTAGATGTAATTGCATTTAATGGACGAACAGTTAAAAAATATAGTTTTTTTGATTGTGGCATTGTAAATAAACCTTCTTAAGGTATATTTTGACTTTTAAGCTCTCTCTTCTTCTTCTTCTTTCTTTTTTTTCTTTAAATCTAATACGATATTCTTTAATGTTAAATTTTTTTGAAGATTCCAATACTTCTTGAAAGATGCTGTATTACCATTTGCTTTCTCTCATAGAAATTGACAAAGGATAACTTTTCTATAATTGACTATTTGCATTACATAACGAACTATGCATAAAAAAATTTTTTTTTAAATATCTTTGGGATAAGATGCATCAGTAGGAAAGTCTTGGGAATTTTTTTTTTTTTTTTAATTTGAGTGAGAGTTGACTTTATTTGTTTCTCTGAACTATAAATAAATGTTCGTAATCTATTAAACTTATCTATCAGATAGCTGAGTTCAGAGTGTTCCCCTTGACGAAAATAACCAACTCGGCATACTGTACTTGTAAATATATCTGTTCAATTTAGAATATATATATATAATATAGATATTGCACAAAATAAGGATTATTAATAAATGATACTTTTAATAATAATTTAATGGCTTTGCATTAATGATTTTAATGCATTTAGGGAAGATTCTATAAGATGCTTCCAATTGAAACTTGAATCACATATTTTGTCTAGTGAAGTACAGTAAAACCTCGTTAAGTCGTCACTCAAGGGACCAAACATTTTTGACGACTTAAGCGGAATGACGACTTAGGCGGAGTGGGCATTTTTGAAAAAACAAAAACAAAAAAAACACTGAAATTTTCATGAATTGCTGTAAGATTCGGTGAGAAAAACAAGATTTTCAGAAATCAATACATGCAAATGAATGAGTGGAAAATAAAAAAAAATAATAACTTTTTTATAGTTACCACATTTTAATCGTTTTAAAAGAAAGGCAATGTATGTCTTTGAAACATTCCAGCCAACCATTGCTGCCGCCGAAATCTTCAATGTTCAACTCCTTAGCAATTTCCATGGCTTTTTCTTTGGAATCATGGCAGAAATCGGCACATTTTGCGATCTGGCATGTTTTAGCCATCGAACTAAAACCTCCTCGATCTCGTCAAACTGCGATTTCCTCATTCTCTTTCTTTTGTCTTTGCAGTCAGCTTCTTCAATTACTTGTTTCGATGATAGAATATCGTTTAATGTAGTCCTGGGAATATGGTGTTCTTTGGCAAAAGCTGTTTTCGAAACATTTGATTTTTCAAAACGTGCAATTAAGTCTTTTTTTCTTTAAAACATAATGAAGTAAGTTTTGAGGGTGACGAGTTATCCGGAGTAGAATTAAATTTGGTGACTGGTAAAGGAGGGTTATTTTACATTATTGTGTATGAGACCATGTCGGGACCAAAGGAAAACGACTTAAACGGAGTGACGACTTAACGAGGTTTTACTGTATATGCATTTGTAATTTGGAAAAGAATTACCTTTCTTATCCTTTATGTTAAAACTTCAGTAAAGCTTTGACTAAAATTTTGGATTAAACCAAGAGCTGAATGAGCCAACGACTACATGCATGCTATCAAACATTGCTTGAATATTGATGAAAATGAATATCTTTATTAACTAGAGTCAGAAGTAAAACATAGAACATTTATTACATTCTTAATAGAAATGAAGAAAAATATTTAATAAACAATGAAACAATAGTAAATAACTTGCACTGATTCTGCTTTCCAATGTGCCCAAAAATGTTCTACGGAATTTACAGCATCCTTAATCATGCATTCTTTTACAGCATCAACTGCCGTTGAATTTGGAACATATAGTTTTTGTAATATCCAACAACACATCAAAAATCATGCCTCTTTGGAATAACATGAACTTCTTACCATGACTTCTACTAGTCATACACTTTTTCTCTGGTATTTCCTGCATGTTTTTATTCCTTTATTTATATATAAATGGCAGGCATCATTTTCATTTTTTCTGATTGGTGTGCAAATACTTTTAAGAGGACAGTGTATGTTTATGAAGTCTTATTCCATGAGAATCGATTTGCATGTATAACTATGATTTTTTTTTCTTTCCTTTCCATTTAGTAAATACCTTTGCAAGCATAATTCTGTTCCTAAATTTATTTATTAATAAATACAGGTTTTCTTTTTCTTATCTATTTTTGCAGGTGTGTTATGGGAGGGTAACATTCCCTTTCGCAATGCTTCAGAGACTTTAAACAAGCTGCGAGATATGGTATGCATCAACCTTCCGAAACATGGGTTTTACAAGTAGAGTCTTATTCAGCTGGTCAGTAATGACAGAATAGTTATCAAGTGTAGCATGATATATAAGGATTTAACTGAATATTTGATGATATTCAGTAGTTTACACAAAATTCACATTATAATATCACTTTCTTTAATTTAAAGTTTAACATATTTTAATTTGGCATTTTATCATGTAAAACACACTAAGGTAATTAAGATAAGTGTCAGTACTGTATTTACACACTTACCAAAATCTAAGAAAAGGAAAAAAAAAATTTAGTTTTTCTGTTCAAGATTTAAGAAAACAAAGATATTAAGAAAAACTTTACTAACTTGAATATAAAATAATTACTTCATTCGTGTATCTCTCCTCGGGTCAATCCATACCAAACGGTCCAGCACTGGTTGCTTGACCATTTTTAAAAAAAATGATTTTTTTACTGTTGTTACCCCTGTGATGGGTACTTCAAAACAGGCATTATTTTTTTTTTATTTAATTTCGTTTAAAAATGGCGTCCATTTTTGTTTTAGGTCTTCAGGCATTTTTGTCCTTTGCAGACAGTTGCGGTAAGTTTGATAACTCGGCTAATAAAAATAATAGAAAGCAGTGGTAAAAAACATTATTTTCAGCACATTCTAAGCTACATTTTATGTCCTATACCTTCACCATATCTCTAACACAAATGGCTGAAATTTAGAACCGAAACTGATATTCGCTTTTGAACAAAAATCAAAGTTCCGGTTTTTTTTTTTTTGAGCAGGAAGGAATGAAATAGCAAAGAAGAAAATAAATTTTTTTGAGAAAAGATATACATCCAAAGTTTAAGCAAAAAATATTTCAGCTCTGGTACTGGCTTCCTAATTAAGTTACAGCGCTTTAAAAATGCTCTTTTTTTCATTTTTTTTCGAAGTTTGATCCCCAATATCTCTGTTGGGGGACCTAATAAAATTTGATATTTACAGTATAAAGAGAACTTTATGAGGGGTATCTGTGAAAAAAATTTTGAGTTTGGTATTTGAGTTTGATATTTTAGTGAGATACCTGTGTTAGATATATAGGTATCTAACTCAATGGACATGGTGAAAAGGTATAGGACATAAAATGTAGCTTAGAATGTGCTGAAAATAATGTTTTTTTACCACAGCTTTCTATCATTTTTATTAGCCGAGTTATCAAAATTACCGCAACTGTC
This sequence comes from Thereuonema tuberculata, assembly GCA_023159025.1. Classification (NCBI taxonomy): domain Eukaryota; kingdom Metazoa; phylum Arthropoda; class Chilopoda; order Scutigeromorpha; family Scutigeridae; genus Thereuonema; species Thereuonema tuberculata. The sequence continues at coordinate 134,153,353 of JAFIDM010009631.1, read as the reverse complement.
TGCAAAGGCCAAAAATGCCTGAAGCCCTAAAACAAAAATGGACGCCATTTTTAAACGAAATCAAATAAAAAAAAATAATGCCTGTTTTGAAGTACTCATCATAGGGGTAACAACAGTAAAAAAATCAATTTTTAAAAAAATGGTCGAACAACCAATTTAATGTTTTCTGGACCGTTTGATATGGATTGACCCCCTCACCATTATTTTTATAAGAAAGTAATTTTAAGTAGAGATTAAAACCTTAAGCCTTTAATGAAATTTCAAATATTAAGACTGATTTTATAAAACAACAACTGGAAACGACTTTAAAATAATGATCCCTGCCTAAAAAAACACTGTAAGTGCTTGGTAGTTTCTATATAGATGTTCACAAGAAACAGAGTATAAATATTAAAAAAAAAATATATATATAATTTTATAATATATAAAAGTATATATAAATATTTAGAAAGTATATATAATCTTGTGACTGTGTGTGTGTACATTAAAACTTTTCTTAATTGCTGCTACAAAAATATTATTAAAAACATTTTGAAAGAAGATACTTGTTTTTATACATAATTTTCTTACTATCTTTTAATAGTTCTTTTCATGCAACAATGCTATCTTAATAAATCACTCAAATTAAGGTAGTGTGTTTTAAAATATTTTTTTTTTTTTTTTTCAAAAAAAAAAAAAAAAAAATTAGAACCATACTACCTTAATTTCTATAATGTTTTAAAAAAAAAATTTTGCATAAA
>JAFIDM010009631.1:134085844-134135515 GCA_023159025.1 Thereuonema tuberculata | reverse complement strand
TTCTTTAATTTTATTGTGTATTTCTTGTTTTTTAGTTTTCATTTGAAGGTCCCCTTCTTTTCCCTACCTGTACTAATACTCTGTAATAGGACCTAGTGGTTTATAGTGACTACTCTCCACTGAGGATCGGCAATATAATCTGAAACAGCTGTTTGGAGATGTCACTTTTGCACTGATAAATACTAGGTCCACCTTTTAATAAAAAACATTCTTGTTTCTTTTTTTTAATAGCCGAACGGTACTTATTTCCTGATTACACCTCTTAGAGAAGTATTCAGTTCTTCAAAAGCAATATTGTTACCCAGTGTTTTAACAGAAGTTTACTGCATAAAAAAAAATAGAATATCAAATATTTTATTTATTTATTAAATTCTATTCTAAATATAGTCATTACATTCATGGATCTTGTAAAATTTGGTCACTTCAGTAAAAAAAAATATATACAGGGTGTACCTGAAATGTGCTGCCAAACTTAAAGGTTGTATTCAATCATGCAAAACAACAAATAAATGTCATATAAACATGGATCTGGAAATGCTTTATTTCCAAGATATGAACGATGCAGTAATACAGAGGTGTTGGCCGTACAGTCGTTCAGTTTCACAGAAAGTACTCGAAATGTCCTCCACCGGCCGCAATGCATGCAACACAATGTCGTTCCATCGACTGCTGAAAACTGTCGAAGATGCCAGGTGCATGACATCCACTATGCGATCATGCAGTGCATGGGCATCAGGAACTGGTGTGGTGTACACTAATGCTTTAAGATAACCCCATACAAAAACCCTTTTGATGGGGGGGGGGGGGGTTATTGAACATTACATGTCACGATTACTGAGGACCAATTTAATGATACTACATAAAGGCCAACACTTCTGTATTGTTGCATCGTTCATATCTTGGAAATAAAGCATTTCCAGACACATGTTTACATGATCTTTATTAGTTGTTTTGCATGATTGAATACAACCTTTAAGTTTGGCAGCACATTTCAGTTACACCCTGTATATGTGTGTGTATGTTTTGTGGGTAAAGATTACTTGGAAACTTAATAGCTTAATTTCATTAATGGACAGATTATTTCATTTGATAAATTATTCTCTTTAAAATCAAGTAGTTATGTAGTGCTGTATTACTTGAAATGGTGCGATTTTTTTTTTTTTTTTTTTTTTTACCACCAATAGATCATCTTGTAAACATTAAGAAGTACCACCTGAAACTTGTATTTGAGTAAGAGGTGAATATTAAGTCACATATGTTCTTCACCTACACTGTCCATTACATCTTTATAAATCATTGTAGTAACGAGATTACATAACTTTTATTATATTTCCTTGATATTATGAGATTTATGTTCCCAGATCTGGATGGCACATATCTTTCTTCTTTTTTTTTTTTTATCTATTTTTTGGAATAATAGTGATAGAGCTTAGTCCATTTTACCAAAAGTTTTCATACTACAGATTGGTTCAATTAAATTAAAATCTTGGGAATTGAGGGTTAGTCCACTCTGCCTCTTTTAATGCCCTAATTTTCACATACAGGGCGTTTCCGAACTTATGTTACAGAAGAATATAGTAGATAGAGGGTACGAAAACAGTTTTCATTAATGTGTCCTGTCTTGCACCGATACAGCATTACTGTCGTTTTAATGTTGTGGCTGGTAGACAATATTCATGGAAGGGCCATTGTCACCTGCCTGTTTGGAGTGTTGTGCATTAGAAATGATGTTCAAAGTGATGCCTCTCTTGTTCTTCACAATTGTGGCATCGCTGCACTCGTTCAAAAATGCCAGATATAGGATAGATGGTGGTGCAGCTTCGAATTTTACTGGGGTAAAGAACTGGGGTGTCACACTGCATTGTTGTAAAAACCACTTGTAGAACTGGCGTCTTCGTGGATAATCCTCCAGGTTAAGACCCTGTACACATTGCAGGTGAAAGGGATACAGCATGGCCAACAGCCACATCACTAAAACAACTGTAGTACCATATCGGTGCAAGACCGGACACATTAATTACTGAAAACTGTTTGTTTTTGTACCCTCTATCTGCCATATTCTTCTGTAATATAAGTTCGGAAACTCCCTATATATGTCAAAATATATACAGTAAATAAGTGATGTAAATAAGTCATTTAAACTAAAATAAATTCTATTCACTTGCAATTTTATCATACTTTAAGTCTTTAATTCATCTTCAACTTAATTTCCAAAAAAGGGTAATGCAGGAAAAAAAAACAAACAAACAAACGAAAATGAAAATTATAAAATTTAATCTTTACAGGGCATAATATAGAGATGCAGCATAGAACATATTTATAAGCAAACCAATGCCATGTGGATGCTGAAGTGGTAGTGTCATATCAAAAAAAAAAGTATTGGTGAATCCATTGTCACAAAATTGGGGAATGGTGGCAATTGAAGAAAACTGTCTTGAGCAAAGCATCAGAAAGCTAATTGTTATGAAAAGTGGGTTATGACTGTATTTTGTCTTACAATGTCTTCTCTAAATCAATTGTGCAACAGTCTTTTATAGTCAGCTTTGATGTAAAAATAGTCTTGCAATTGACCTAACACTGGCAACTAACTTGCGCATGGTAAATTGCTATCCTGAAAACATGTAAAAAGGTTGCACAAGATTATTAATAGGCTACAGAATACATTATCAACAAACATGCATGTAGATATTTATTAAGGTAGGCATATTTAAAGGAAATCTTCGGGATTATTATAGTTATGGTTCAAAATAATGACCCAAAAGTGTATTATTCCTGAGAGGTGCATTTAGATCAGCGTAAGTCAAGAGAACATAATGTATTATTTCCAACCATAAAAACACACGATATGAAATAAAAAACAATTTATTGATATGATGTTTCGAGCTCATTTTTATCGAGACCCCTCTCTCAAATAAAAGTTCATCGGAACACCAATTTATTCATCCACCGTGGAGGAAAAAATTGGTGTTCCGATGAACTTTTATTTGAGGTAGGGGTCTTGATAAAAACGAGCCTCGAAACGTCAAATCAGTAAATGGTTTTTAATATCATATCGTGTGTTTTAATAGTTGCAAATAATTATTACATCTGCACATTAAAAATGAATGTAAAACATAATGTATTTTGATTGTTTTTTTTATATTTTTTTTCCTTTTTGCAAATAGCAAATGACCAAATTCTCAATATCTTTGCAGGAGCTGGCAGTATTTTAGCTCCCGTAAGAATAGCATCACATAGAGAGCCTATTATACTAGGGAAACCATATCCCCACATTTTTAATAACATTGTGAAACGACATAATATTGATGTTTCCCGAGCTGTTATGATTGGTGATAGGTAATGTTTAGTATATCCTTTATTTATATACAATAAAACCAACAAAGAAAAAGGAGGACAGATCTAACAAGACTGCAAGATTTTTCATTTATATATATAACAAATGAAAATGTCTTCAGTATTGTTAGAAAACTACTTTTCCTTTGCTTCAAGTGATCAAAATTCAGGTGCCCTTCAGAATACTACTTTAAAAAAAATTCTGTTAGTATAGGAATATTATTTGAAATTTACAAAAACAAAAAAAATCCTGAAGATCAGCAAAGTTTGCTCAGTTCTTAATGCATGGGTTTTTATTTACTTCTTTGTTTTTAATTCAAACTGAAACCACAAAAAAAAAGAATGGAACACAGCTAGAAAGATCTTGGACAAGGGATTTATTTGTATTGCTTTCCTTAAGGTAAAGAAGGCTGCAGTGTAGCAAAATTCTGTTTTTCTCTAATTTATAAATTAAAATTAGAAAAATATAAAATGAAGGAATGGCAGATGAAGAGGATATCCTACTCTAAGATAGGAACTGTTAAAGCTACCAATAAGTTAAAGAACAAAAAAAAGGGGGGGGAGTGAATGTTTTAGTGAATACTAAAAGATAAATGTTGGAAGTGTTTAACCATTCAGTATTTTGAGAGTTGAGTAAAATGCTTGAAGAATGTAACTTGTAGGTAATACAATTCTAAAAAAGTGCAAGGATTTATATAAAAGTAATTTGTTTTAATAACTCATATTAAATATAGTATGAATATATATTTAATGGCAGCACTATCTGCACTAGTCCAGTTTGAAGACATTCTCATCATAATTAATAGTAATAGCTTGGATTTTTTTTTCTATTTCTGTTGTAGTCAGGATTATTGTATTTGTGATACTAAATAAAAAAACATTTTCATTTATTTACCTGGTTGTAATCAAATTAAGGTTGAAAAAAAAATCATTTATGGCCTAGAAAAATGTGATAGTGACAGTTGATAACCTGTTGTCTAATATGGTATTTTCTTGCTAATACAGTATATGATAGCTAAAACTGTATCTATGGATAAACACTTATTAGATTTATTTTATTATTTTTTGAAATCTGTTGAAAATTCTCTTAATTTTCTAGCAATTAATTTCCTTTTAGAAGTTATGTTTCCAGTATACTTTAGTTCAAAAAGAAAATTGTGTCTTTACAGGTTAAACACCGATATCTTACTAGGAACAAATTGTGGAATCAAAACACTTTTAGTTCTTTCTGGTATTTCATCCTTAGAAGAAGTAAGAGCTTATGAAAGCAGCGCCAATTCTGATGACCATGATTTGATTCCGGATTATTATATGAAAGACATTGGGGTGCTTCTGGATCTTATTAACATGATTTCTTAAGTAACAAGATTTTCATTTAAGAATACTCTTTAACATACTCAAATTTCTGCTTTAAAAATTTTGTCATATTGCTGAATGGTTAGCTGAAAATGGGTTCCTTCTAAATATACTTACAATTAGTAAAACTGTTTTCAAAAACTTTGATTTTAATCAAAAATATGATAAGTAATTCAGTTATTGGTACTTTTTGGCTATTAACTTTGACATGTAATTAAATTATCTAAGAGATTTTTTTTTCCTTTTTGAACAAAATATTTCTTTAGTAGCAAACTCTGTTATAAAGTATTATCAGCACGCACACACACACATACACACACAAAAAAAATAAAAACATGATTTTTTTTAGTTTTTGGGGGAGGGGGGGAGACTTCTGAAGATTATAATTTGGAAGTTTACTGTTATTTCAAAATGATTCCAAAAAATTATTACAAAAAGAAGAAATAAAATAAAAATGAATTACGATTTTATCACATATTTATAGAAGAATGCAATTTGAATGTTAATTGATAGATTATATTAATAAGTTGTAAGGGGAAGCAGGATGTAAAAAAAGACATCATTGTATCATCACATTAACATCACATTGAAAATACCAAATACATTTAGTTCACATCAAAGTTTGCAACAACTGCTAATCATGCGAGTCTTAATTATCTAATTATTTTGAAGAGTTAATAAATAAATAAATAAAATTACTTTCATCATGAAGGTTTGTTCTTTCACATCAAAGAGATTTCTGGTACTGTCAGTTATATATAATGCTAAGGTCTGTGATATTGTTTCTGAATAGTTGGCCAACAAGAGAAATCAATTTTGTATTACATATTTCTATTATTTAATTGGGATTGGATTCCAGAGATGAAAGTTTCAATTCAGATTAGTTATTTATGAAATAAGTCTTTAAAGAAGACATGCTTGGTGGCTTATGAGACAATATTAAAAAATATAGTAATAACCCGAGTTGGTATTTAAGAAAAGTCATTATGTGAGATGATAATTTTTATTTTAATCTGGATGGATAGAAAGTACAGAACCTTGTTTTATCTTTAGATACCGGAAATCATAAATACAGTGAAAAAGTTTCTAAAAAATTTGAAAGGTTTAGAAGAGGATTTACATTATGGCCTATTTTGAATCTATATCATGGATATTTTATTTACAAATTCTACAATATTTAAAGTCTGTGCTTATTATAAGGAATGCTGCAAACTGAATTTTATTAAAATGTTTTGAATCTGTCCAATTAATCAAGTTTTATTTATGTATTTATTTATTTATTTATTTATTTATTTATTTATTTATTTTTTGCCATTGCTAATAGAGGCTTGTTACTTTGCACTTGAAAAATCAGTGTTAAGGTGTTTTTTTAAATACATTTTATTAATGTTTGCCATTTTAAATAGACTAAACTGTGACCTCAATTCATGTAAGTATTGCTTTTTGAAAAAAATCCATCTTTTTCTCAGTAAATTAGTTTAATTAATAAATTCATTAATTTCTGCAATAAAAAATACCAAGCTTGCCTTTAATGCCAATAACTGAAGTTTTACAGTATTTTTTGAATTTATCAATGTTTAAAGATTAACTCGGTGGTTCTCAGCTTTTTAATTCCCAAAGCACACATGAAATGTGAAGTTTTTCTATTTTTTAGATTGCACTAAGAATAGAGATCTAAGATTTGTAATAAAAGTACACCTATTTTTTTAATAATGTTATTGTAAGACATTAACAAAAAACAAGAATTTTCTGACATCTGTAAATAAATGTTTTTTTTCCTAATAGATTTTACTGTATTATAATAAAGATAACATTGTGTAAGTAACTTACATAATCAAAGCAGTATTGAAAACAGTTTTGTTCTTTTTTTTTTTTTTTTTTGTTAATTTCCCTTTTTTATTTTATATGCAATTATTCTTTTCAGAGTTTTAAAGTATATTTGGCAAAAATACAGTGCGTAAGTTGTGAACCACAGTAATTAATCAAAAGACAGTAACAGTTAAGATTGATCAAAAGACTGAATATTTATTATTGTTATTTATAAATTGAAATATATACATTTCCCTAGATTAATCTTGAGTGAAAAGTTTCTAATATATTTGTTTTGATCTAAGTAATAATATTTGATTGATATTAATCACTGGGTAAAAATACATTATTATTTAATCTGCCATTTATTTAATTTTAGTTGTCTCCAAGATGTGAAACAGTAGAGAGGGGAAAAAAAATAAGAACTGGAATGAAAATAATATTATTTTCAGATTTCTTCTACTTAAAATTTAATGGTAAATATGCATTACAGATCATTTCTCCAAAATTATAATTGCAATGTTAATGTTGATGAAAATTGGAAACAATTTTAACTTAAGTTCAGTTCAGTTAAGCTTAACCTAAAGTAACACATTTTCATGAGAAATGACTTTCTATCAGAAATTAAATTTGAATATCTTCATGATTAAACATAATAAACAATAAAACTTACTCTTTTAACTAAGTAAGATAGTCAATAATTAGCTGTTTTGCAGATTCGGTGTTATTGCTTATTATTTAAAAGTAATAAAATAGTATTTGCAGTTTTAGTCTTCCAGAAGAAAATGCTAATAAATGCCTAACTATTTATGTTTAGAAATTAGAGGTGGAATGCTTGCTCTATTCAAAACAATTTTGCTTTTAAGGAATAAGTCATTCTGGGATTTGTTAGTTTTTTTTTTAATAATAAAATAATTATTATTATTTTATATATCTGTAGATATCTTTCAATATGCTCATTATTTTCCTCTGTTATATGTAAATATTTAAAAGATTATTAAATAATGTTTTTGCTCATAATATAGTTTATTTTATGTTGAAGCTTAAAAATCCCCTAAAAAAATCACTTTTATTATTAAAAGTTAAAATATTGTATTTTAAACTTTTTTTTTTTTTTTTTTTTAAATTATTGCCTTTGAAATTTCCTATATTACTTTTTTTTTTCTATTATATACTGTATTTATAAATAAGATTTTCATAAACTTTTAACAATGTATTTTCAAGAGAAGTTTAAAATTTAATAACTTAAAAATACCTGTTTGCTACACTGCTTACAGTAAGAAAAAAGTGTGTGTGGGGGGAGTTGAATGGAGGATGATAGACTTAACAGTAGATCCTTATAATAGCAGCTAGTTTCAAAATGGTCTTTTCGTTTAAACAGAATTTGTCCTGCACAAAATTTCATATATTTAAAAGTTGAGGCCAGAATTGTTATGTGAGGTTTAAGTTGGTTTTATTATTAAAACAAGTCAGATAAATTTGTCTACCTCCAAGGCAGGATTTGGAGGTGAATGATTGCTTGGCGAGTACCAACAGCATGAAACAGCTGTGTTGGTGTAATTTGTCAACACAAGATCCCAATTTATTAAAATAAATTTTTACTAAATATATATTTAAAATCTAAAAAGTGTGAGTCCCTAAGTTTATGCAGCTTTATTATTATAAGAACAATGCAAAATAAAAGACCAAGATCAATATAATAACCACACAAACAAAGCCAAGATTGTGGAAGTCGGAGATGTGTAAAAGATCATGATCTCCTATCAAGATATTTGTAGTTCATCTTGCCAATTATAACTTGTCCCCTTCTTAGGGTATATTTATGTAAATCTTGTTACATTTTCTTAAAAACTGTATTCTTAATTTTAGAATAATATATTGGCAATTATATGAAAGTGTCATTTTGTTGAGTTTGATATAATTTAATATTCAGAAGCTAGAATATAACCAGTCACAAAATTATAAACAAAATAATGGAACAAAAAAAAAACTAGCTTATCCAAATTTGGGAGAATTGCAGGTTTTCTGGAAACATATTTTTTTTTTTTTTTTTTCCCCTTACCCTTTGCCTTGAAAATCAAAATCCATCTAATTTTTGTTTAATTGAAGTAGTGTTAAGAATAAATAAAAGGTTTTAATAAATGAGATATTCCAGATCTCAGGATTTCCCAAAGATTGCTAAGCTTAGCTATTTATGAATTTGTCTGGTTTATGATCTTATATGAGAATCTTCCAGTTTCATCCCATGAATGGAAATAATATGAAGATAATTTCATTGTTAAATACAGCATTAAATCTCTGACCAAAGAAATTTTTTAACATTGGAAGAATTAACTTGTACATGAACAAATAAATCAAACTGAAAAATCATCATTAACTTCTCAACTTTTGTCTTGGTGCAAATAAAATATTTCTACATTCATCCATAGATGTTGCAACAATATTTGTGTTATAATGATTTTATTTGAGATATATTTTTTTAATAGATTACTTACATTTCAAGAAAATAAATAAATCAGAAATTCCATTTTCTAATGAATTCTACATTTTTTTGCAAATAAGTTATTACTAATAAACGAACTTGTCAACAATGTACAAATCAAACATTGGCAAATTTTATATTATAAATTGGGAGAGACATTATTCTAGTCATTGATCTGGTGTTAGCATTTATTATCAGTTAAAATAATTTTCAAAACATAAAGTTGTTATTATAAATTTGATCTAGCATTTAAAAAAAAAAAAATCTTCTTAGATTGGCATATGATCCTGAAATTTGTGTAGAATTTATAGCAAGAAGTTAAATATGGAAGGAAGAATCTGAGATTCTATTCACACCCAAGGGTCAATTTTAGGTTTAATTAGTCCAGGGAGAATAAAAGAAAGAAAGTCTTCCTAGAATTCTCTGACATTCTTTGGAGAGAGTAGTATGGAGAATGCAGTAACGGGGCCCCCTCCCACGTTATGGTCAAAATCATAGATTCTTAGCCAACAAATATCACAAAAACACCATATGATTTCATATTTCACCCTTTTAAACATGCCACACACAGTTATTAGCATTATTTTTAGAGAACTGAATTTAACACAAATATCTACTCTTTTCAGGTCTACCCAAATGTTTTGAAAAAAATTGCCCTATGGAATGAGTATTTTTTTTTTTTTTCTGAAAAGGGGGCAGTAGGCCAGAACAGTTTGGAAACCTATGCTCTGGACAATGTCTTACAGGAATCTTGACTAATTTGTTAGTTTCTTGCTCAGTTCAGTCACAATTTTGTTTGGCCCAGTTTAATCAGCCCTCCTTAGAACTTAGAATAAAGGTTATATACATATTGACTAGCAAGCATAAAGATAATCTTTTAATAATAATAATCTCTTAATAGTCTCACGATTTTTTGGAGACTGAAATAAGGAACAAAGTGGTCTTGTAGAGATTGGAATGTAGTTGACGCAGTATTGTTCAATATTTACTCAGGATGTGATTCAAAGATATCTATCCTCATTTGCTGTTCTTGCTTATTAATTTTTTTTCAAAGCATTTCTATTTTGGAAAGAGTTTAATGTGCTGGAGACATTTTTTAACAAAACAAAATTAGAAACAAGAACAGCACAAGCTTAAACAAATTGCGTTTCTGATTCGATTATCAGGAAGGAAGCAGGATAATCAAATTAATAGGTTTTGTCCCCTGAAGGACGAAACGGCCGTTCCCGATTCCTTCCCGATAATCAAATCAGAAATGCAATTTGTTTAAGCTTGTGCTGTTCTTGTTTCTAATTTGTTTTGTTAAAACATTTCTATTTTCTTTGAACATAAATTGAATCTCATAACTGATACTAGAGCCAGTTTTCATCCTTCCTTCCATTAATAACACTCCATTCTAAACTTATTGATTTATACTTTATCTTACAATAAAAAAACTGTGTAAAGGTCAGTGTTCTGAGAGAATAACACAACTCACCTTCTGAATATCGTAAACAACTCAACACTTCCAACAAAATTTCTAGGCTGTATTAGTTCCAAAATCAGTGTAAATTCAATCAATCTCTTCTCAATTTCAGTCTGAATTAGAGCTGCAGTACTATATGCATTCAGTTACAATGCAGATTTTTATTGCACATTGTTTATTCAAAGTCAAATTCATTTTATGGTGGGTCCAGTTAGCAGGCAAGTAAAAATGATCTTGGTAAGTTTTCCTCTTCCCTAAGAATTGTTACATGACAGCTTAAGGAAGGCTATCAAAAATAGATGTTTAAATTAACATGTGTAAAATAACTGTTACTTAAAAATAAAAGGCAGGACACAATAGATCGTACTAGAAGAAGCCAAGCCAAGACAGGAGGAGAATCCCCAGCCTATTTTATCTCGCTCCAGATCTGTTATTAGTGGAGATGTGTGTCAATAATGTTTGGTTTCTTCTAATAGTACTAGCTCATGTCACAGCTGTATTGGATTCACTTGAACTTACTCCAGGAATAGCTTATGGCTATTTGAAGAAACCTCCCATAAAACTTATTACATATTTAAATTAATATAAGTATTTGAAGAGTAGGTAAGTCACAAATTCCTTAAGTCCTTGCTAGATGAATAGAATAAACACAATTGAAAAGTAGACTCTCCTGTCACCACAGTTTTAATATAATGGAAAAAAATACTATGTTTTTGTTTTGTTTTTATTTTGCTGAAAAACAGTGCTTAATTTTTGTATATTATTGCACTAAATGGGTTATTATTATTGGTTGATTTTTACTTCTATGTTTGCTAGTGTGCTCTTTTCCTGCTTGCTTCATGGAATCGATAAGTTTTTTTAGAATTGAAATCATGGTCATCAACACCAACTCATGAATAAAAAAAAAAATCTTTGAAGTCGGCTGAAAATCAGGAATATTGTTTCAAATTATTGAGCACTCTTCAGCCAGAGCTACCCAGTGCTTGAAGAATCAATGCAAAACATAATGTACCAAATGCCAGACTGCTCAGGGACTACAGCATTCAAGGAAAATCAGATTTGCAATGTTTTAAGTAAGAAATCGTGCTGAGAGAGAGAATGGTGAAGAGTTGTTATTGTCAATATATAAGTACTATTACTGATGATACTGTTAGTGTTTCCAATACAATGAATGCAGCTGAAGAGGCTAATTCCTTATGATGAAACCTCATTCTAGAATCTAATTACGTTTACCTTTTACATTGTTAGATATCTAGAAACAATGTCTTAATAAGCCTCCAAACCTCATGAATACTGCTTCACTTCTTTTACTAGAGACAAATGCATCATAGTGGGATTAGGACATTGGATGAATAGCTTATTGTACAAATACCTATAGCATAAATCTTAGTTACTTACATAATGTTTTCATTTTAATTTTTGTGTGTCATTAAAACTCATATTTTAGGTTAAAAAATTAAAAAAAAAATTTACAAGATGATTCAAATTAAAGTATCTCTATACAGAGCACTCTGGAGAGAACCAATGGGCGAAACAATGTCTGACTTGGACTACTAAAATTCCAGATAATGGGGAAAAGATTTCTGCAATAAAAAAAATTAGTTCAAAATTGGACTGATGGGGAAATATGGCACTGCCTTATCAATTACCGTAGTATTAATGGTTGTGTGAATGGGAAAGGAACCATAAACAACAGCATACCAAGTGTTATCGAGTGGTTTTTATTCATTTTGTTCCAGACATTATGTAAAAGTGATTAATAGCACAGAGAGCTGACTGAGGCTACAGGAAGCCGTCGAGGATAATCAGAAGCAGTGTTCAATGTGTTTGCCATTCTGTAGAACCAAAAGCTACCAAGTGACAGCAGAACACAATTGATCTGTTGAGATATTTCTTATGTGCAGTACTATTCTGTCCTTCAGATCTGCCAGGTGAAGAATGTTGCCCTGATAAACCACGTTTTTGAGGTAATTGTAAAGCCAAAAATCACAGGGATTAAGGTCTGGTGAACATGGTAGCCATCTTATTGGGAATGCACGACTGATGATTCTATCCTCTGTGAAATGTTTTTGCAGCAACTGTTGAAAATATAGGTGTGGAGGTGCTCCATCTTGCATAAATGTTGTTGTGTTGAGGCATCCTCTTTGCTGGAGGTGCGGGGTGACGAAACTGTGCAACATATCCTGATGAGTTGCAGATACTGTGCAGATTACAGGTCTGGTTGGATGGATTCTCTCAAAGAAAAGCAGCCCAATCAGAAATGCGACCATAATCCCTATCCATACTGTTACCTTCTATGAATGTAAGGGAATCTGTTGAAATTGACGAGGATTCTCTGTAACCCAGATGCAGCAGTTTTGCATGTTCACTGTTCAACAAACATGAAAATGAGCTTCATCATTCCATAGGATGTTCCAGGGTCAATCCTCGTCCACCTACATGCATGCCTGCCTGGAATGTCAAAGCAAACGTTTCTCGGATGTTGCCATCGCCAGATGGCATCTCTTGGAGGTGTCTGAGCTTATAGGGATAGTTATGCAAAGCTTTGCACAGACATTTCCATACTTTTGTGCATGGTACATCTAACTGCCTTGCTATGGCACAAACACTATATATACCTGCAACATTATCGCATGATTGCTCAATGACTGCTGTTGCAACGTCTTCGGCCACTTGAGGTATCCTTATGCCCTCTTCCTGCTCAGACTGTGAAGCTCTCATGCATTGCAATGCAGATGGTGTCAGTGGACCCTTTCACAATAATTTGCGGTGTCTGTACCAGTGAATCACTGTAGTAGTGATTTCACCATTCCAGTAGAATAACTAAAAGTAAGGCACGTTCCACCAATGTGAGAGCCATCGCGCTTGTCGAAGAATGTCTCCGACCAGCCTCACACTTCATTTTATACCCAATTCGATGCCTTACAACATACAAGCTATGCAAATTTCAGTAACTGGTGCTGCTCGCAGTGTCGTATTTCCCCCTATCAGTCATTTTTAACTAATTTTTTTTATTGCAGAAATCATTCCACATGATCTCAAATGTATACAGTCCAAGTCTGACGCTGTTTCATCCACTGGCTCTCTCTGCATAGTGATACTTTAATTTGAATCGCCTTGTATTTCTCAACTAAAATTTGCCTCAATTATCTTGAATGCTATGCCACCTTTGAGATGGTGTAACCCTATCACCTTGGAATTGGATATATAAATTTCTGCTTTTAGTCACATCTTTGCCATTTCTTTAATTTGCAATTGGTTCCACTCTGCCCTACTGTCACATTTTTAGCTGAAAAAGAAAACTATCTCTTAATATAGAAATAAGCAAAATAAATACAAGAACAAAAGTGGAACTGCCTTATTCTTTATTTTAATAAACTCTTAAAAAATACATTATCTTTTTTTTTTTTTTTTTTCTATGTTAATAATATCTCCAATTGCACTTTAATCCTACTCCCGCTTCTCCTTATGCATAGGGAAAATTCATTCGTTGGATTACAGCTTCAATACTACTTTCTTTTGATAATTTGAGAAGAAAAAAGTTTCAAGCTTAAAATTTTATCATTTGGAAAGTAATTTTAGTTGAGGCAAATTTCTTTAATGAGGTGAAAATACAAAACATAATATTAAGGATATTGTTTTGCCAATTTTGTTGTTTCTGTTTTTGTTAACAGATTCCCACAAATACAGTGAAGTTAATGAGCCTCAAGATTAGCTTCTTATAATGATTAATGGATGACAACTGACATTGTGTTGGGTGAAAGAAAACCAACTTAATGTTTTCTAGTAGACCATCAGGATGACATTTTCATTTTTTTTTCCCAAACTCTCACTCATTGTTGATTTATACAATGTTTAATTTTATACATTTATTAATTTGCTTGCCATCCAATTTTTATTCTGTTGATACCATAAAGAAATGTTAATGTTGATTTGCATAATGGCTGCTTTACACATAAAACTAGCCTCTTTAACTAGCAAGTGCCTCAAAAAACTCTACTTGCTCGAAAAATTTGCCAGTTGCTCTAAATACAACAAGTTCTAAATTCAGGCAAATATTAAAAGCAAGTCAACACCAGCGCCCTTGGTGGCAAGAAATGTTTATTTAAAAACTTCACACTGAAATCTGGATATTCTGTGCTCGCTGCTTCATTCACCACATTCTCCTCTTCTGGGATTCTTTTTTTTTCCTTTTTCTTTATCTCCGTTGTGAAATGAGTTGAGAATTAATATAAAAACAAAGCTGTTTGTTGCTTCAGTGACTGGCAGTTTTGATTGCGATCTAAATGAGAGCAAAACGTGATTTGCTGCTCTAATATGTAAAGCATCGGCATTTTCTCCAAGCTGCAACTGGCAAACAGCAAGTTTTCAAGCGTGTTTGAGTCAATTTTTTGAAAGCGTGTAAAGCAGCCGTAAGATGTTTGTTACGCCAAGTGTACTTTTAGATCTGGGTGACTGTTATTAGCTACATGCTCCAAAAACATAGCAAACATTCACTTATTAAAAAGAAGTCTAAATGTTTTCTAGATTTCAGTCTTAAAAAATATCTTCTAAATGTAATTAGGTTTGTAAATTTTTGAATATTTTGATCATTGTGAATTTCAATATTTTATTATACTTAATTAGAAGAGTTTTGAAGTATGTGTGATTTCTTGGAGTAGATTTGAGAACGGACAAATTCGGAGCTGTTTGAGTTTGAATCATTGCAAAGTTAACGTCAAATACCATTTCTATAATATATTATTTATTATGTTTAGATGTCTAACTACCATCAATTACCATTTTTTTTTTTTTTTGCTTTTTCTCCTCCTCCTCTATTTCTTTTGCACTTTTACAATTGATTTTCTACAACTCAACCTTCTTCAGGCTCTGGAGGGTGGTTTTAACCCCCAAACCCTCCCCTCGTTGTGCCTTTGCTTAATTGTAATTCAGTTAAAATGAGACCTTTTCAATTATAATTTATTATGTTTATATGTCTAGGTTCATCAATACAGTTTCTATATATAAAAATATCATTCCAAGAATAAAGTTAAATGAGCAAAATATGATAGACATGAATTGGGTGAAAAAGTCTTAAGGGGAAAAAATATACAGACATAATAGGAGATCCTTTTGAAAACCCTTGATTTCAAACAGAAATCTTACTTGAACCTATTCTGTATCTTGTAATCACTGGACAGCAACCTTTATTTAAACCTCAACTGTTGTGTTTATGCTATGAGACTGAAAATTTTATTTTTAATAAAAGCTCCTGAAGGTTTAAGGAGATTTTTAAAACCGTAAAGCTCTTTAAAATCAAAAACTGAATTTTAAGTTCTGTATTGTTTATATAAAACTTTAAAAAAAAATATTTTGTATTTAAATATATCTTTTTAGCAGCTCAAGCATTAGTTCTCAGTGTTTTTTGGCTTTGCGAACCCTTTCAACATTATTATTTGTTGCCATCCAACAAAAA
This sequence comes from Thereuonema tuberculata, assembly GCA_023159025.1. Lineage (NCBI taxonomy): Eukaryota > Metazoa > Arthropoda > Chilopoda > Scutigeromorpha > Scutigeridae > Thereuonema > Thereuonema tuberculata. The sequence goes on along the minus strand of JAFIDM010009631.1, from coordinate 134,119,615 downwards.
AAAAAAAAAAATGAAAGTAATATAGGTTTATATAATTTCGTAGATTGTCATTACAGAATTATACAGTGAACTGTTTTGCAAATCACCAGATAAGAAACTGAGCTAACAGCTAATTATTTACTGATTAAATAAAATGCTTCATAACTGAATTCCTTATTTAGCCATCTATGAAATTACACTCAGTACCAAAAAAAAACGACGCACCTAGAAGGAGTTGTCCGATTGTAATGAAATTTCGTATGCAAAGACATTGGGACCGCCCATGCAAATGATTAAACTTTGGTGTCCAATGAATGAATAGCGAAAGCTACAGCGCATCGGAACTGCGCACTCAGCAGGTGTATATAAGAAGCGATTCTCAATCTGATGGTCAAAATTTCTGTTGCATTGCGAGTTAGGATACCTTTCAACGATTGAAAAAATGCTTCGCCGCAGGATTCGAGCTCATTATGTGCAACTGTCAGAGTTTGAAAGAGGTCGTATCATTGGATTGAAAGAGGCAGGTTGGGCAAATCGGAGAGTCGCTCGTCATATGGGTCGAAGTGATGCGGCGATTAGAAGATGCTGGCAGGAATGGGTGGACAATGGCAGATTTCAGCGGCATGAAGGTAGCGGTCGCCCTAGGGCCACAGCAGAGCGGGAGGATAGAGTGATTGTGAGATTAGCTGTCACAGTGCCTGAATCATCGTTATCAACCATCAGACGTGCGACCCGCACACGAGTGTCCACCATGACCATTCACAGACGGCTGAGAGAGCAACATCTACGCTCGTACCGACCGCTACGCCACCTGCCACTCACGTCTGCACACCGTCGGGCCAGATTACAGTGGTGCTTGGCTTGATCCGGTTGGAATGATGCTGACTGGGGACGTATAGTGTTTAACGACGAATCCCGCTTCCAACTGTGTCCTGACGATCGTCGCAGACGTGTCTGCAGACGCTCAGGGCAGCTCCTGCTTTCACTATTGCACGCCACACAGGCCCTCAACCTGTGTTTTGGTCTGAGGTGCCATTTCCCTTGAGAGCCAGACCCCTTTGGTCGTCATTAGCAGCACACTTACAGCACAGCGGTACGTCGACGACATTCTGAGACCTGTTTTGCTACCCTTCCTTTTGCAGTACCCTGGCCTTATTTTTCAGCAAGATAATGCCAGACCACATACGGCACATGTTGCTATGACCTGTCTTGCAGCTTGTGAAACACTTCCTTGGCCAGCCAGATCCCCAGATCTCTCTCCAATCGAGCATGTCTGGGATATGATGGGAAGGCGACTGCATCCACCAGGGAATGTGGATGACCTAGCCCGACAATTGGAGCAAATTTGGCAAGAAATACCGCAGGAGACCATCAGGGAGCTTTATCACTCTATGCCACGTCGTGTGGCAGCTTGCATTCAGGGTAGAGGTGGGTCAACACCCTATTGAGCTCGTTACTTTGTAACTCTGTAACTCTGAAATAAATCATTCAATTTGTCTGAAAGTTTAATCATTTTTTATTCTGTACATAATCTTCCTCTCCACCAATTTTTGTCTCCATCGGACATCTTCTAGGTGCGTCGTTTTTTTTGTTAATGAGTGTATTAGAAAGCTTTTCTTAGTTGATACAAGAACGATTGATTGCTTTCTCACTGATTTACACTTAAATGTGGGTTTCCATTGATTTGCAGAAATTGAACCCATAATAAGGAGGTGAAATCTCCGATTCTTTACGAAATCTTTTTAAGAAGATAATTAACTACTATTTCTTTATTTCTGATTCATAATAAACATACGGAAAGGATGCTTGAGAGATCATGCAATTTATTAAGTTTGATTGTTTAGTTAAGTCACTGATTTCATCATATTTCTTCAATTATCATAAATACTCTGTATATTTTAACTTGTGATTTAAAATCTTACTTTCTATTAATTTACTGCAGAAAGTAAAAAATATTGTAAATTTCAAAATTTTGTTTTAGATTTATTGTTGAATTTGGAGTTGTCACAGAAAAGAACTAATAATAGAACTTAATATAATCTTATAAATTGCCAATGGCTGAGGAATAACTAGAGGATTCACGATCTTAATGAGAAGCCACAGAATATAGAAGCTTCGATAACACAAGTAAAAGAAAAATTGCAGACGAATAAAGTAAATTCAAATTCATTTTAGAGAATAACGTCAACGAATAATAAGAAGAAAATAAATGACAGTAATGTGCTAATGCTGACTATTGAGAGAAAATGGCAGCAGAAGAAATATTTAAACGGTAGGTTATCCAAAAGATATCCAATTCTTAGAAAATAATTCAGAAGCCACGAAAACAATATTAAAATAACCCAAAAAAGCGCCAGTATTCAAAATAATAAAATGTCTACTTAAAGAGTTTATTTTCTTATAATTGTAGTTAAAGTTATTACAGAAAAGAATATAAACTCAAAGAAAAAAACCGACTTTTTCAGTTGAAAAATCATATTTAGAAAATTCTAGAAATAATAAGATTATTTTATAATAATTAAAATTTTACCACAGTTGGGCATCCCTAATTCGGGACTTTCCATTATGTGGTGAATGTTTAAGTTCGCATTCCTTCTCCCTATACTGAAGGATACATTAGCCACCTAAAAAAACATTAGAAAGATAAACTAATGCTCATTGCTTGGGATCGTAAAGCGAGGAATTTCTCTGGATTTTATATCAACGGGAATCCAGAAAGATAAACTAATGCTGATTGCTTGGGATCGTAAAGCGAGGAATTTCTCTGGATTTTATATCGACGGGAATCTAGGATATTTTTTGTCATTTCTGTGCAGCATATTTCATCATGTCATATTTAGAGTGACCAGATTTTTCCGAATTCAATCCGGGACAGACAATTTTCACAACCAAAAAACTACTTTTAAAACCTCAAAAAAAAAAAAAAAAATCCCGAAAACTACATTAACAACCAAAAACAAACCAAAAAACGACTTTAACAACAACAAAAAAAGACTGCTTTCTCTTTTATTTACAAAATCCGGGACATATACCGATTTGCGACATCATTAAAATCCGGGATGTCTGGTCACCCTAGCCATATTCCCAAATCCGAAATAAGCCTTTTTACCTATTTGCTGAATATAATTTACTGCATTAAAAATAAAAGAAAAAGTCAATGTAAAGAATTATCGGACTGACTTTTAAAAAATTTGCATTTATTGAAAAAAAAAAAACAACCTTATGTCAACTTTATAATTTGTCATCTATAATTCTGTTTAAAAATATCTTTGACCAAACAATCACTCGGCAAAATAAAGCTATCGTCCGTCTCCGATTTATGTTGTTAGGTGGCTAACAATGACATTGACATGTTTTGGTACTGTTAATGAACAGTAATAAGCTAAATTCATTATATCGGTGAAATAATAGAAAGGAAACCGATGATTTAATGTAAATCTGATCTCAATAAAACAATACGTGTGTAAGCTGTCATTAGAAAGTAATCAATAAATACACGAAATTAAAACAAAATATTTTAATAAGACCGGTTTCACTATGGGTTTTTTTTTTCGCCTAGGTAGTGAAAAAGCTAGGCGTTGGTCATAGCGAAACCGGTCTTATTAATATTTAAAATATTTTTTAGTTTTAATTTTGTGTGTTTATTGATTATTTTGTAAATCTGATATCATTGGGTTCTGAATTTCTTTTGGTCAGGTTATTCCTCTAAATCTTGATAACGATCAATTAACTTGCCTCTTTTTCTATATTTAGTATTTTTTCTTTAATTAATAATAATTCTTTTTCTATTTTAATTTATAAGTACATACATTCAGAATAATCAAATTTTGATAGATTTATAAAATCTAAATCAGCAGATGGATTAATCTAATCCTAAGACTAGGAACATTTATAAGTTCGTAACTCCGAATCAACTTTTGATTCACTTTTATTTATTTATTTATTTAATTTAGTTTAAATCATTTTATATTAAGTTTAACTTGATATTAACTAGTAAGGGCGTTACATAGCATTTTTCTTCTCTGAATTAACCTATTACAATAACTTTTCATGATTCATTACAATTTTTGTTCAAATTCAACTTTAATAATACAATTGTATTCTAGTGTTCGCAAACTGGATGATGCCCAAATATTTATTGTTAAACAAAAGTTCTTAACTCCAGCTCTGGTTATATTTAGTCTTGAAGAAGATTAAGCTTCCTGTAAATTAACTGAAATTAACCTATTTAACTGAATATATTTGGTTTTAGTTTATAGAAAGTTGAAATTGCGAATCTGCCTCTTTTTGTCGCGAATGTTCAGTGAAATACAGGAAAAAATAGATTTATAGTGTGACAGGAAAAGTGATCATCAGCAAAACGGGATACTTTCGCCCTTTTGCCCTTTTGGGATACTTTCGCCCTTTATCTCTCGTTAACCATTTTTTGATCGTATCTTAAAGAGTTCTTGGAAGCTCTAGCGTACCAAAGGGGGGGGCGGTCCGCCCCGGGCCCCCACCTGGGAGGGGCCCCATGAAGCAGCTTATTTCCTTTTTTTTTGGTTGTCAAAGTAAGACTAGGGGGACCCATCTACACAAGATTTCCTTTTTTTTTTTTTTTTTTTTGGTTGTCAAAGTATGACTAGGGGGCCCCATCTACAACTCCCGCCCCGGGCCCCCAAAGGCGTTGGTACGCCACTGCTTGGAAGTCACAAGCAGAAGAAAAGCTATGGGGTAATAGTGAAAATACTGACCAATTTCCAATCCCTGCTGTGAACTCAATATTTGAGATCAATCTATTGCTATCTTTTGCTTTTCTTATTCCACTATTTACATTTTCATATGGCTTAATTTAGTTCATCCATTCAAATTGTTCTAATTTAACTTACTTTATCTCATCAATTTGTTCATTCTTCTATAAATAAAAGAATGATCCCCGATTAAAAAAGAAAAATAAGGATTTTTTTCGTTAAGTTCTAGCAAAATGAATATGTTTTTTTTTTTTTTTTTTCATTTGACTAACTTCATGGTTATCTTTATTTTAGAACCATTCATATTTTAATTTATGTTTGGTAAGCTTTCACTAACTGTGATGAGATGGTAAATTTACTAGGTTGTCAATAAATGTTTTAATACCCAGTTGATTACCATAGCTGCCAAAGATCAAGATAATCTAAGAAAGATATAATTATTTAGATGCGATTCACACTAAGAAAAGGAAATTTAAAGAATTATTAATAAATGGATTTTTATACCTTTTATTTTTTTTAAAAAAATGACAGATTGTTATTAGTTGTCGTAAAGCACTTCTGTCAATTTTAAATGCCCCAAAAAATATGAAGACTGCTAACTCAATTTCCAAATACAAAAAAAAAACAAAAAAACAAAAAACAACGAAAGTTATTTACTATTGCAGTTCTCTTCGATTCTGTAGGCTATGAACTGTTAAGAAATTTAACTTTACATAACTTTTTTATTTTTAATTGTTAATGCTCAAAATTTCAGGACACTGTTTTTATATATACAGTAGAACCCCGCTATTCCGAAAATCCGCCTATTCTGAACAGAGTTCAGAAAAAATACCGATTTTTTTAAACTTAAAAATAGGAGAAATTAAAAAGAAGTTCGTGAAAAAACGTACATTTATTGTTATATAAAGAAGTTAAATAGAGACATACATAATTTTTTTTCCCGTTTTTCAAGAGTTTTTTCACTTGAAGCAGAACAAAACTGCTCAATTTTAACGCGATTCTTTTTCCAGTCACTAATCGTTGCTTTTCCGACACCATATTCGAGTGATAATTTAGTAGCACTTTCTCCCTTATCTAGTATTTTTAACACTTCAAGTTTTTCTTTTAAAGTACACGAAGAACGACTTCGTTTACTTGCCATGTTTAATGTTTAACAGCGGAAATGCAGTAACCCGGTTGTAATTCTTGGATCGCGGGAGGAAGGGGGGGTGATGAGTCGTCGAAGGTCACTGCCCTTCCCTTCCGACTTTCACTGAATCTCTTCCCACGAGCCGATCAACGCTGTATAGAGCTGGCACTATCAGATGTCACCGCACTTAATTTATGCCTTAACAAGGCAATACGTTGATTTTATTCATGAAATCCGCCTATTCCGATTTCCCGCTAAACCGAACAGTGTTCGGTCCCAATTAGTTCGGAATAGCGAGGTTCTACTGTATTCTACTTCTCCTAAAAACCTTAAAAATCAAATTTTTAATAGAACTTGTTACACTTGTTCTCTTTGGGTTAGTATGACCGGGTGTAGGCCTAAGACACACATTGGAACATTTTAAATAATTATCTTCTGTGCTTTGTGTTCTGACTAATATATCAGACGAAGATACGTCAGACAATGAAGTTCGATTGTAAATTTTTAATGTATAAATTGTGCACGTATTTCAATCAAAAGACAAAACATCAAACGGAGTTTAGAACCGTTTTCACAACATGAAAGAGCATCCAGTGCAAACATAATCAAATTGACATCTGGATCAACCATATATGCTATCTCCAGAGTAAAGGATATAAAATCTTCTTTCCAAGTAATTATGAACAATATCCTTGAGAGTATTGTTCATAACTGAAAAAATTATAAAATGACTAACATTTAGGGTCGAAGAGTAAGCTGACCCCTGGCAAGAATTAAAATGAAATTACACTCGAAGAAATACTTTGGTCTACTATTAGTGGTTGTTGGTATTTATCAATCGTATGATATATGAACAAAGAGCTTGCGGGATCCCGAAACAGATAGATCCATTTCCTGCTACAATGTCGCATAAACAGTTCATTGCATCTCACGTGTATTACATTTTGATAACAGGTCTTATTGACGGGCTTTATTGTGTTGCCTTTTTAGATATTCTGGTCATTTTTCATGCAAAGCTTGATTCAAGTGAATCATTTGTTGTCGGTAGCGTTCAGTATTAACGGTTTCGCCAGGTTTTAGAAGCTCGTAATAGATTACATCCTTCTGATCCCACCAAGCACAGAGCATTGTCTTCCGTCCATAGCGATTGGGCCTTGCAGTCGATGTCGATGGTTCGCCTGGATCAACCCATGATCTTTTACGCTTCGGATTCACAAAATATATCCACTTTTCATCGCCAGTCACAATTCGATGGAGAAACGACTTTCTTTTTTACCTGGCGAGCAGCATTTCGCAAGTGGTTTTTCGGTTTTCCTGCTGTCTTTCATTCAGTTCATGTGGAACCCATTTTCCCATCTTCTGGATCTTTTCCATGGCTTTAAAACGTATGGAGACGCCTTCTCGTGTCACATTTCATTGATGTGCGACTTGTTGCGTTTGAGGGTCATCGTTATCCATTAATGCTTGCAATTCGCTGTCTTCCACTTTTTCGGTGGTCTTCCACGTTCTTCGTTTCTCATGTCAAAATCGCCACTTTTGAATTTTGTAAACCATTCAAAGCACTGTGATTTACCAAGAGCATGCTCACCGTAAGCATCGACAAGCATTCGATGCGATTCTGCAGCAGTTTTCTTCAAATGGTAACAGAGCATCAATGCTGTCCGCAAATCGTAGTTTCCAGGCACAGAAGTCGACAAGTTCAACGCTATTACAAACTATGCTGTTGTATGAAACTTGTATTATTGTGAGTTGAAAATCAATTGTCAGATCTCAATAAACCAATGGCGCCAAAGACGCGGTTTGCCGGTAGTGCCATTTATGGGCAAATTCCGGTTTTATATTTACAGACCTAAATAAATGTAACTTAAGAAAGAGTACTTATAGAAGTTTTGATGTACCAAGATTATTGTTCGGGACCCCAATATGCATTTCTCTGAAATCGGATAAACTCGTTGACCACGGTTTCCGAAGCACTGATTCTTTTCTTTGATTTTTCGCTGGTTCACACAACTGGTTAGCTGTTATTTCATAAGGTTATCTATATATAGTTCTCGTGATGTCTCACAAATTAACACAAAATAGCCAATAGGGGTATGATTCTAATTAGTGACGTAGGACAATGATTGACATGTTGACCGTCTTGGAAAATAGCAAAACTCTAGTTTATGAGAATTTCAATACTTGTGTAATATACTTTTTCTTATTTAAACATGGTCCAGTCTCAATTGAATTAAAGAACATAAGCCAATTTAATGAAAAGTATGATATTATTACACTGAAAAACAAATATCATGTGTTTCTTGTTTTGAGACTTATCCTAAACAAAAAAAAAGCTGTGGGTGTAAACAGAACAAAATTAGTCTAAATTTGAAGTAATAGGTCGGCAATTACTTGAGCTGCTGGCTATATCACCAACTTAAAGTCGACGACTAAATGGGTTGAGGAAACTAGAAGAGACATGGAACAAGTTGGGATTAATTCAGAAGAGATCTGGAATAGAAAAGTGTTTAGAATGAGAGTTAATGGATTCAGGGGGTTCCAGGATAAACAAACTACGAGGACCAAAGTAATCTGGTCAGATGATAGAAGGCGGAAGCAGAGTGAGAGAATGAAGAAATGCTGGGAGGAGAGGAAAAGACATCTAGTCAATTGTTTCCCGCGGTCCATAGTAGGCCAAACTCGAAAGAAGAAGAAGAAGAAGATGAAAATCGAAACTTTAGAAAATCAGATGATAACACGAAAATTAAAATATAAAACAATAGGATTTTCAATACAAATAATGATTTCTTTTACAATAAACAAGTATTTATTGAACAAAACAAGGAACAAGGAGACAATACAAAACATAAAAAAAAAAAAACAAAAAAAAAAACTAAGTGTGGACTGAAGGCGGCAAACATATCATGAAAGGAAAAAAAGAAATAAAAATTAAAATAAAACCGTTGTTGTTGCTGTTACTTATCCTCCAGTGTCTGACGAGGTCAGACTAGTTCCATAAGCCCGTTGACTCTCAAAAAGTCGAGCACAAGACCGTGACAACACCAACAGTTATATTTCCAGCATTAGAAATGAAATTTAGAAAAAAATTCGCTCTATGCAAATAGTATAATGCAGAATAGCTCTTTGCAGATGGTTAAAGCAGAAGAGTAGTTTATATACAATGTAGACTTAATTATTAAAAAAAGTCTAGAAATGAAAGACTAATTCAACGAATTTTTATTTTTTTAAGAATTCAACCCGGGCCCCTTAAACGGTTCTGAGGGACCAACTGCCCCCCCCCCCCCCCACTTGTAGGGGCCCAGATCTCAAGTAAACTAGCCAAGTAAAGGATTAAAAATATGAACACTATGTAGTGCAAGTTCTTTGAAAATACAAGCCTATACAAGAAAAGTACTTGGTAAAACACGTGAGAAAAATCAGTGTTTGCAGGTTGTCATAGATCTGACATACGAGCTAAGTGATCAAAACGTTACATGTGACAATTTTTTCACATAGTATATGTTGGGTCAAGCTCTTCTCAAAAGAAATGTTAGAATGTTGGGAGCGATCAGAAAGAACAAGACAGAACTACCTGATATATCAACAAAAGAAGATGTCCACAGTTCAAAATTCTATTTTACGAAAGATGTATGTAGTATGTATGTTTAGATATAGTAGCATGCTATATTTCAAAGAAGAATAAAAATGTCGTTCTGATGAGCACAATGCATAGGAACGAGGAAGGGAAGATAAAAAAAAATATACTAAACTACAATGTGACAAAAGGGGCAGTTCTCAAGCTGAATAAGCTCATTGCCACATAAACAAGAAAGTGAAAAACTAATCATTGGCCAATAATTGTCTTTTACAATATTAATGATTTAACTGCTTACAATGCTTTTTGTGTTGTGGACAGAAATCAATCCAGAGTGGAACAGAAATATTCCTTATAAAAGAAGAATATTTCTCGAGAAACCGGAAAACTTCTTGTTACTCCGTATACTGCAGCTAGATAAAGGCTGCCATGAAATGAACAAGCAATTGCTATTGTGAGAAAGATACAGGCAGGGGACTCAGCTGTACGCCCTTCTGCAACCAAATCTGCAAACGGGCAAGATGCAAAGTTTGTCCTTCAAGTTGTGACAACGAAACTCCTATGACATATTTAAATTGTAACAAACATGATGCATATTATTACCCAAACTATATTATTACCCATGCATTATCAATGTTTTGTGTTAAAAAAAATCATAATCATTATTATTTACTTGTATTTTGATCAATGTAAATGTTACATAAATTTTGTTTAATAATATAGATGAATAATTCTTTAATATATGCAAAATATATAATTTAATTTCATACACAATTTTTTTCAACACCATCCTCAACATCCAAGCTCATCGGGTCATTATGACCCAAGAGTACGTAGAGAATAGTAGGGTTAAGCAATGCTTATGACGATCAATAACAAAAGCACTTACCGTATATGCTCCAATAGAGGCCCCCGGCGTTTATTTGCAAAACTAGCCTCGGCTCCCGGCGCTTAATAGAGACCGGCTGCTATTAGAGGCCGGCCATTATTAACAAAAACCTTCAGAACGCAATATTTTTATATACCGGCTAATATTACAAACCGCTACTTTATTTGAATTTCACGTGCTACATAGGACTGTTAAAGATAAATGGCAATGTCTTTCTGTACCTTTCGCTGCTAACGATGGGCGGCCGCCTCACCGGAAGTTTCTTTCGCGTATTCCACCGCGCGAATCTTAAAGGCAATGTCAAATGACCGTTTCGGCGGTATTTTGTAAGGCAATGTACCGTAAGATATTACGCACGACTACAAAGATACGGACGCTTACACTAGTATCGGTAGGCAAATATCAAAGACCCGGCTACTATTAGAGACCGGCTACTATTTGGCCGTGTCCCCTCTGCAGCCCGGCGCTTATTAGAGACCGGCGACAATAAGAGACTCGGCGTTTATTGGAGCATATACGGTAAATATTAAGTCGAAATTTGAATAACAATGAATCCACAAAGAAGCAATCCGCCTCAAAATCCGAAGGTCTTGATTTCCAATCATATAAACAACACGATCTATTTTTGCCCACCGGTGGCCGTTGCCTCAGTCGCCCCCGGTCCCCTTTAGCTACGCAATAGTAGCATTAAACTACAATAGTAGATAACTGAAACAATTGCTTGTGGATTTGAGTTCCTATTTAGTTAAAGCATTTTCACGTATTTTTTTCCCTACTCTTGCTTATATTTTTCCAGTTAAATATTGATTTGATCCTTTAACCCTAACTAGCAGTGGACCTCAGATCCTGTAATGCTGTGAGTTTGAATTTGAAGTCAGAGCATGCTATAGATATTCTGCCTCTGTGATTGTCATTCAGAATCAAGAAACCCGTTGAGAAGTATGAAAAGATAGAGTGCATCGTTTGTACCCTCCAAATTACGTAAAATTAGTATGCGATGTATGGGTTAAGAATTTGAGAAAGGTAAATAAGATAAAAAAAATATATAATATAAAATAGAAAAACATTCGCTTTTCCACTTTTTAAGGACCAAAAGAAAGTTTTGCACACGCGTCTCAAGGATTTATTGCAGGAGACTGCTTTTATGATATTCTAAGATCTCAAAAGGAATCATTCTAATATAAAGGCCACCGATATCAATGATAAAATAAAAAAAATAAAATAAGATAAGGTGCGCGTTACTGAAAATTTGATTGTACAGTAATGGTATTTTTAAATATTTCCTTTTCTCTTCGTTTTGTTATTTATTATGTTTTCAATATTTTCTTGTTTTGTTTCTTTAAATTAATATTGTTACGAGGAAAGATTGTAAAAAAATAAAATTATGTTAATATATTACATTCAATTAATCAATAAGTTTGTAAATGTGATCAATCATTGTTATTATTCTAGGTTTGTTTATTTATAAACATTTAAGTGGTTATTATAATTCTGATTTATTTATTCTATTTATTTTTCGTAATCAATTATTTAGTTCACTCCAGTCATGGTTACTATTTAATTATTTATCAATTCAATTCATTGATTTGTTTGGTTTATAATCATTCTCTTGAATTATTAAATAAAAGATTTTCCATTCAGTCGTTGCATCAAGCATAATCTTGTTTGTTCAGGCCTTGCATTTGTGGGCTAATTAAGTTGAATCCTATTAATTATTTTATTTATTTGATGTATTTTGCAATAATTTTTTATTATATTCAAAAGCTATTAAAGTTTAAATGAGGAAATTAAAAAAAAAAAAATATTTTTATATACTTAAGTTATTTATAAGATACAATGGACCGATTCTTTTAGGATAATTATTGAATTAATAAAATGACATACATCTGCCATTGTTCACATTAACACGCAAAATCCAACTAACGTATTATAAAATAATGATTAAGAACAGTAATTAAATAATTAATGTGTGAATTTAATGCAGAACAATAAGACATAAAAAATATTGTAAATATTACCGGTATTATTTTGTGTGATGGTCCTTTGTATTAATGTTCATATACACAGAATGGATAATATTTACAGTATACATATCATAGATCAATTATGATTCAATTCAATTTTTAAACAAACAATTTACATAGATAATACAAATATACACTAGTAACAATATTGAAAAGAGCGGTGTTATTGTAATATAATCTACAAAATAAATAGTCTTGGATCAATTATCTGGCGTTTCAACATCTGAAAGGATCCGAAATCGGGCTGTGTGCTTTGATCTGTTGATTATTTAAGTGGTTAAATATGATTATCATCACTATAACTGTTTTAAGTCTGTTGATTTTTACGAATAACTGAAGCATTTTTAATCTTGCTTATCTAAATGTTTTATGGAAGGTAACTATACAGTGATATGTTGAAGGTAGTGGGCAGTGAAAACAATTGAAATTAAGTATTTTAAATTCAAAAGAAAATCGATGTAACTTACTAATGTTTTCAATAAACTGTTATTCTTACTTTTTATACTTCTTTTATTGATTATAAGCACATGGAACACAAGACGGCTAGCCCAACAAATCCCCAACAGTGCCAACCAGTTGCCATCGTTGGGCCAACAGTCTTGTATTACCTGGGTTAGGACTCAAAAGTAGGGAAATATTTTTTATGCAACATGTTGTTTGTGACTCTTTGGACAGATCTTTGAAATTTCGAATTGTAATGTTGTTATATTTCAAATTAGCATGCGTAATATTACTAGTTTAGCTTGACGGAAAGCTATCGTTTGCAGGTTATAGCAGCTATTCAAAATAGCAAAGAAATTTTCTATTTCTTTGAATTGCATATATTTCGATAAAATGGTGTTGTTTAGGTAAGAAGTACAATGTTCACTTACAAGCCAACGTTTTGAAAAAAATTTGCAAAGAAAACGTCAAGATTTCGAAGGAATATGAGAACGAGTTTCAATTATTCGAAATATTCGAAAATTATTTAGAAATTATGATGTAGACAGGAAGCTTTAATTCACTATCAAAATATTAATATTATTATTAATAATAATAATAATAATAATAATAATAATAGTAATTTATGGCGGAAATAATTTTAAAAAAACTTAGTAAAAAATGATTTTTTTTTCTTTTTTTTTAGTAATACGCTAATTTAAAAATGAAAGAACATAAAAACCTAAAATATCAAATCTTGTTAAATTTACACTTTACTTTTTTTCTTTGTTTTTTTTAATGTGAGTTGGTAATCAAGAAACAAATCAAGTTAGCATTAGGCAATAATTCCACTCACTTCACTGTGAAGTTTTCTTAGACGTTTTACTTAAAATAGTTAAATAAGAATTACGATAACGGTAAAAGCGTTAAGTAAATATTAGCCTAATTATTGAGGCAATTCAGTGTCACGAAAGGTTAAACCAAAAAACTAAGCGAACATTTTTTTTTTTTTACAAGTTTGTGTAATTTTTTTTACACAAATATTAAAAGTATACAAATTGTATAGGAACGAAATCTTAAAAGAACTTGAAATACAGATTGAGACAACTTTTGATAAAACTACAAAATTACTGTAAGTTAAAACTTATACTAATAAACTTGTATTTTGTAAGTTTACTTTTAGATAAGATACAGCACAACATAATGATAAGCCATTTCCAAGGTAGTTAATCTTACAGTGTTCCGACAAAGAAAAAATATACCATTATTGTAATAACTGACAATTTCTCACGACTAAAATAATACTGAATTAATTAACGTAAGGTGTTATCAGAGATTTTGAAGGATTTATTATCGTCCGATGGTATCCGTCATTAGAAGCCAATGCAAGAGTGCGAAAAATAAATCACGTGACACTAAGAATGATTGACATCGAGAAGAGGCCCATGGTTTTAATGTTCGCGCCAGGCACTTTTTTCCCCGCGGAGAATAGGTGTTAGTGATATCACATTACAATAGCGAAGAAATTCGGTAGAAGAACTTTTCGTATGATCCGCTTTGAAAGTGAAAATTCGCTGTGATTTTGCAAACTTGCATCTTTTAGAGTGAGAAGACACTGACCTCGCGGAGCGATTCGCAGATGCTTTGGCTCACCCCCTAAAAGTAGTTCCTCAGCGAAGTTGGGTTCGGCTATTGTGATTGATGGCATTGGCTCCGTAAGTTGTTCAAGGCGCACAAATAATTTGGAGTTTATTTATCAGCTCATCGCAGCTTTTAGAGCACGGGTAATGTCGCACGATTTTCCGGTAGGATTCTAGGATGCCCCTAGCGGTGGAGATCTTTGTGTGGCTATGTTTTTTGAACCTAGTTGATGGTAAGTTAAAAGTTTTGTATCTCAATATCTCAGTCCGGACTTTTGAGTATCTGGGAAGGCGCGATTTGTAAGGCCTTGTCGGCAATCGTAATTAATGCTCATTGGAAATCATTGCTTCCGATTCAACAGATCTATCTTCTAACTGCTTTAATTCATCATTTAAACGCTCGCAGGTCATTTGATCCGACTTCAAATCACCGAAAACTAGGCCTACCCTCTTCCCAAAATTAAGAAGCAGCCATGTTTGTGACATCTGCGATTAGGTTTAAGATTTCGACGGAACTTCTGCGCTTAGCGACGGACGTAACAGATACTCGAAAGATCCAGACGTTTTTTCATTTATTTAAAAGGTGAATTGGAGGGGAAGAGATGCTGATCGCAATCAGGTGAAGCGTAGCCGTTGTACAGCTATTTACTTGATAATGAACTCTCTCCAGAACTACTCTTGTAATATGTGTGGCCAACACATTAACCCTAGCTGAAGAAATGTTTGGCTTTTATGTCACGGTGGATGTTATCATAAAATACAGAGATACTAATGTGTGGCGGAAAAAATAGATTTTACATTTAGTGATAAAATAGATTGCTCTTGAGATTAGTGTAGTCAGATTATTCATTGAACAAGGTCTGATATAAGTAAACAATGTTCCATTGAGTAGAGATTTATTTAGCTGTAATGAATGAAAAGTTGATAAAAATTTTATAGAAAATATGTATATTTAATTATGAATGAACTGAAATGTTGGATCTTTTAATTTAACATTTTCATAATTTAATAACTTCTCTTCTAAAACATTTAATTGGTAAGTTTTCAGTTAGAAGTTTTAATAACATGAAATAAGTATTAATTTTTATAAAAATGCATAACTGTTTGAATTTTTAATCAATCTCTTGTTATTGACTTTGAATATATGTTGAAGAGTTATTGTTTTAAAAAAAAAATAGCAGATCTTACAATTTGAAGGAGAGAAACAAACTTTCTCTTAAGAAAAAGTGAACATAAAGCATTTTTTCAGTATTACAGTTTGGAAATCCAATAGTATATATTTTCGGTAAAAAATTAATATTTAAATAATATTTAATCCGTAAGGCTTGATGATGACAATTATTCTTCATAAATATATTTACTTATGCAAACATTTTAATTTATTTTCAAGCATTATTAATATAGAAGTTACGAAGTAGAAAATTATGAACAGTTAATAATTAATTTGGTTTAGACATATTGATAGTGTTAATTTTTATTGATAATTTAATATATCGACTATAATTAAACAGTTTAAATTAACTCTTTGTTGTAATAAAAATGAAGTTAGCTATTAATTATCATCTCTGGTTTTTTAATACTTAGCAGTAATATAATTATTGTAATTCAGTTAAATGTTTTTAATTAATGAAATACAGAAGTCTGTAATAATAATAAGAAGTAATGTATAGAAATTTGATTTATCAAATTAAAAATCATTTAAAAAATTGAAAAATTCAAAAAGGCATTCTTATTTGAAATATTTTGTTTTGTTATGGATTTCAGAATTGACTTACAGGTTACTTACATCCAAGGTTATGAACAAACTTGTTTTAATTCTAATGAAACTGTGATTTTTGTTTTGTTTTGTTTTATTCTGATCTCGGTTTTATAAAAACGGAGAATGATTCTTGTTTTGATTGTAGTTGAAATTGGCTTGTTATCTTTTCAATTATTTTTTTTTAAATCTGAATGGAATGAAATTATAATTTAAAACAATAACTGAATTGTTAAGTAGTTTTTTTTTTCTTCTTTTTTTCAAGTGTGGTTTTTATCATTACATTTACAACATGCCAAAAGTTAATGATTTGAAGTATAGATTTTTCGATCTTTCATATAAAAAGGTTATTTTCTTAACTTGATTTGCTTTTATTACCGGAGAAACAATTCAGAACCATCAAATGAGTTTTAAGTTTATTCTGTGTTGGTCCTATATCGAACTAGACCCAATCTACAGCCCACTTAAGTCCGTGATTCATTTTGGAGGCCTTAACCAAGAGTCTGACAGTTCAATTATTGGTAATTTATAACCCTCGAAAAACTTGTTCCTGCGACCAATGAAAAGAACCTCCTGTAGTATGTTGTAGCGTTTTGTCTAGTTGTTCATCAAAGAATTATTGCCATTGTTCTAGTGCGTATGAAGAATCATAAAGAAAACAAGAATAAGATTTTAAGTTTTATTTGAATGTTCGTTATACATTCAAATATTTGTTGAATACTTTAATTGCATAGAAGACAGTATATTTTAGATAGTTTCGTATTTGTTTCATTTAAGAATTTTGTTAAAGATTATAGTTATTCATTACATAAATATTTATCACAACTAATTTCATAGCTGCTATGAAATTTGCAGTTTGTTATTGTTAAGTCTGTTATGTAAGGTTATAAGAAGTAGTGAAAAATTATTTATTTGAACAGCCCCTTATATTTGTTATTATTTCAAATTTATGGTATTAATTTGCCAAATGAGCTATCTCATTTCCCAAATGAACTGGGTTTCTAATAAGAGAGGATACCATAATGGTTTACAGTGTACTTCTAAAGAGCTGTAGACAACCGGAAAGGGAAATAAAATTCAAGGGAGGGCTAGGAAAGACCTCTCCAGGCGATTATGATGAAAGGCAATCTATTCGGAAAGTTGGAATGAAAGCAACATTAATACTTTCCCAGGATTCAAACCCACATCATTGCATTCACCAACAAGTTTACCATGATCATCCTACCACCTCCGACTGGTATCTTGTCGTTATTGATTTTTGTCATAAAGTATTTAAGTAATAAGTTGACAATTCCATTAAACAAATATTAGCGTTTGATATTTGTTTATCACTCAAGCTTACTTTAACATTGCGTGACATTTTAACTAAAATACAAGTTAGTATTTAAATATAGATCTATTTATAGTAACATTAGTTTATTTAGAAATGACTACTGTTTATTTTGTTTAGTGGGCGTATTTATAATTAAGTTACTGGATATTACAGCGGTTTATTAAATAAAACATACTTTTCAAGGCATGGGAAAAAAAGAATTAGAAGAAAGATAGAATTCTGATGAAGTGATTTTGGTGTACCGTAAATTAAACCCAAGAAACGTAATGAAGAAAACTATAACAGCCGACTATGTATTAACTCTAAAACTTATATTCTATGGTATTATTTTAATATTCCTATGATATTATTATAGATTTTCCGATATAGGATGAATAGATTTATTTTTATTTATTTTCTACAAAAGTTATCTGATATTTTTCGATATACGCGTAGATTTGTATGGAACAAAACAGAATAGAAACATTTTCCTTTGCTTTTTGTTTGTCAATTTGCAATGCACGTGCTATTCGGTTGACTAGGTGCGATCGGCATGCGACCTTCGACCTTTTGTCTCGGTGAGGGTCCGTGGGCTTGTCACGTGATAAACAAGATTTATCCCCTGTCAAAATTGCCTCGACTTTCAGGTCTGTTTTTAACTTTGTCCAGTTCTCAGTAGTAACGTGTTGAAGAGAATAATGTCCTCTTTGAAAATTAAAAGAAGTATCATGCCAAATTCAAAAACTAAAATTATCCGTTTCATTGATCAAGATTCTATATTTTTCTTTATTAAGAATAAAAAAAAAAGATGAAATTGGCATTTTGAAGCTTAAAAATGAGAATTAGAAGTGTTTCCTTGAGACTTCTTTAAACTGTAAGGGATTGGTTAACTTTTCTGGATAAAGAAACAATATTCTATGACTACTGAGCATTTAGAAATACGAGATTAAAAAGAATTGAAATAATATTTTTGTATTCAAAAAGAGGAAACAATTTCATAAATTGCTTTTCTCTGAGATTATCATACGTTTCTGACGAAAAAAAGCTTTAGTGTTCTTAATCTTCTAACATTTTGAACCAATAATATTTGCCTATCTCTTAGTACAGCACGAAAGTAGCTTGACATTATCTTGAGCAGACCATTCATATCAAGACATCGACAGTTGATTATAACAGTGCAGCACAGTTCATGAGTTATTGCAGTCAAGTTAAGATAATCCTCAAAGAAAACTTTGTTTCAACATCTAAAACCAAACTTTCCCTCGTAAAAAGAAAATAATAATATTAAACAACATTTAAAAAGTAAATTCGGATTCTATTTTGAGTAAAATTATTGATAATTTAAACTTAACAAATATAATTGTTTAATGTAATAAATTTTGTACGAATATTGAAGAAAATTATCGTCATGATTTTGGAATTAAAAACAGTTGGAAAAAAGTTTTCGTGAAGCGTTAGAATAAACTCTTAACGTTTCCGAGATGAAAAGTTATTAAGGAAAATTGAGAATGCCAAACCACCTCAAGATTTGGATAAAAATGTCCAAATTGCCAGTTGATATTATATCAACTTTAAGGCCTAGTAGTTCCAATCTTATCATACCTCTGAGAAAAAAAAATAAAGATATAAAGTTGTTGTTGTTGTTATTCTTAAATTAATAAATAAACAAATAAATATCCTTTAGAAATTCATTGAAAAATGAATAAAAAGAGAAGGTAGGATTGGATATACAGGAGGGATGGAAACTAATGATTATTGATGTTTCATTTGAAATTCATATATATATATATATATATGTATTAAAAATAATTTCAATTTTCAGTGATAGATTAATAATGAACTTAAATTCCTCAAAGATTATTATCAGTTTTCTTTTTTGTTTTTTTATTTAAACACTAAAATAAGTAAAACAATTATATTACATACAAAAACAATCGAAACAATAATTTAATCCTCATTTTAAGTACATTTATTTGAATCTTCTATAACATTTTGTACAAAGTTTTTATTACAAGGTTACGATAACCGTGTTATTAATTAATACTTCCTGTGTACTTAACACTTGCATTTAATTTGCAAATTTTCTTATTTTATCTTAGCAATAGTATCTGAAACTGCCGTCGATTGTCTTATTAGTAGTGGAAATAGATTAAAAAATGATAAGTGGTAGTTTTTGAACTACTTGAGTTAAGATTTGAAGGATCGTGGTTTAGATAATATGCAGGTCGGCCTTTTTGTGGTTATAATTTTTATTATAAAGATTAAGGAAAGAATATTATTTTGCAACAAATAAATATTGGGAAAAAGAATCCATAGAGATTTTGTTTCCTTTTTTATTTTTTTTTTTTATTTTTTTTTTTTAGTAAACATAGTATGCAGTAAAATATCAAAACAGTTATTAATTACCACTTATATTTTTCCCCCCAACTAGGTAATTTCTAATTTGGTGTAACTTGGAAATGTGTTGTAGCTGAGAATTAAATAACAGCAGTTATTGATATTGTGATAGAATGATGAAAATATCACGGAAATTTTTCTGACATGTCTTCACTTCAGGGACATTTATCAGCAACAATTTATGGCGTTACACGCCATCATTTATTATTGTGCGTCAGAAAATAACATCAACTAAACATTTTATTTTAAACAATCATATTAGTAATAGCTTATGTTGGATATGAAAGTAATAGTTATGATAGTATCTTATATTTACTTTGAATATCCGTAAAACGTTTAAATATGCACCCCTTTTTTGATCATTTTCTAAACCGCTGTCGGATATTAATTCCAATTTCAGATGATAAAAGAGTTTGAAACTATATGTGCGCCCAACTCCATCGCATAATGGGATTGAGCTTGCAGTGGACGCAGGTAAAGTTTTAGGACTGGGGTCAACAGGGGTCAAAATAAGAAGTAAATTAAATTAAACAAGATAGATAAATACATAAACTTTAATCATAAAAACCAAAACAGAGAAAGGAGAATGAAAGCAGTCAGTATAAGGAAGATGAAAATAAATATCGGAACTACTACATACGTATTAGAAGAGTAAAGAACAACACTACGAAATTTCATCAAAATCTGTCCAGCCGGTCTCGAATTACTGTTAACTACATGTGATTATTTCTTATACAAGTGCAGAGAACTGAAGATTTCAAAGCATGTTAAAATCCGTATGAAATACCTTCAGTTTTAATTTAAGTTTATTAGTATAAGTATCGATCATATATTTCAATGATTAGATTAAGTTTACATGCCTGTGAACAATTCATTAGATATTCAACAATTATTTAAGACTTCATTTTTTATAATGATTTTAAATTGAAGCTTATAAATTTTGGCAAGGTTGAAGCAAATATTAAAATCTTCATCCCAGTGTAAATATTAAGTCATTTGAAATAAACAAAAAATAAAGTATTTAAAAGATTCATTTACTTTTACAATAACGAAATAGTTTCCTTTGTTGTATAATGCAAGGAAAGCCCTTTCGTTATTAGGGTTGGGAAGAGGAATACCATAGCCCGAGGTTAAAACTTTAAGCTTCTTGGGTTCTTGTTCGTATTCGTAAATTCTTTTAACCTTTTAGGCCCTAAATGTGATTCAGTGAGGAGAACGAAGTTCAACTAGACAGCAATATATATATAAAGCGAATTATATGAATAAATTTCTTGAATTATATTCATGCAATCTTCCCAAGATATGGCATTTGAAATACAACAAAGAAAACTGGAATTTTAAAGAGAAAATAACTATGAGGAGAGGAAGAATAGGATTATAAAATTCTCATTTTTCTTTTCTTTTCTTTTTTTTTTTTTAAATTTAGTAACATCTAACCTTCCTACAACTTCTGTAGCTAAATACACAAAAGCCATACAACATTCCGTTTATTTCCCTTCCTTTTTAAATCATTTGTCAGTTTAAAAATGAAAAAGAAAAAAGTGCTGCTTGAATGTTAGTAACTTCTTCCATATAGTCTATATTAACCAGCTACTAACAATGGTAATTGAAATGTAAGATTTTTATTATTTTTTTTTATGTAGTAGAAAATTTTAACTAACCTATAACTTTAAAAAAAAAAAAAAGACGAATAAAAAGTTTTTTTATAGCATGTTAATTTTTTTTACTGAATTGAATTAAAAAATAGCAACATTAAATTACGGATAATATCTCAGCCTTTCTTAAGTGAATTACAACGAGCTATTTAGAATCTTCATCGGTGTTTTCAGTTTCGGTTCAATCCAAATCGCATTTATTGGAAATAGATTACATATAACAGTTACTAACTCTCAGAATTATAGCTATTTTAATTAGGTTGGAGTACATTTGATAATTGAAATTTATATGGTAATCTTCAAAAAAAAAGTTTCCCCGGCTCCCAAACAAAAACAGTACAAGTTAATAAAAGATAATCATTTTTAGAATAATAATTTAAGCTTAATATTCTAAAGAAATCAGCTTTCTTGGTTTGGCAAAATTAGATATTCTTTCGTCAATTTTTCAAAATCTTATTTATTAAGAAGTACTTTTTTTTTTTTTTTTTAAATCTAATATGATAATGATCGTAAGATGTGGTTTCTTTTTTTTTTTCGTACGATCATTATCATATTAGAGATTTTATTCAAATTTTGAATGCTGTCTGGAATTTTTTTTTTTTTTAAATTTGTCAGCTGCTTTTATAATTAAAATAGGAAACTAATTGAGCAGTAAAAGCCCCCCCGAGGATCGCCAGTTTTTTTTATTTTTCTGAATCTTTCCGAATTTTAACCCCCCCCCCCTCTTTTTTTTTTTTTAGATTATTTTCGCTGTTTATATTAGCTTCTACTTACTTATTATTAATTTATCGTGGAACTATTAATAATTAAAGACCGTGCAGTTGCAGTATTGGGATATTTTTTTTTTTTTTTTTGAATCCTAAGTATGGGTTGTCTGAATCGAACAAAGAAGTAATTACTCTTTAATCAACTAATTGCCCGAAGTAAATTTCTTAAAGAAGAAAAAAATAATAATAATAATAATAATACGTAGCCCTTTTATTATTCTAACCGACTATATTGAAACTTGCTATTATTTGAAATATAAAGTTGGTCTTAATTGACGTTTGTTATGAAATAATTTTTTAATAATTAGCCTAAAAAAAAATTGTTTGAGATCTAGAAAATATTTTGTCTTTTTGCTTAAACTTTAAAAAAATATTATATAAATAGTTTTGATATCGATGGCTGTTTTAACTTAAGTCGAATAACAAAAATGTGACGGATACAGATAGATGCAAAATACAACGGCTTCTGTCAAATGGCAACTGGTTCCTTTCCCGAAACTGAAAGCGTCGGACTCCGATCTCCACTTCGTCAGTTAGGCTGATAATCACCGAAGCCTACATCTCCTTTGCTACCATTATTATTTGAGAATATAGACTTGATGCTTAAGCCTTAAGTAGTCTTATCATAATAAGTCAGAAATCGAAAATGAATTGATGTATTCATGGCTGCCCTGGTAATCACATGTTTTCTAGATGAAACGAAACCAATCGTCCAAGTTAGAGAACTCACTTGTCAGTAAGATTATGCATGAACATTAATTGTAATCATTTTAATAATCGCTGTATAGTTATTATTAAATAGTGATCATTATTAAAGAGTGTTGGATCATTGGAATATTAACTAAACATCGGAGATTCCTTACATTTGAACAATCGAACAGTTGTCTTGGAACAGTAACTATTGAAGAATGCAATTAACTATCGGTCAAGAGGGAGACAGTTATGCGAGATCTCACCGAAACTTTTCTATCTCGCCCTTGAGATTTAACATTATTAGGTTCAGCGAAAGTAATTTTTTTTTTTTTTTTTTTATACCAGGTTAAAGTATCCCACTTTAAAGTAGAAGTGGTTATCTGGAATTAATTTCAAAAATGACTCAAAGATATTACAAGTAAATTAATAGGAGATAAAGGGATATATTTCTACAAAGTTGTCCTCTACACAATTTGATCAAGGAATAATATTAATTACTAAAATCAAAAAGAACATGCAAATTGTTTCATGAAATTTCAGAAAGTCATTGCTGTTGAAACAGTGTTTTCTTCCATTAAATCACTAAAAATGTATGACTTACCACAGATAATGCAAGCAATAATAACATCTAATAGTTAAAAAACGAATGCGTATATTATCAACTTATACTTAAAGAAATCTGACGAGTCCCTTGTAAAACTATTATCCTCCTACTCTCATCGATTAGTATTTGGCAGGTGATTTTTTTTTTGTTAATTGTCAGAAAGTTTTACTAACTAAAATTTTTTAAGGAAAAAAAATGCTATTTCTATGATAATCATGCAATGATGCTATCACAATGAGAAAAATTTATTCTCCGGCCTACATCGAAGGGTATTTGCAGCCACCTCCAAGTAACTTTCAATCTCAAGTTAGTTATGTCGTTTGGCTACTGCTATTTTGTTTCTGAATATTTTAGTGGAAATCGAAACTGTAACAATTCCTTTTGTTAAATTTCGCGCAGAATACTTTTTTACATTCAAAATCAAAAGAAATTGGAATATTTAAATACCTACATGAACGGAATCTTAAAGGCTCTGAGTGATTGATTTTATTTTACTGGTAAATTAAAGTTTTTGTACGAACTTTTTTGTATTTTGTTTCTATAATATAATTGCTCGAAGTATTCAAATTTGATTCTTATTAATTTCTTTATAACGATGTAAACAATACTAGAAGGAAAAAGTACTTTATTTTAAGTATTATTTTTCTATGGAAAAACCACGTAAAAGAAAAAAACTTCCCGATTCGTTTGAAAAACGGTGTGAGAATTTGCATAATTCAGATAGGTCACTTAAGAATTATTTCATTAACAAAAAGAGATAGATAAAAAATATGTGATGCTGAATTCTACTCAATACTGTAAAACTGAAGGACAGCTTTCGATTCCCAGAGGTTGGTCAGGGATTTTTTTTTTCTGTTTGTTTCTCTTCCAAAAGGGTCCAGGTTTCTTTGAACCTTTTTTTCAGTTAGTTCCGAGTTCTTTGCAAGGGTTAGAGGCGAGAGAACACCGTCCGACATTGATGGTTGCTATATCTCCAATGAATCAGTTATTAAATGTAATGAGTGAAACTTCTATAAAAAAAGACATCTTTTATGATATTTCTTGCCAACAGTCGTGTAATAACATCTGAGAGGTCGTAATCACGGAAAAACTGTTAACTCATTCGTTTCTTAGTACTAGGCCATTCCATTTTATTGCGCAGACAGATTTTGTAGCGCAAATCATGTAGCGATAGAGGCTAAGCTGCGCCAGGAAGTTGAGAATAAGTCGTTGAAAGAAAAAGTAATACATACAGAAGAAAGAAGGAAACATTCAACCCCACGCCGGGATTCGAATCCAGGTTCGGGCGTATCAGCTGCATGGCAGGCCATCTTCTTGACCACAGTTGTGCCCGAATTGCTGTATTTTATGTAAATATGAATTCGATGAAAAAAATGAGTAATAAAAATATAGTTATCCTTATCAAAACCGAAAGAGATAATATATTTTTTTATATCCTCTATTTTAAAGAACCATTGGATCAATTGACATGTTTAGAAATCGCAATCGTTGTTTTTTTTCTTTCCTTCGTTAATGACCTTAAAAATGAACACCTTAGATTAAGCCCATATTCACCTTACACGCCAGATCTCGGATTTGCACTCTCTAGTCTAGTGCTTCTTAAACTATCTTGGTGAAGGATCTTTCTTTCTTTTCTTTTTGCAAGTCGTCGCGGACCAGTACTTTTTAAATGTAAATCAAAATGAATTACAATGAAAATGAAATTAAAGAAATTCTTATAGTTCATCAAATTTTTTTACACGTTTGGATTACATTTGAGTTAATAAATAGTTACTCTCAATTTTTATACTTACCTTGTCGCGGACCAATAATAAATAATTAGTGAAGCACACATTACTCGCACAAAAATACTCAAAGAATGGTTTTTATTTTGAGAGCAAGCCCAGTTTTCCCACTAAACACATTTAGGCCTTTTCGTAAAGAATTTCAGAGAAGAGATATTTATACTTGCTAATTATATAAAATATTTATTAAAATTGTAATAACTCAAAAATTATTCATTTTTATTTAAAATAAACAGCAATAGCCTTATTTATTTATTAAATTTAATGCTTTCATAGGCTCACAAATATCACAGACCTTTCATGTCTGTTGGCGGCTATCAGCTGAGTAACCATTTATGACTACGAAGGTCCCGTAACGGAATTATTTATACACATTTTTTTTTATCGTATTTAATTTTGAAGAATTTATCATAAGAACACCATTATTTTCCATATTAATTTCATACTTTTCTGCTGTAAATATCTATCGTTGGCTAAGAAATTCGTTGATTTTTATCGGTTATTATTGATTAAACACCAGTTTCACTTGATAATAGGAAATTAGAAATGTGCACAAGTGTCCTGGGTTCTGTCATTTTCACATTCATTTTTAAGGGCTATTCAAAAAGTATGTCACGCTTCTCGGGGGAGGGGTGTTTGAAGATGGCGTGAAGGACCGTGACATGGGGGAAGAAGTGGTTCTGCTGTATGACGTCACGCCCAACAATAAATTGACCGGCAATCTGTCGCTCAGAAACGTAAGTTCTGCGTTTTACGCTAGGTATAACGTTACTTCTAGAGCTAGATAGATATGTAAAGTAAATTAATTACCAAATTAATTAATTCTAATTTCAGATATAGATTTTTTTTTTTAATGAGAATCGATTCTGAAATGTTTTACTCACGTAGCTGATTTTTTCAATGAACTATTTCACTATTGGATAATCCCATTGTCGTAATTA
The DNA here is from genome assembly GCA_023159025.1 of Thereuonema tuberculata. Lineage (NCBI taxonomy): Eukaryota > Metazoa > Arthropoda > Chilopoda > Scutigeromorpha > Scutigeridae > Thereuonema > Thereuonema tuberculata. The sequence continues at coordinate 134,093,321 of JAFIDM010009631.1, read as the reverse complement.
AATTTATTATTAAGTATTAAAGGAAAGAAGATTAAATATCACCATCGATCTTACGGTAACTTGATCCATGTTTAGTCCCTGCACTATCCATGTCAGAGAGTCGCGGTAGCCCTCAGCCCCCTTCCCAAAAATAAGTCACGCGTACGTCAAGCCCACCCTCCAAATCCCAATTAGATATTAGTATGAAATTAAAATGGGTATCTAAAGCTCAAATTCCGCGTTTTGTTTTCTTATTTCATTGCAAAATTTAATGATGGTGTATTTCATCCTTTTTTTTCATCAGATTTTCTGGAAAAAAAAATCTTGATGAAAAATAAAATTTCTTTCTATATAGATTTTTCTTTAATGAAAGGAAGTTTAACGTCATTATTTATAAATAGAGAAAGAAATTCACCAACGGACAATAAATTTGCCTTCGCACATTGAGCCAACATCAACGGGAATTCTTATTTTATTGTTTTTTTTATCGCGGCGGCCCATTCCCGGGATCAAGAATGCTTTTAAGTAAAGCTTTCGCGCAACTGAGCCAAACATCAAGGTTATATTCTGCTGATGATTCCTAATAAGGATGAAACAGCTGTTCAGAATTCCCGTTGATGTTGGCTCAATGTGTGAAGGCATATTTATTGTCCGTTGGTTAATTTCTCTCTCTATTTATAGATTTTTCTTCATTAAACAAAGTTGAAATGATTGATGCTTAATTTCAGTGAAATGAATAAAGCGAAAATATATATCTATAAACACATTCTTATAAGTTTAGAAGAACAGGGAAATAAAATAACAATCCATTGCAAATTATTATTAATATTAAAATATACAGAAACATTACCGATATTTATTTGCTGTGATTTGTTGCAGCTTGAAAGTTAAAAAAAAAAAATCTTCGTTTTTATTAGCTTTTGAAAGATTGTTTTTTTTTTTTTTTTTTTTTTTTACAAGTATTTAACTGTTAAACCATTTAAACGGAAGTTGTTAGTATTGTTATCTTGACGCTTAATTAAATAAATATAATTGAATGGATTATTTGTCGCCCTCCTGCTGTTATCATTCCGCACTTGCCGTTCATTTCAGATGTTTGTACTAATTATTACAGTTTTGTGCCCGAAGCACCTTGCCGTGACATCATTGCTTTTGATGCCCACCGTCACCACGTCCTTGAATTGCCATTTCCCTCTGGTTTGTCAATCATCATTATGACAAGCAAAAGTGTGGAAAATTGAGAGGCCTGTGCCTCTGTCATGGGGCCAGTTTCACCTGGCTGCACCTTAATTGGGGACCATTAGACAGTCCTGGGCTTCATTGGATTCCACTATTTTTTTCCTCTCAGTCTCAACAAGAACATACTTTTTTTTTCCTTATTGCTTACTTCAGATCGACTTGATTACTTAGAAATGAATTTATTTTCATATCAGTTAGTAAAATAATGGCCAACGAAGTTTTAACATTTCCAAAATTAGGGAGAAATTGTCAATATTTTGATTAAATGAAATTTAATTTTTAGCAAGTTGATATCATATTTATCCAATGCTGAAAAATATAAAGTATTCAAGTATTATTTTTGGTCAAATCAAATTTAAAGTACGAACTGATTATTGATACGATTGATGCCATTTTCTTTTTTGTTCGACGAACAAAAACATACAGTATTTTGGAAAAATGACTAATTTGGTTTTTAAGGATAACATATAAAACTGAATTCTGAAATTAAAGAAAATTAAGGAAGCTCTTGAATTTTACACATTTTAAGCTCTGGAATTTAGCTTAGCATTTTCCCCCTCAAAAAAAAAAATAAAATGAAGACAAAAATATAAATACGTTTCCAATGTTTTTTTTTTTGCTTTCTTTTTTTAATAAACGATATTTTTATTTATTTATTTATTTATTTATTTATTTATTTATTTATTTATTTATTTATTTATTTATTTATTGTTTTCATCATTTCTTATCATTCTTTCCAAAGTCGATCCTATTTTTAGCCTACTTCCGTAGGTAAGTGTGGTCTTCACTCTCAATGTCCCTCCTACTCACTTTTAAACCGCAGGATGGTTCTTCTTGAAAGTTGGTATGCTTATGAAAGGACTACACTTTTATATTTGAAATCGCTTCAAAATTAGTACGAGAACGCCCTTTCCAACACATAGAAAAACTTTAGAAACCAAACAATAAATTTCTATCGATGTCTTAAAACAATGGGTAATTCAATTGCTAATCCATTAATTTCCTCGTGGCTTTAAAATTATTCCGATTGAAACCATCATAAGTATATATTAAAATTTGTTCTGTTTGTATTCAGTAGATATTATAATTTGAAAACAAATGCAGGTATTTTCGTTTATTTTCACGATTTAAAAGGAAAACAAAAATAAATAAATCTTAAAGAAAAGTAGACATTAAGTTCTTTGAGGAACTATTACTTTTGTTTTTCTTTTATTTTTTTGTTTGCATTTAAACCTCAAATTATAATTCGTAATGAAAAAAGGAATCTCGGAATCCATTGCAAGATTCTAATGTACAAGTGCTTAATTTTACTCCTAAAATACTCATAAGTACTTCATTGAATTGTACTTTTTTTCTGAAATCTCTGGACATTTATTGAGTGAATTATGGAAGGAAGTCCTATTATTGAATAAACAGAGAGCTTTCATCGAAGCCTTGGCGTAAGACTCCTTATTAAAAGAGCATTCACTTAAAAGTTACTTAACGAGATTAATTTTTGAATAAAGAATGAAGGAGGCTTATCGTGGTTGCTCCAAGCCTCAACATTAACAACATTTCAGTAGAAGTTAAGCACGCAAAACCACTTTAACAGCCCGCTTTCTCCATTGCTTTTAAAATCGAAAAATATGGATTTAACTAAGAAATACTTAGCAGGAAATATAAATTAAATCTCCACAGAAGTAATGAATTACTTTATTTTTAAAATTGCATTTATGTATTCCAGAATAGCAATTAACAAACATAATATTGTTAGATAATAAAGGTATTTTTTTCTTCTTAATTATTTCGTTATTATTTAATTAACGACTTTAAAAATGGTTCTTTGTTTTATTTTTGGACAAGACTTACATTTTATTTACCTAAACATTAGGAAATAAAGCTTCAAGCTCGTAAAAAAAAGGGAATCCTACGTTTATGGCTACAGTCTGTCGATGTCACGTGATCTAAGGAGAAAACCAATGATCAGCAGAAGACAAATAACTGACTGCAACCACCAACGAAGTTTAATTTCCAAATAAATATTTTTTTGAACATCTGAAAAAGCAACGAAGGATAGATACATGTTGCTAAGATAACAGCATCTAACTCTAGAAAACCAAGTTTCTGCAAACTATGTCTTGAAATTGCACGGACATTCCCTTAAGTTTTATTTCAGTGATATAAACTGAGGAGTTAAATGAAGCATTGTCGACTTTCGCTTCGATTTCGCTAACCACATTTATTAAAGTCATAACCTTTAGAATTCGTTACATTCATAAAGCAGAATCTTTTTATTTTTTGAAAACGAAGAGAAAGGGGAGGGGAATATCAAAATTCATGTACCGTTTGCAGCAATTATTAAACGTATAGCGTCTTAAATCATTGCAATTAAGTTTTCTCCAAAGAAACTTTATTAGTCTTTGCTTTCCCAGTCATTATATGTTCCCTGCTAATCTTTTTCCCTAAGGCTCTTTTGTTCGAGTGGAGGGACGCAGCCATTCGAAGATCGTATCAGCACTTCGCCAAATTTTCCCTCAAGAGTTTCAGGGTCAGAAAAAGCTGTTTTCGAAACCGTGACTGCTCATTATTGTTTGATTAAAAAGCATCTTTACAATACTTGTTTGCTTACCAGTCAATAAAAGTTTGATTAAAATTATTTTCAGTTTGTGTGTCTGTCGATGTAACTTCTGTATTTTTTTTAAAGTAATATTAAAAATGCATACCATGTGACTCCTTTATCTACTTTCAATTTTCATTGGCTTAACTTTTCTCAACATTATTTCGTATAGAAACAGTGAATCAGTTACTTAATTTCATTAGAATTTTCTTTTTCTTTATATTTATTAACGTTGGATAATTAAATACTTCTGATTAAATAGCAAATATTTAATCTTGTAGTGTTCTGTCCGCAATGCAGTTGTACTTTAATTCAATCTCTTAAGCTTGTGGAACTGAAATCCGCAGATTTCGAAAGCATAAAAATGTAATGACATGCAATTTTGATGCTTTTAATTTCACGAGAATTGGCCTGAAGTGGTGGATCATGCTTTAGACTTTTAAATTAACTTCAGTAAAAAAAGTGATGTTAGCATCAGAGAACACAATGAATCTAAAATTTCATACTTTTAATATAAAGAAACACATTTTCAACTTCGTTAATCATTATTGTATCGAGTTTTTCTGAAGTTGAACTTTCTTAAAACGCTACATTTCACTTTAAAGTTGCTATATTTCACATTCTATAGTTGTAATTTGAAAATTAATGATATTTACAGCAGGTCCACCTCACCTTTTATTTTGAAAATGAGCGAATAAAGACGTTCTTTTTCGAAATGGTGGACATTGTGATCTCCCTAATCGTTATTGAACGTCAACTTTTCTCACGCGACGAGTCCATTGTTTCTCTCTATTGCCTAAAGCAACAAAGAAAGGAACCTGACTACCTTTTTTCAGGTGAAGTGCCCTTTCAGAAACAAGTTAACCCCCACTAGCCCCAGTGGTTGGGGCCTTTTTGTTGCCCTCAGGACAATCAAGGTCATGTTAAACGTTCTTTTGATATAGTAATGGGAGAGTTCTGCCTCACGAACTTCAAATTCAGTTCATACAAAGTCCAGCAGGAAACGTTTGGGATCGAGTGTCACCAATTGCCTAATATTTAAATTCAGTTTAGCAAGTCATTCTAAAATACCAAAGACTTTTTTTTTTTCAGTCATCTTTAGTAAAGTTTTACGAGAAAAATTATACATTTAATAAACAATTGCACTGCTAGAAACATACTATCAATAAAAGTCGCTATACCGAACTAATATGTAATTGTATTTTCATGTTTGAAGATGGCTGTACAAATAAGGAACAGAAGTCACATAAGAAATACACTTGAAGTTTTATCTGGCTTTTTATTATTATTGTTATTATTATTATTTAATGGAGTGAGAGATTGAGAAGCTTAGAAACTTTCTAAGCATTGAAATGAGTTGTTATTCTCTTTTTTTATGTTCAACTAACCAGTCTTGCAAGTAATTACCTGTGAAATAGTTGTTTTCTTCTCCTATTACTATTTTGTTATTTTGAAATATCTTCCTTCAAATAAATTGCATTTAAAAGTTTCACGACTACAATTTGAAAGAGCAAGGAGGAATTCTACACTGACAGCTCCGTCTCTTAGTAAAATGTTTCTCAACATTTAAAAGATATTAACTTTTGAAATATTCTTTGAACTTCTCGATTGAGCTTCTAACATTTTCAAGATTGTTCTCTGTAGTGTTTTTTAGATTCCCTCCCATTTCTATTTTTTTTGAATATTTTATCTTCTGCTGTGAATTGAATGCAACAAATTCGCAGATAGCTTTAAAACCTAACTTCGCAGAATGGTTAATTAATTTCATAACAGCTTCACTAGAAAATCGTAATTAATGGAAGGGATGTAGATTTCAGTCTACTTGAGAAATCTCCTAATAACAAGTGCTTTGATCGATGTACTATAAGTGAACCATTTCTGCGTTTTGGACTATTTGTAAAATATAGTATGAAAATGAAACGATTTCAAAAAAACTGAATTATAAAAAGAGGTGATTCTTCAAGCATTGATTTTACGAACTTTGTTGACATTTGTGAACAGCCGGAGAAGAATTTTTGATAGTTTCCTAAATTGATCGTTGTAACATTGCATGCACTGCAGTTTCTCGTAGTATGTAATGCTTGTGAGATGATGGCCGCAATGTAGTCAAGTAATTAGCTTAATGGACTGTAATAGTTAATAGCCTTTCACCATGGAATTGTTGACATATGCTTCGATTTTTATGCATGTTACGGATTGCTGCTTCTGTTATCAGCGCTTCGTTGGTATTGCTGTAATGGTACTTACTTACGATTTTTTATTTTGCAGGAGGAAAAAATTCAAGTATTTATTCCTTTTTAAAATAGAATCTACAGCAGTAATAGATTCTAAGCAAAGATAAAGCTTATTTTTGCAATGAACTTTGTTCCTAGCCGATTTATGTTAAGAGAGTGTTTTTATAAACTTAAATTCTTTAAGGAATAGTCCGACACAGTTACTGTAATCTTCCCAAGATAGCTAATCCGAAAATGCAAAATTAATTTGTTCCAAAATCTTGCTTTAAAAATTGCTGCGTATTTTTAGTTATTTTTCAATTTCGAATTTATTACTTAAATGGAGGCTTCTTTGCGTTCTACTAGTTACGAATTCATCTTCAATTTTATTTTTAGCAAATTCACTTGCACTGTTATCGGAATAGTTTATCTCAAATCTTACATTAAAGTTACCATAAACTTTATTACGTAAATTCTAAATACATTTAAGAAATGACTAATTTTGACGACTCTCAACGACCTCAGCTTTTCTTTAGAATAATAATTAATTAAAAGTGAAGTTGAGAAAATTTTTAACGTATGTGGGAAAGAACTTGCATGGGAAAAAACTAGGAACGTTTTTCTCATGCATCCGTAAATTCTAACTGTTCTCTTGTCTTATTAAATTTATTAAACAAATAATAACAATAATAATAATAATAATAATAATAATAATAATAATAATAATAATAATTATATATACGGTATATATATATATACTGAAGATCGGTTATAACGCGGTGTTTCGGATCCAAGATTTCGAAGATCGAAGATAACCGCGATATAACCGAACTTTTATTATTTCGCGACGTCAAATGTCGTATATCGCACCCTATTATCGCCCACACGATTCCAAATCGATTTAAAATGGTCATTTCGCGATTACCTAATCATTCAGAGCTATGTGAGAGAATTTGATATTTATAAATACATAAATCATTACCTTTTTAACACTTTGATGGGTTATATTAGCCAAAATCGATTTGGCGCCGCCATCTTGGCATCTTGTACAAACGAGGAGTCACGTGGATCGGAACTAGGTATTCATACGCCTATTAGATTACATGGGCCTCTTTACTGGTTGTCATTGGCAGAAAAATAGATCTCGATATTCATTTTGGTTAAACGAAAAAGTCCGCGATTCTGTTTTTTTTTTTTTTTTAAATATATTGTATTTGAAGCATTTTCATGACATTAGGGTGGGTATAGAGTCTCAATTACTATAAATAATAAGGAAACAAACATATTAATCTATACCTTTGATTTGATTTTAGGCGAAAAAACGGTAAATTTTGCAATTTTACAATTATACACCTTTTCCAAAATAGAAGGGGTCCAAGATCAAATCGCGTTATATCCGAATTCGCGATATAAACAACCGCGTTATAACCGAGCTCCAATGTATATATAT
>JAFIDM010009631.1:134033557-134085744 GCA_023159025.1 Thereuonema tuberculata | reverse complement strand
TATATATATATTGTGTATTTTCATAATAAAATAAAACTCCACATTAAACATTTTAATTAATTAAAAAATTGTTTCATCTGTTTCCCGTTGGTTTTACAAACGAGGGGATTCCTTATTAGCGAATGTAATTTGAACAGTTGAATCGTTTTTTCACGCATTCACGAATGGATTTCACGGGGAATAGCAAAACCTTGTGTTGCGAACCGGTTGCTGTTTCCCCCGCAGACGGACTCCTAACATAATATCCTCTCCAGAACCTACAATTATTGTAATCGAACCATTGTAAGGCTACTTTCCTTTGTCTTTGAATTTCAGTTTTGCGAATCCGTAGCTAACTTTTTAAAATAATTGATGTACACCATTATTACCGAATTGAAATTTTAATTTCCGAATTAAAAATGTTTTGTGCGAATACAATTTTTGTCATGTTAATTACACGAGTATAAAATGTAATAATTATGAAAGTCATGAGTATGGCGCCATACTAATTACAACAATTTAACATCAGTAATGGCTTTGTAATTCAGAATTCTCTAAAGGTTTTTCTTTTTGTTTTGTTGGGTGCAATTGTTGAGAGCATGATCCTTGTTTGTCTTGTCTGTTGACAGCCCAAAGCCCTCTAAAGCAGGTGGTAATTTGTAGGTTTCCAAGGTTGTCTTGGAAGTCCCTTGAGGCGATTCGCGCTATAACCAGACCCTCCTTTTTTGATAGAAGCAACAACAATGTCTGGATTTAAAATTGACTTCGAGGAATCAAATTGAACTGACAATATTTTTTTTCTAGTTTTCGAAGAGTTTTTTAAGTGGAAAAAAAAAAAAAATGCTCAAACCAGAATAATAAAAATGGTTTACAAATTGTAAATTGTAATCGTAATATTGAATAAAATTTACCGTGCACAATGAATGGTAATAAAACAAGATTTTTACATGTTGTTTTATTGTCATTAAATTATAATCGTATTCATTTTGAATACGATTTTTTATTTTTCTAGATTATGTATGTAACTTCTAGTTTCAGTTGTGGCTAATGTAGCACTTTCCTGTTAAAAGGAAAAAAGAATAAAATAAAAATAAAACCAACTCCTTGTTCTTTCTAAAACTATTGGGAAAATGTTTTAAAATTTTCTGAAGGTTATCGAAATTAAAAAAAAAAAAAAAAAATCAAATTTCCTCATTATTTGTGAATCATGTCTACTGATTTCAAACAAACAAATTCCGACTTAGGGATCTCTGAAACCACATTATTTTTATATAAATACAAAAGGAATACAGAAGATAACTTCAACATTTGAACCTGTTCAAATAATAGCACATTACAATAGCAACTTAAAAGAACTGAGGCATATCTCAGCTATTGTAATAATGCCAATATTCACAAATCAATTTATAAACTAGGAAATATAGCCTGGCATTGCTTGAACGAAAAAGTAAATAGAGGTGGTCCCCAGCTTATGGAGGAGATTCGTTCCTGAGAATGTCTTTAGGTCGGATTTGTACGTAACTCGGATTCCTGATGAACAACACATAAACGGTAATAATAATAATAATAATAATAATACCCCTGTACTGTAATAATAAATTACATAAACTACTGTGCTCTTTCTTTTAATTCAAACAAACTGAACATAAGAGCCAAAAGGTAAACAGATTCCCAAAATCTAATCAAGTTAAGATGAATGTGTTGCTGCGTACCTTATAAGTAATGAGACTAGTGCTAAGATGCTGCGCCAACGAGCCGTATAAGCCATGCGGGTTTGTTTACATTCGCGGAAGAAACTAGTTACCGAATTATTGATTTAATTATTTAATTATAAATTATCCGTATGTATGGCGTTCGTAAGTACGGAACGCCGTAAGGCGAACAAATGATCAAGATGGAACCAGTTGACCATTATAAACCTGAATGAAAGTTTCATAGCTTTTATATTTTTGAAGTGTTCCATGAAAGATAGGCTTATAAACTTTCTAAAATAAATATTAGATGCATAAAATGGATTGTTAACAAGCATTAGTTCTGAATTTATAATATATAATTTTATTAGTAATACTATTCTTGATCAGTGGTTGATCCACGAACTCCATGCGTATAATAGAATAGAACAGAATTGTTACGTACAGCTCATAATGGTTGTCAGCTATGTACTTTGTATCTAATTTAATGGAGACGCCATTGCAGAGTTTTTACTGCAAACCACCAGATGGGGGAACTCGGCTCTATAGACCTCCCCAATCTTCCAGTTGGAAAGGATTAAATCTTTTTACTTTTCATTGTTGAATAATTAAAATTCTTTTATGCAAGTATTGAGAGAACGAGATCTATCAGGGTGTCTACCAACCGGGAAATCCGTGAAATCCGGGATTTGTACGGGAAATGACCTTTAAAATCAGACTATGTCCTTAAATTTTCAGTATTTTTTTTTTGGTTAAACAGATCAGTTTAGAGGTTTTTTTTTTTTGGTTGAACAGATCAGTTTAGAGGTTTTTTTTTATTTGGTTGAACAGATAGGTTTATACCTCTGAAACCCCTGACAACATTTTTTTTTCTTCAAATTATTTGCGTCCTCCTTTTCATTTTAGAAAATGGCCACCTTAGTATTTTAAATATTTTACGATACGATACAAGTTTTAATGTGCTTAAATTTTTGTGAAAATGTCCTTAAATGTACGGGAATTGTCCTTAAATTTTTTGTTTGCGATTCAGTAGACACCCTGTCTATGTAAATCCATCATCTTTCTATAGTAGGCTTACTCATTGTTCGATCATAGTTAATATAGTTGGAGTTCTAATTCAGTTTATTTAAAGATATGTAAATGAATTAATTTCGGTTGCTGTATAGTTGAATAATTTATCATAAAATAAATACTATAAATTATTTAATATTATTTCGAAGACTAATTTTGATATAAAATATAAAAGATAATCATACTGGGAAGTGTAATTTTTAATCCATTTATTCTTAATTAGTTTCTCAAACTCCCAGTATAGTATGATTTTTTTTTTTTAATTTTAATTTTATTTCTGAATTATAATGTAAAATATTCTAGTCAAAGTAACTAATTTATTAAAGTAACGCTGAATTTAATTTTATATATTATCAAAATTAACTATCTACGAAAGATTGTTATAGATTGTTGCAGTTTTCTGAATGTATTCAGAATATTCGCAAGATATTGTCAACTCACAAGTATTTGTATGTTAGATTGAGGATTTTTATTTCTTTAGATTAGAAATAATTTTTCTTCCTCAAAATTTATAATATTTTCAAAGAAATAACAGCTTTAAAAAACATTTTAAGAAAAATTCTCAAACAAAGCAGCTTAAACTTAATCTAATATTCTTATTTTGGTTTTAAATCTTATTTTTAATTTATGTAGCATTAATATTGGTGTCATTATATTTAGTTCACTGCTGTCTCTTTAAGTAGGAATAATTTAAAACTACATTTAAATAAAACGTCGGAACAAATGTGGAACCCGCAAAATTTAAAACAAACAAACAGTATAGGCCCGTGTACCGAGACTTGGTTGTGTACTGATGACTGCTCCTGGCTGATGATCGCCATATTAGCGTGAAACAGCTGTACCAGGATGTCATTTTGTACACAACTTGGTCTCACCCATTGTTATTACATTTAAATAAGTTTACATTATTTGTTTTTCTTCTTTTTCCTTTAGTTTACTGGCTTAGTAGTTTGCAGGTAACATTCATGTCGATATTTCAGAATTTCCGCAGCTTTAAAAAGATTAAGATGTAGTCTTAAGTATCTTACCACAATACAGTTTAATTTAAAAACTCCCAATTCCAAATTCTTAGCTTGGAAACAATATTTGGGTGATTTTTACTGGAAACCAAAATTCTAAGCTCTTTACAAATGGTAGTATTTCATTATAGTCTTGCGATAAATGGCAGCATTCTAATAGAAAGAATTCTTATAGGTAATAACATAAAACTTTTGATAAACATTAAAAAGTGTAAAAAAGTAATTTTTTCCCTGTATGTCACTTTATAGATTTCCGGAATTTTTAATTAAATTTACAAAAATGAAAGAGTTGTTCTAGAGGCTCCATTTATTCTATTTATTATTAGTGATATCTATATCTGAATTTTTAGGTTGAATATTATGTGGTTCTCACAGAGTTAAAGTATTTTTCAGCGATGATGAAAATGATTCAGTTGAATATTAGAAACTACTATTCAGCTTATTGTTGTCTGTATTTTATCTGATGTCTGTTTACCCAGCGTTTCTTGCTGAGGCGTGAAAAATTAATAATAACACATATTGAGAGGAGTTTTTTTTTTAATTAATGGCCTTCCTTTGTCGCATCTAGAAATTTTGTTTGACAGTTAAATGAAAATTTTCTACTTGATTAGTTTTTGGTATGTTAATACGAAAATTATGTTGATTTAATCAAAGCATGTCATCATAAAAAGATCATGGTTTTTTTTTTTGACATTTCCTGTTGCATGAAGATATTGTTAGGAAGCATCTTTAAAAAATCTTATTACTTGAAGCAGTTCATAAACGGATATTTTTTTTATTATTTATTTATTAAGAAATCAATTGAAAGGAAAGGATTTCGACAAACATCATAGTCAGTGTTATTATTGACTTTCGAATAATTTGGACCGAGGTCCAAAATATCTTGAATTCTTCTTTACATCGATTTGGGCCAAATAAGGACCATGGACACTTGCGCCAAAAGACAACCGTCACGGTGGAGCTAGTCAAGTTCAAGAGGAGGGACGAGATATATATCAAGTCCACAATAACACTGAGATAGTAAGTCCCAGTAAGTAGAAACGGACGAAACAGAAGAAGAAAGAAACAGCCATGCTGATGCCGGGATTCGAATCCAGGTTCCGGCACAACGGCCGCACGGCAGACCGCCATCTAGACCGCTCGGCCATGCCGGAACGGCAATATCTTTAATTATTATTATTAAAAAATCGTTTTGACTCAAGATGGAAGAATGAAATATCGTTTAAGATAGTTGTCGACAGTTTATAATTGAAAAGTGTCGCTTATGATTAATTTATGAAACAGATATTTAAATCTACTGGTGATCATAATTTTGATGTTTTCAACGAACTGATTGAGATAAAGCAGGTGTTCGAAGTTAAAAGTTCTAGTTCACTTCTTAGCTATCAATCCACAGATAAAACAGATAATGTATTGGCGTTGGGAAATGGGAAGATTCCATTTATGCCCTCGCTTATCCAAAGATTCCTAAAATACTTTTTAAGATTTTCAGTGATCTTAATATTTTTCTTCTTCGTTGCAAATATTAATTTCGTGCTTTATTTCACTTAGATATTGACTTCTTCAGTGTTATTCTCATTTAGAGAAGTGCTTTCAATCTCCTTCATTTGTTTTATTTTTAGAAACGCCAATACATTAATGAATATATTAAAAGAAATCACACATCATGTAACAAACAATGACGAAATAAAGAAAATTGATGTTTACAATTGTACAAAAGTATTAACGGTGAATTACAAGGCTCCTAATATTTTGGATAAGGATACGTTTATTACTAAAAAAAAAAAATGTATTTACTTAAATTCGTTCCATAAAATAGGGAACATTTTCACTTCACACGTACCTTCAGTATTATTTATCATTAATTTCATAAATATTAAGTCGCCTTAAATTGAAATGGAAAAGAATGGCAAAAAAAGAAAAGAAGAAAAGAAAGTTGTAGCATCTCATTATATGATGGACTGCCAAATCTTCCTTTTAAAATCTTGATATGGAAGTTATTAGAATACGTTAAGTGATTAATATCAAATTTTGAAACTGAATTGTAAGAAGTGTTCGTTTGAGGCGTTATTCGTTTAAGTTTTTACAAACTTTTATTTGATTTAGTTGTACAAATGAATGAGATATTAATGTTTAGGTACAGTAACGTACTTAAAGTGTTTATTTAGTGATATTTTTAACATTCATCTTTGTTTACACAGATGTTGATTAATCCTGCTAGAGAAGTGACTGAAATATTGACCTTATTGATAACGAATAAGGCCATAATTCGGAGTGATGATGTTTTCTGCTATTCAAATTAAATAAATTAAAGCTAGTTAAAAGTGAAAGGGGAGACAAGATAATAGAAGCACCCATTGATAAAGAAGCACAAGAGACGTTCTTAGGCAGAGCATCAGTATGACACATCTTGCACTGTATGATTTATATACGAATAGGGAAGGAAGTCAGCTATCCCTTATCAGCTCTACCATCGCAGACAAGAAGCCATTTGTTTAGTATAGTGAAAAATGTGAGACCTGTATGATTTCCAAAAAGATATGTTATTGATGCGCATCTGGCAGGGGTTTCTGTGACTATGACAACCGAAATCGTAGTGCTACAAGAGGAAGAGTATATCTAAGATTACAGCTGCTTATCGAATAGTTCGTTGCCTCTAAACGCGGAAACTGTGGACGGGAAAAAGATGTGAGACAGGGACCACCGAGTAATGACACGAATTCTTGCCTAAAACATAAAACCAGAGTTAAATAGCAGTCGAATTAAATAGAAGATTCCCCATTTCAACCAGAACAGTTCGTCGGGATCTTCACACATTAAATATTTATGGCCATGCTGTAATATGTAAATCTGTCATTACCGATATAAATGCTAAAAACGTATACAATGATGCACACAAGACATCAAAAGCCTTGATGACTGGCAATAGTGTTATTTGTTCCACACCACGGGGAAAATGTACATATGGAGACGTCCAGCAGAAGTCTTGACTGCTTGGCTCCAACTTTAAGTCATGGAAGCAGGTCTTTGATGATGTGGGCCGTTCTTTAGGATCTTTAATCATTCTAAAGGGTCATGTGAAGCAGCCGAAACGTATTGGAACATTCGCCAGGATTTGCTGTAAGTTTCAAATACGTAGATTCTATAGTTTTGTTACAGCTTAAAATTAAAAACATATATCTAAAAATAGTATTCCGGGGAAAATTAATTTAAACTCAAAGTACTTTACTTGAACAAATGGTCAATGTGATGAACTCGCTTGTTGGTAAAATGCCCTCAATCGTTTCTTCCACGAGGAAATGCACTTCGAACTTCTAAGTGATATCGTCCCAAGCTCAACTGAAATCTTCTTTAAGAGGAAAACCCATACTAAACAATCCATCGGATTATAGTCAGAGGAGTGAGGTGGCCATTCATCCTTTTTAATGAAATTAGGAGTCACTTGCTCTAGATGATTCTTAGTCACTCGGTCTGTATAGGGAGGGTGCCCCGTATTGCTGGAAAATGAAGTCCTCGTCAGGATACAGCTGACGACAATAAGGGAATAAAATTATCTAAACAGGTTGATTTAACTCTAGAGTTAACTTCAATAAAAAAAAATATTTACCGTAATTTTGTTTATTTTTTAATTGACTTATGTATCGTAAATTTATTATAAACATTGCTATATTACAGTCACGCAATCAGAATGTGTTTAGTTATTCAAAAATATCCCTCAGGATGCTGTTTTTAGATATACTGGTATGTTTTTCATTTTTTAGCTGTAACAAACGTATTTAAAGTTGGAGCAATTATAGATTACACCCATCTGCGTGTCAAATCTCAATCGCGTGAGATTTGAATTGTGGAAGTTGTTAAACTTTGAATTAAGTAAAAAAATTTTCCTGTCCACCCCGTATATATTTCTATACCGCGAAGTGTATGATGTACATACACACGTACGTATCCGATCACTTCTAGCCCCTTACCGTTTGCATACTGACATATGTTTAGTATACGAGTATTGTGATTTTTACATTTGAGGGGTTTTTAAGCCTTACTAGCCTTATCCTCAAACAGGAAATTATTGGGGAAATGGTTTGAAACGTTTGGTGATCATGTACAAAAGAGCAATATACACTTTGTTGCTGTAATTTATTTACAGCAAATTTAAAGAAAATTAGCTATATAAATTACAGCAGCAAAGTATTAGTTTTTTGGACACGACCATCAAACGTTTCAAACCATTTCCCCAATAATTTGCTCTTTCAGGGTTAGGCTAGTTTGGCTTAAAACCCCTCATTTATGAATATTCCGTTAGAAACTCAATTTTATATCAATACTTCTTACTTAATTTCCTCTATCTTTTATATGAATCTTATGCAAAAGATATGGTTTACAATGATAAGATATTTTATATCACTACTTAAATTATTGGAACTAACGTATTAAATTTAAGATGAATCTTTGATTTCTTTCTCACGGTTTCTTGTTGCTTGCCATTTGTGTCTTTAACTTTTGGCTCTGTTGTGTATTCATAACTCGCTGTTTTAATGATAAGAATTATTTTAGAGAAATTTTACTTTTAACAAAATCATTGTTACGAAAGTAACGATGTTAAAGTTTAGGAATGATTTCTATATGGAACAAAAAACATTTTTATAAAAAAAATAAATAAATGAAATAATTCTTATTTCAGTAAACAATATTGAATCAAACTTATTTAAATTGAAATAAAAGAGATTTTATCAAAGCGCCAAAACATTAGATAATAAACAAGATAATTAATGCTTTTAGTCAGGGTCAAAAGCAAAGCGGACCCATAATATGCATAATTTTATAAACAAAACTTTATCGAAAGCGACCATTTTTGACTCCCCAACGGTCAGGGAGTGGTCCTAGAGGTCTGATGTTTTGAACATGGTTACCTACGTTTTGATGCTGAACACAATGGTGAAGGTTTCATTCGAATATCTCTAACCGATTGGCCGCTACAGAGTGTGACATCCAGACAGGAAAAAGCAAGAGCGGTCCCCTAGCGGTTTTACAGGCAAGCTGTAACCTAGGGGCCGCTAAAAAGATTAGTAGTAATTATTAAAATAAAAAATACGTATGGTTTGAAATTTTTAGACAGGACATGTCAAAACAGCGACTGCTTTGCCTTTTTATAACAAAATATCTCATTCAGATTTAAAGAATTCTAACAGTAATGTGAGCGAAGTATGACTACATTTAATTTATATATATAATTAAATGAATTCTAATGTTATTTAAAAGATGTAAAACATTACGAACTAATAAAACTGAATCGTAAATTAAAGAATGATGTTTTGTGCATTCCATTCTTGGGTTCTTTTTGAGCATGTTGTGTATGATAACTGATAAGAACCATCTGTATAAACAACTAACTTAAAAGAGCAAATAAACCTACGACGGACGAAACACGGTTCCCATCTACAGATCGTAACTGTGACGTTGTGCAGAACTGTTGACATTACCATCATGTTTCTTAATCAGTTGTTTAACTGCGGAATATTAAGAATCTATTTCCTGCCTTTCAAAAGCTAAATAAACATTCGCCTTTTAGCTATTCGAGAAAATAAAAATTATTTCAGTAGTTGTAGTCAAAATAATAACTTATTGACAAGAATCCAGTTCATAGAAATTCCATGTTCCGTTTTTCCATTTTTTACCATTTTCATGTCACATTTGAACATGTTTGTATTTACAGTTCATTTTCTCATCTTGTGGTAATAACTGAAAAGAAATAAGATTAAAAGAGAGGAATTAAACTAGATGCTGCTTCAATCTGAACATTAAGCCGAAGATCAGATTGTACCTTTATAAAATTTCTATTTTCATTGTTTACGAATTGGTTTCGTGTCATAACAATGTATGATACATGATTGTGTGGAAAGATTGTGAATAATTTCCATATAAGAAAAATTGAATTACAAATAAAGTAAATCAAAAATTTCGAAAGGAATTAGTAATTAATCACTTAAACAGTAAATAAAATAATATACGAATTTCAGCATTATAAAACAAAGAGATGAAATTATTTCCAATAGAAAAAAAAAGTTCTGAAACAATCAGTGAATAATATGAATTGCTTGTTAGGAATAGTTGAATAGATTTTTGAAAAGCGTTTGTTTAATGACTGAAATCAAATACGCTTAGATCGCTTATATCTTGTCATTTACTTCATTGTTTTATTCTTGGTCAAAGTTGAATTCATTCTTTACAGTCAATTATTTTTCATTGTTTGTCACTGACAGACGTGGAAAAGCTTTATCCTTAATTTTTGATGATTTTACGATTGTTTATTGCCCAAAGAGCTTAAAATGTATTCTCTGCTTATTAATAATGAATTTCATCTCTGGAAAGAAAACATATTAAGCATACAAAAATGTTAACTTTTTTATTGACGAAACAAGTTTTTCTACAATACTGTCCTCGATTCGAGACTCCATTTGGAAGGATTGGGGCCCTGCCCATGGATAAGTGGATGCGGGTGAATCAGCGAGCGGGAATGTTGCCATGGTGACTTCTCAAGTGGAAGTTCGTCGGTTGCGAAGCTTCCGTTTCAGGCATTTTTGCACCTTCTAAACTGTTCATCATTGGCAAATCGATTGGGGAGAAAAAATTGAATGAGGAGGCAGAACATTTACGGAGTCTATTGAAAAAAAAAAAAAAAAAAAAAAAATTAATATCAATTCGTTTTAAGTAATTAAAATTAATTTGTGTTTGCTATGATTTTTACTTCTCAGTAAATAGGAAATTAACAATACTGTCTTACAAAGTAATTCCGAAGTTTTCCTTCCTACTTAGTGAAACGATATTCCTTTCCCATATTTAAAACAAAGTATAAAGCATCAAGTTTACATTGTCCGTAGGATTCAAATGAACCATGAAACAAAAGGAATGATATTTGAACAAACTTGAAGAATGGCAACAACTGCATAATTACTACATAAACGTATTATCTTTACAAGATCACTATTTGAAATCTCAAATCGAAGAGATTCATAACAATCAGAATTAGGGTCAATTCATCGTTCTAAATGATTTCCAATAATCATTAAGGGATTTATGTTGTTAGTTTATAAAAGAAAAACACACAAAAACTTGTTTGTATTTCTGGAATTGATTGGTGTTTAAGTCTCGTCAGTAAATAGGGGTTAAAGTTAGAAAACTTAAGTAGCCTTAAAACGACTAATGCTCTATTGACCTACCGTCGTCATTTATGGCGATGACAATATAATCTGTTCGAAAATTCTGTTATTTGGATACGAATATTTAGAGCTGAGTGTCTTAATTTACAAAATTGAATAGTAAATTAAGAAATTAAATCTATTACTGATTCTCTAATACGGAAGTTGCACCAATTTGGTTAAATGACCTATTTTTTTTTTTCTCCTAAAAATTTTCAAAAACACACTTGATTGTTAGCGTAATTGAAACTTAAATTTTAAGAATTGCTTCTGCATTGAAGGGCAGGATTCTGCTCCTGGATGATTGCGCTTTTAAGATTGTTCTTCTGCAATGAAATGTATAACTAATTACTTACATTCATTTTTAAGAGTTTTATAGCTTACACAATGTGTACATGTCATGTTTGTCACTAAAGTTGATTATGATACAAAAATAAGTCCTTTTTTTTTTCCTTTTTTTTAATGAAGCATTTCCATTTTTTTCAGTATTCTTTCTATATTGTTCATATTTTTTAATTATTGACGAACAATCCTGTCAGGGAGAGATGATTCAGTGAAATTCTTTTTCTTTTTAAGTTTGAATGTTTTCTCAAATGAAAAGTTTCTATATTCCCTTTGAAAAAGGCCAGTTTTCAACCATCAGCAATAAAATAATATCTACTTATGACTTAATCTATGATTTCAGTAAATGTACTCTTTTTCCCTTTCGTTTTTCTAGAATAACTCTTTGCTGCCACCAGAAAAATTAAATTAGGAATTAAAAATAAAAAGGAAAATTGAATCACTAATGGAAAAAAATTGTAACCAATGAAATTCCTCAATCTAGGGAAGATTTATAATAATAATCTTAATAACAATAAAATCAATACGATTATGAGATAATACAAATGCCATTAAAATTAATTAAATAATAATTTTATTAAAAGACAATCGATTTTACATTCTGATAAATGCGAAGTAAGGAAGTTAACATTGGGTTTTAAAGCAGTGTAATTGTAAGCAAATTTGGGCGAGTTTTAGGCGAGTATTCTGTAGTTATTATCTGAAAAATATTCTGGAAACGTAATACACCCTGATATTGGGAGGGAACACGTTTTTCAGGCGTCATCTAGCAACGCCTAGCTTCTTATGGATTTTTTTTTTTTTTTTTGCCTAAGGGGCCGTACTTTAAAAGACATCCGCAGCGGTGTGGGGGTCAGACGAGTTGTGGCTGTCTGCTCTCTTTGTTTTGGGGGAAATTATTATTATTACCATTATGTTTTCATTAATTAAATGAATATTAAATGCTTAAATTAATTTCAACGTTTCTTTTTCTTGTTTTATTAAATGCAAAACGAAAGATTTTTTTTTTATTTAATTTATTTTTTAGCCTACATACTATACTGATTTTTCAGAACATTGTAAGAACATTACGCTGATATGGAAATCCAAAAATCTTACTTCAGTTGGAGGAAGGAGGTGGTTATACGAATTCTGATTTTTTTTTTTATTTATTCTATTTGAATGCATGTAAATTGATATGTGTAATTCTGTGACGCAGATGGAGGAAGAAAAATAGTTTTCGTAAAATCACATTAACGAACTAAAACCATCAATTAAATTTTTTATTGATATATACAGGGTGATTCATTAAGTACTGGAAAAATAGGCCTATAAAGAACAAACATCGAAATATTTTTGTCAAATTCGGTGTAAAAAAAAGTAAAATAGGGCAGGGATTTCCGGATCGAAGTGCGATTCTGAGTCCAATGATGGGGTCCCGATTTTAGCCTTTTTTCTGCCCCAATGAAAAAAAATAGTCTAGTTAGGAACCTTCACAACCGGGAAGAGCAAGGAAAGGGAAGCGAGGCCTATTTTTCCAGTACATGTAATATATATATAATATACATATATATACATGTAAGTATATATGCTTTTACTGAATTTAAATGTCTTGGAAATTTTTCCAACGTCTTGCCATTCTTAATGCTGTCTTATCAGTATGTGCTAAACATCACCTTTCGATTAAAAATTGACTTGTATGTATTTAGTGAATATAATAAAGTAAGTCATTTATCATTATTATTGGTTTTTTTTAAATTATCAATGTACTTCAACATTAAATGAAATATAATATAATACGCTTCATGAGTGCGCATGGCGTTGAAAAGTTACTACTGTTAGTAATAAAAGAGAATTTAAGGGATGCCATTGTTTTAATTGCTTCTGTTGATTTTGAAGAGGAAAGAAGGAAGAAATAGAATGGAATCTGTTGTCGAAGTATCAATTTATGAGATCCAGTGTGTTTTCGGAAAGATCCATTAGTGGATTATTATAATGAAATACCAGATTATTGTAAAGTGTATTTGATTTTACAATATTCAAAATATCTCAAAAAAATCTACATTAAAAAAACTTCTTTAGCAGTATTTAAATTTTGAAATCATTGTTTGCTTTCGTCTCAGTTAACGAAACACAAACACTTTTTAGTGTTTGTTGTATATTTGGCAACAAATTTTAAATAATTCCTTTATCCATTATTTAAAATTTCAACGAAAACTTGTATAAACTGGATCTGATGGGAGTTTTCTTAACACAGTCCAGATTGAATTGATTAATTGTTGTTAAGATGTTAAAATATTAAATCTTAAAAATACTTGTTAAAAAGCCAATAAATTAATAATAAATAAAATTATATGAAAATAATAGCACTAGTTTTTATAAGATGCGGTAATATTATTGAATAGGGATAAAATAATTAATAGCCATTTCCAAGATGTTTTGCAGTCGTGTTTAAGCACTTATATTTTTTATTTTCGTTATTAAAAATATATGTTTGGTTTGCTTCTTTAGTTGGGAGTCTTTACTTATCGCCTATATACTCCTGGTCTGAACTGTACTTGAAAAGTGAAGGAGATTGGGGAGGCGTCAAGGGGATAGCGTAGGTCATTAGCGTTTAGGTGATGATGAGTGCGAGATTACTGTTTTCAAGACTCCTGTTCAGCTATTCGTTAATTTCCCCCACTCCTTCCGATCCATCAAGAATCGATCCTTGCATATTGTCTCATCATTTCTAATTTCAGTCCTAATCTAAGCTATATAGGTTGGAGATTTACGAGTTGGCGAAGTTGTTGATTTTTAGTGTTGATTGTTTGGCTGCATCATTCCCACGAGCTTATATTACCAAGCACTTGAGAAGCAGAGTTCACAGCCATAGCTTTGTTGCTTAGAAAAGCGAACTCGTATGTTAATCTTAGGTTAAACTTACTGTATAATAAGAAACTATATATATATAAAAATAACTTTGACCTTCTTTTTAATAAGTACTTTGATTTCTTTAAAAGAGCTTAATAAAAAGCTGAGTTGTATTTAAATTTATCCTTTATTTATGGAATTTGCGAAAATTTCTGTAATTTCAAATTTTATTTCTCCTTTTAAGAGAAATTATTTTGTAAATTTTTTCTGTAGCTGTTAGCTATTCATAATATAAAATTGAGATATAAAAAGTAGAAAAATATAATTTACAATTATTTTTTTTAATCACTAACATGTATTCAACTATGATTTTATTTTTGTCGAATGTTGTTGAGCTTTCGCTATAAATAAAATTAATAATTAGAAGAATAACTTTTAACTTTTTTTTTTTTTTTTAAACATGAAGTCTGAAGTAATTCTGTTGTTTTATTACCTCTTCATATTCCATAAAATATGGCACAAAGAGTGACGGATTAGTTGACATCAAAGGCTTCAAAAACAGATTACAGACGAGTCGCCGATTTTACGATTGTGCGAAAGCGATTCGCATTCAGTAGAAACCGTACTTGGAATTTTGAATTTTGATCTTTTCCCGGAGTAACGATATATTCGGTACGATACTCTCTTGTGATGCT
Organism: Thereuonema tuberculata; assembly: GCA_023159025.1. Taxonomy (NCBI): domain Eukaryota; kingdom Metazoa; phylum Arthropoda; class Chilopoda; order Scutigeromorpha; family Scutigeridae; genus Thereuonema; species Thereuonema tuberculata. The sequence goes on along the minus strand of JAFIDM010009631.1, from coordinate 134,070,922 downwards.
GAGGCTAAGCAATGATGTTCGGTAGGTTAGACGTATTAAATACATTTTCGGCTTAAGATGGGTTTATTGGACGTAACCCCATCGTAATTCGAGGAGCATCTATAATTCATACAAAACATAAGAAAATAATTTAAGGAACGACAATGAGTGAAAATCCAAATTATACAGAAAGAAATTGATTGGATTTTTAACAAATAAAGTTGTTAAAACATGAACTAAGTATTATTTAGATAATAATCAAATAATATTTAATGGATTGCGGAGAATAAAATCGAATTGAAAAGGAAATTATGTACATAACAATTTAGTTGCTGAATTTCGAGAAAGAGTATTCGAATATTCGAATTATCCCTTTCCATATACATGACAACGAAAGTTCGTAAGAAGAATATCCCCCATGTCGTTAAAATCATTTGCTAATATATTTTGCTGTCTGTTTAGTTTTAAATGAGTTTTTAAAGATAGTAAGAAACTTTGTTAGTTAGTTGATTTGAAATAATGATACAATGTAAAGAGTGAAATTCATCCATTGTATTCCATTGGTATTTAATTTAGCATTGTTTCATAGCCATTTCGGTGTTTGGTGATGGTTAATAAAACAACTTGTGAAATTTCACAACCTAATTGTTTTAAAAAAAATTTCTTGAGTTAAGTTCCGTCAGTCCTTTAATTCTGTCTTTTTATACTTTGTTGTTTCTCCAAAGACTGTTTCTCCCTATATATTTGTTTGCTAAAGAAGTAGTATCTTTTTTTTTTTTTTATCTTGTTCTTTTTTATTTGTACCATTATATTTCATCTCTACTCTCGGAAAACATTGAAATAACCACTGTTCCATCAGATTACGATCGTCATGTTTCACAAGTTGGAACAGGATGTTCATATTTTTCTGTGATTTGTCCATCATTCTACTTTTTTTATTTATTTATATTTTTTTTTTCCCGGCAAGGATTCCATGTGCTTGTTAAGAGTTATGTAGCAATTCTTGTGATTTTAAAGGAAGGCATGAGGGAATTTAATGGTCTTGTACTGCCAGGTTCCCAAGTTATCTTGAAGGGTCTAAATTTAGGAGCTGTCACCCTCTGCCCAACAGGGGGGACCATCTGCAGTCACTCTTTTTTTCATGTCAGCTGCCCAACCATTTCAGCCACCCTCATTCTGTCTCCCTCTTTTAAGAATTCCAATTGACCCCTTCTTCCTTTTCTTTTCGGCAAAGTGGAACCTTGCGAATAGCAAAATTGCATAGACTGGAATAAAGATAATTTATTAAGACTTAAACCTTTTTAAAGTAAAGGCTTAAATTAACAAAAAAAAAAAAAAAATCTTTGTTTAGTCACTGAAAACTAATTTAAATTTGGTTGAACGTTTAGGTGAGTTCAGCAATCAGTTACAATATTATGGTTTTAGAAAATTTGTAGAATCCCAGAATGTAAAAGGAATGACTGTAGAAATCGACTTATCGAAGGAAGGAGCCACATTAGATCAAGATCTAAAATTTAAATTATTATTCCCTAAGTAAAGGGTCGTACATATTTATAGTTGATCACACTGAAAACAGGAGACGAGTCTTAAAATCTTACATTACTATGAGAGAATCTTAGGCGAAGTTGTTGTGGATGCTATTAACAGTTCTTATCATCGGTTGAACATATCTAATGTTGCATGGATCGATTGGAATCAAAATATTTCACTCTTGCGCGGAAAATGACGTCATTGATTCTGAATAACGTCCACTACAGGCCTCTCTGCTTAACATCCCTACAGCAAGTAAACGTACTCAGACGCTGAAGAGCTAATTGATGAAGGCCTTTAAAAGTACGACATTAAAACAGACAAACTTTTATGTCTTAATGCTTAAAGTTACTGAATTGAATATTTACATTTGAAATTTAACTTACAAATCGATACAATGAAAATATTTACAAAAGATTTTTTTTTTTCTGGATTTTAACAAGATAGTCTCCGTATTTTTTGAATTATCGTAGCCACCTAATACTTTCAAATTTTCTATTTCCTGAAAATATACTGAATTCTTAAGTTCTTATTAAGAAATCAAAATCAAATTATTTTTATTAATTAAAGGAGACTCTGAATGAACAGAATTAAAAGAAGAAAAAAAGGAAAAGAAACCATAAAAGAGTTGATAATGAATTCATGTTGATTAGCTATTACAATTTGATGTTGCTGTTATGTACAATATTAAAAGCTGTCTTACAATTTTGTGAACTTCTTTGTTTTGTCACTAATTGCTGCTGCAGCGTCCTTTCTTTGTATGTATGTTGTCGTAGGGGATTTATTTGCTGTGTTGTCGTTGTAGGTGTTCCGGTCCCTTTATTCTTTCCCCCTCCTTTGTGAGGGGGAACTGGTTTCTTACCCGGTGGGTGTTTATCTTTTTGTAGGGCGGAATAGGGCAGGCATTGGGGAAGATCGTGATTGACAGCAAGCTTCTCTTGTATCTTGGTCTGTTTTTGCAATTGGGCATTGTTACGAATTTATTATGCGCGGGATTTTACAATGGATTCTTCACGTGTAATGACTTCGTTCTTTCCGACCAATTATGCAAACATTGGAGATTGATCGAACATGGCTTCACATCTATGGCTTATTCAGTTCAGCTTACAACCCTTCCAAAAATGTTTGTATAAGCAGATTTGTAGAACTTAAATAGGCCGAGGGCTACATTACTAATTTAGATCGTAATAGAATCACAAAATCAAACAATCTTGTATTCTGTTGCATTTTGTTTAATGTACTTCATTTTTCAATGTTCGCCTCCGAGAAGAACGATTAAACTTTGTAAATAATAGTAGTTCAAGAGCTGCGTGTCTGAAATGATTGGATACAGAAACTGAAATAGAGTCAAGCTAAGACAAAAAAATCTATGTTTGCGAATCTTTTGATAGCAGTAGTTATCAAGAGCGTTCTTTCAATATATAAGGTATAGTTGGCGGACCAATTTACGAGTACTTGATTTTTTGTCAGATTCAAAAAAATAGTTAAAAAAGTCAGAGAAAATTAGGTAGTTACATTTAATAGCATTTTCTATTTAATTAGTATTACATGGTAGCAGTTGTACCCGGTAGCCAAGTGGGAAGGCGCTTGACTGCGGCCTGAATGTTAAAGGCGAGCGAGCGTCGGGCTGACCAACCTACCTCAACTTAGTCCCGCATGTCAGGGAACTCCAGGAGCCTTAACTCTCGAGACCCAAAGTGCCACATACACCTGTTGTCAGGTACTGGAACTTAAAATAGTGCTTCAAAGAATTTGCGTATTGATTATTTTCTGTCCTTAGCATCTCATCTAATTTGTATCAAAGTCATTAAGGTACTCACATAGGTTTGGGCAAAACGAGCATTAAAAACGGCCGATTTGCTAACGCTCCTGTAGACCAGCCATTCTTGTAATATTAAAGTATCAGTTTTGTAAGATATCGTAATTATTGAGATTCAGTCGATATCAATAAAATTACTTTTTTAATATTAGCATATTCAAACATGAAAATTAGATTTCAGTTGTGAAACTTCAACACTTCGATTTTTACGCAATGATTTTAATAAAACATTCCTGAATTTTAGTTTTGATAAACACGTATGTAATTAAAGGTCAAATAAAGAAAATACAGTAAACATAAATATATTATGTAACAAGTTCAAAACTGTTAACATATATCAAAATAATGAGAACCAACAGAAATCGAACGTAAAATCTTGAATTTCACTAACATCTATATTACATTAGTCCTTCTATTTCAGGATATAAAGTATCTGTGTAGTCTCTCCAGATAAAGCTTTCTAGTCCCCTGGAATAGCTTTGAAATCTAAACAATAGGTTTCTATCCTGTTTCTATTAATAGCTCATTGTATAAACAATTAAATATTAGCTACTCCATTACTTTAATGCGATTAAAATTAATGCAAGTAAGAATTTAAATAAATAATGCGGATTTAATTAAAAAAAATTCAGAAAATAGGAAATTTGTACTGTTGTGTTCAGCAGTTAGTAGAATTTGAATGCAAATGTAGATTTTTCTTTTTGTCGTTTTCAAGACTTTGAAAGAAAATGAAGTATAAGAAATTACGTTTTAAAGAAAGTAGGCGTTAAGTTCTTCGAACTTGTTTCCATCTATATTGTAAGTGCACCTTCCACAGAATATTATAGGTTTGGTCTTAATATTTGTTACATCTTTTAACAGGAATCGAAGAGACAAAAGGCGTAGAGTAAAAAAAAGCTTTAGAATACAGTTTTTTTGTTTTTTTAAATATGTTTGGCCGCTCAAGAACTGCTTACATTATGAGAGTGAAACTTACCGTTAATGTAAGGAAGAATCCTTAAATATCAGGAGCTAAACTACGAAGTGTAGTAATCAAGTCAACTCAAAACACTACTTTAGAAAATAGTGTTTTTTTTTTTAATCAATAGTTATCGTGATGAATATTGCATGTGAGCTGCCATTTATTTTGGTACAAATTTCTGATAAATAAGAAACTTAGACCAGAAAAAAAAATATTACTTGATTCTTCATTAAGCGTTGTCATCATTGTAACAAATATTTAAAGGTTTACTTTTATGTTTTTTTGATGAACTGTCTAGAATCTGACCATGGGAATATTCGAAAATTGCTACTTCAATTACATTCGTATTTTGCCGTCTTTAATGGCATAGAAGCACAGCGAAAACTTTAAATCGACATCTTCTAAATTATATAGCTTCAACAATTTTGTTTCTTAATTAAATAATAGTAAAAAAAATAAATAAATAAAAATTAATCCAGCAATAGGGATAAACTATTCACAAAGCTAATACCTGTAGCACCATAACCAATCGACCATGTAAACAAAAAGCAACAGGGTGGGCGTTGTAAGAACCCAAGGGCACGCGCACATAGGATCTCGTCAATGGACGCTAACCACGCATTTCAGCGCTCCGTTAAATGGACCGAAGAAACACCTAATTGTTGTGAAACAATCAAAGCGCTCTTGTCACTTGAATTACATCAAAGAAAGATACATTAACAAACACAACCCATTGAAGAAGTCAGACATCAGAACTATAATTTCGTCTTGTAGATTATTTTTTTTTTTAATCTTTCATACTTTTAAAATACAATGAAAGCTATATTAAAGCACAGTACTACATACATCCTATATATCAGAAGAATTATATTTAACTAAGTGAAATATATTTGACTCCGCCTTAGATAAGTGTAAAAGGGTTTTTCCTTTGATTTCTTAATACGTAATAGTATTAGATCTGAACTCTTGGTCTTACACAGCCTACTAAAAAGACAACCAAACAAACTTTTAATGTACATTTTAAATTTAAGGAATTAAACTGAAATTTTGCATCACATGAAAGATTTTAATGAAAGTAGCGAAACAATTTTATAAATTTTATAATCCTCGACAAGCAATTGCGCAGCCCTTGCACAAGCCCTTGCGCATCCAATTTAGTTTGGAAACCACTGGCATAGTGCATATTAATAGATTAGTTATTTTATTAAGTAATTGGTTATTAAAATCATCACAAACTTTTTAAGCTTTGCCTTATTTGAAATTTTTAATTTTAAAGCTAGCCAGAGCGTCTACAGAACCGGGAAATCAGGGAAAACCTGGAATTGTCAGGGAATTTTGTTATTCTGGAAAAAAATCAGAGAATTATCAGGGAATTTTGCAATTATTACTTAAAATCAGAGAAATTTTTTGTTTGAACAGGTCGGTTTGGAGGGTTTTTTTTTCTCTTATCATCAGGGAATTTTAAAAGAAATTGTTCATGAAATCAGGGAATTTTTTAATTCAGATTTTGTAGACACCCTGCTAGCGGAATAATAACCATCATGAATTTCTTAATGTCTTTTCATAAATCATCTGCTATTTCCTTATAAGTTTTAAGGGCAGCGGAATCAATTTTATAATCAGATGAGAAATTATTTATTAATGTTAGTTCTGTTGACGTATTCCTAGACTTAGTGGAGTATCCTGGGAAAAGTAAATAAACACTGATCTAATAATAGTCAACTACAGATATTCTTCACAGTTTCAAATTTTGCCAAATAAATGATCAGCTTTCATTATTATCCAGTATTATTAAGTTTTATATATATATGATAATATACATATTGTCGTAGATTAATATATACAGTACGGTATACATCGTATATATAAAAATGGGCCATCCTGTATATCTGTAAGAATTAATTCCGCAATTTGTCGTCAGTTGAAAGTGATATCAGCTTGAGGATAGATTTAAAACTAAAATTACTGTAGTTAATTAATATGGGATTAGGAGAAACGAGCGCTGTTATAGTTACCCTGTGACTTTAGTTATCTGTTTGTTACTTCTGAATTTAACAAACTATTTTTACTCTTTTTTTTTTTTAAACTAAGAAAGGTTTCCTGAGCTAAATATGTAGGAATGATTTAAAAACATGTATCCTTTAGTGCAGGTATGTTTTAAACATTATTTATTTGTTTTGTTTTTAGACTTGCCCATTTCATATTAGGGGATAGAATTAGCGTAAAGAGTAGGAACGTCCTGCTTTAATTCACTGCCGAATTTTCGAATACTACAGTAGAGTCCCGATTATCCGAGTTAATGTGGACCAAGACTAACTCGGATAACCGAAAAACTCGGTAAAAGCGAAAATTGTAAATAAAATAAATCGTCTAGGTTTAACTGTATATTTTAACAAATACAAAAGTTATACAGATACTCCACCTGCAATTCATATTGAAAGAGTTCTTTTACTTAAAAAAGTCCTTAGTTGTTTTTTGTTTTACGTTACTTTGGCGTTTTTCTGCAGCAATGTTTCGGTAATTTTTTAAGGATAACCCAGGATTGTTGGTGTAAAAACCATTCCCCGATTTCAGGTAGGGGGTCATTTGACTAGACGTACCATGACTATTTTGAGAAATAAAAATCTTAGGATAGCTCGGTCAAAGCGCAAACTCGGATAATCGGGGCTCGGATAAACGGGGTTTTACTGTATCTGATCTAATCTTATTGACAATACAATAGTTGAATGCTAGCATAAAAAAATGTACAGGAAATAAAAATAAAATAAAATAGATGAGCTGGGATAATTTCCACTTCAGTTTGATAGTGGTCAGCTTGTGAATTACATAACTACAATAATTAAAGTAAATTTTGATTATCTGTTTCAGGAAAATTTATATAACAGGAAAACATATTAAAAGTCAAAATATATACTGAATAGTCACCTAATTTATTATTCAACTTTAACCGTCGACATAGTTTGGATTTCCAACTTATTTTCATCAGTGTTGAAAAGATTATCGAATTAATGCTGTAAAGATCGATCTCAGTTCTTAAACAACCCTCTGCATCGTTTCTTCTGTCCTTGGATGGGATTTTTAGAATGTGGCAAAGAGGAATATTGTGGTGAAAAGTAGTTCTTTTTTTATGAAAGCCATAGCTTAGTTTGCTGTTTGTCTGGGATTAATATAAAAAAATCTGGGATTAACAATACAACATGTTTCAGCTCCACAACAAATCGTATTTTGATTCTTCCTTTGGTTCAACCAGCTCCTATGATCTAGAGACAACATTAAACATTCACTAACTTCTGTTGCGGGTTTAGAGAAAGAATCTGATGAGATAGTTCCTCCCCTAGATCATTGCTAGCATCGTTACAGACAATTTATTTATCACATTTCTTAGATGAATTTCTCTTGATCCTAGCTTGTGATAAAAGGAGTTCACGATTAAGAAATTAACAAGATGAATTGTATGTTTTTATACTAATTATGATTTCAGTGTATAAGATCGTCATTTGGACAGGGATGTGCATTATGGACGGATGCAGAATTATTTTAAGGAATTGTTTGTTGATGATTCTCTGGAGTTGTTGAATATTCTTTTATATAAGTCACAAGATGTATTTTTTTAATTGTCGATCATGATTATTTTCTTTTATTTAAATATATAACAAAACATCAGTAAATACAGTATGGCCGAAAACAAACGACACTGAACAATTTGATCACATGAAAGGTGGCACTGCGAGATGAACAACTGGCGATTGTTGTATTCGGAACAGAAATGATTGTGGATGTGAGATTAATCAGTGTTGCTGTGAAAATGGTATTAACTACCGAAGAGAAAGTGTTTATTGTGGAGCACTATTTTCGATCATACAGAACAGGCCGTGGCAATGGACCTAGCCTGATACGCGTTGCTATGGAATTTCGGGAGCGTTTTAACCGTCCAGCACCCACGAACAAGATTATACTATCCGTCGTCGATAAATTCCGTCGAACCGGAAGTGTACTCACACAGCGGAAAGGTTGCACCGGCAACCAAATGAAAATCCTGGCCGACTTTTTCAAGTGTTGCAGTCGCCACAACGAAGTCTCCGACGAACGGCAGTTAAACAGGACATCGGTCGAACATCAGTTCGACGTATGTTCAAAGCCATTGTTGGTTTCCCTTACTAGATACAGACTGGCCAACCATTGAAACCTGTTGATAAAGAAGCAAGAGTCTTGTACTGTGCTTCCATGTTAGCAATGGTGTATGATGATCCCGGATTTTTGGCTAATGTTTGTTTTCGGACGAGTGTCATGTTCATCTGAGTGGCTATATCAATAAACAAACAACCCGATTTCATGGTTTCACCCGACCAGACATCATTATTGAAGCACCACTCCACAGTAAACAGTTGATGAAATGGTGTGCGGTGTCTGGAAACGGCATCATTGGTCCGTACTTCATTGAGGATGACCAACAGAATCCGGGGAATTTTGGGGAATGCTGAAGGAGATGCTTTCTCAAGGACAACCTCCGGCAAACATTGCTGAGCTGCGGCAAAAAATTGTGATAACTCTTAAGGGAATGGAACAACCTCTCTTCCGGGACATGGTGGACAACCTACGCAACCGCTACGAGTACTGCTTAGAGCACTAAGGAGATCACATTGAACATGTATTTGTCAACAACTACCGTTGATTATTCTTTCAATTGCAGCGTTTTCTGTTCAAAACGGTTCAGTGTCGTTTGTTTTGGGTCATTTTTATTAATAAGAGCACTGCTACAACACTGATAGAGCTATAGAAGGAGACCATTGTATTACAATCTCCATTTCAGAATGCAGAACTCTAGTAATCCAAATTTCAAATAACTTAACCATGATTATAAAGTGGTTACTGATAACCAGGAAATTATAATAAACTGAACAATTCAGTTAGAAGACATTCCCGAATAAGCCAATGGATGAAAAATGTGTAGAGTAGTTCGCTCGCCATATTTCCTGAATATGGCGAGTCCCTTATTAGGCTACACAATCGCATGGAAGTAAGATTTGAACGAACACATTGGTAGTGAAGGTATTTTTCCTATACCGTATCCATCACTGCCCTTGCTACAGTGACGAGTGGCAGCTGTAATTTCTGACTACTTATCTTCAGTTAGTCGTTATAATATTCTAAAAGGGATTGAATTTGTCATTGACGGTGTGTTTTGAATGCGTCAAAATCCAGGCTAGAATCAAAAACTCAACGGAGTATATAACATTTTTACTTCGACAATATTTTTTGTTAAAATCCTCATATTCCCTACATCAAGCACAATGGTCTGCCGATAGAAAATTCTGAGTGCATCCGAAAACAACATTCAGCTTCACACTTAATCCTAATCTAGATATCAAATAACCTGAGCAAACGAAAAATATGAATGTTTTCTGTTTCGTTCTAACAATGAAGATTTAACAATGAAGATTAATAAGTATTAAGTTATATTTAAATTACCTTAAAATATTTAAAATCTGTTATATTCATTTTTGTAAATCATAAGTGTTTTTTCAAAGGATTCTATTATACGCAATAACAGAAACGAAAAAGTTTAATTTGCCGTGAGATTTCTGCAAATATAAAAGCGAAAAAGCTTGAGAAGCACTGGTCTGCATTCTTTCTTATCACCAATAACTGATGAGATGATAGAAAGATTAGAGCAGGAAATAAAATAATCACATTTCAGTTAATAGATATTAATATTAATAAGTAATTTATGATACAAAGGTATAAATATATCCTTTGAGGATTCTTATGGGTGTTTTATTATTATTGCTATTTAAGGTAACCATCAAATACGTAATTGAGCATAGGCAGAAATATGATAAATACTTTCTTTATTTCCCGCATATTTATTTATCTAAATCTGCTTACTAATAACTACATTATTTTCTTTAAACGATTACGTGTATTTGTGCATAAAACTCTTTAAAAAGAGTTAGAAGAATTTTCATATATTCATTATTTAAATTTACCAATTTTATTGATTAATTATAATTAATCACATATTATGTTGATGTAGAGAATTGACTCACTTGAGGGTAGTTTTGGTAAGAGGTATAAGAACATAATGCAGCAAAGGTTCACAACCACTGCTCTAAAAATCAATAAGTAAACTGCTATTTTGTTTATTTAAGATCGATATGAGTTTTGTGTCACAAGTTAAAAGTTCTGAATTTTTTCTTCCCTCTAACATTCCAAACTTGAAGATTTTGACTATTTTCAACGTATTTTATATTTTTCACTAGGAGAGCGAAAGATTTTTTTTTTTTTTCCTCTCTTTCATCTTTCCACAACAATAGTTTGTAGCGTGGAATTTTGTGACGTCATTTCACTGCGATTGTTGCGTCAAAATGGGTGGCGTTACTTTTTGACATTCCGAATGAGAAAAACGAATTGGATAGAGAAAGAACGAATGTAAGAAGGAATGAAAAAAGAAATGAAAGGCGCGATAAGAGAGCGGCATAGCAAAGGTGGTTGTTATCAGGGGGACGAGCGCCACCTGCCCATTGGCCCGCGAAGGTGTGAGCACGCTCGGGCAGTGGCGGCTTCTTTGATGTTTCAGGGGGAGGGCGTCTTGTTATTTCCAGAGCCACACTGGCCTTGAAGCCACCAGCAATCTCAGTTTCATTGGAACAAATCAAATCATTTTCCCTACCCCTCCTCTCCTGGTTTTCCGATTTAGCTAACACAAAAATTGCTCTTAAATTGCAGGGAAATTAATGAATGATATAATTTTTTTGCATGATTTTTCCACAAGATATGGGATTAATGTAAACATTCTAAAAGAATTTTAAAATATTCCGATGCGGTACCTTTTTTGAATTCGGTATGAAGGAATTTTATAGGCGCATCTGTTTGGCTAAATGTCTTATTCATAAATGGATGACCAAATTTTTGCCATTTTAGGGAGTAATGGGTATAATGTATATTTTTTGTTTTGTTTTTATCATCATTGTCCTGTTCATTCTAATTGTTTTCCATACTGAAATTGTAATTATATTCTCTTTAAAATTGAACATAATTAATTTATGAAGAACATTTGAAGTTGCCAAGATTTTGCCAATCTTAAAAGAAATTTAGACGTGTTCATGAGCTTATTAAATTAATAAATTTTATTATATTTTGTTATTTTTATTATTTTTTAATGAGCATTATCGCAGCTTTCAAAGCAATTACAGATTCGGTCGAAGTTGTAGCAACCTACATGTATGCATCGGAGAGGAAAAAAAAAAAAAAATCATTAGATTCAAAATAGTTTCAGAATGAAATTTTAAATCAAAATAAGCATTTCCAACTGTATTAATCAAGATAATTCAAAAACTATCCAATTGGTAAGAAATTGGAGTCCAAATCTGTCCTATCATGATATTATTGATTGCTTAGCTAACTTATGATTTGTAGTAGTAGATTTAAGCAATTAAATAAAAAATTTGTAATGATTTTGGCGCATAAGAGCAGTAGGTATGGCTTTAAATCCACTTTTTGTAAACTGATCGTAAGAATCTGTAGACGTTCCATTTACCGGGTGCATAGGGTCAACATCATCAAGGTCAGCAGGAAGGCCCGAATTCATTTAAATTCTAAATAAAATATGCATTGATTAACTATGTAATAAAATAAAAAGAGTTTTCACTTGATATTTTACACATTAAAAATGTCTTAATTTCATTTTCTTATATTTCTTTAATTGATAAATTTGCTAAGAAAATTTACTTAATCAGCGTCATGATACCAAATTAATAATCGAAATTAATTTTATAAAATAGAGAAGTAATGTTTTTTGTTGCACCTTTAAGGGGTTTCGTTTTAACAGACCATATTTCTACTTTGAAGCAAAGAAAAAAAAGGGCTTTCATTTACTTGTTTTAATATTACAGAAATGCGCTTTTTTACATCGTTAACATTTCATAAATTAGATTGGTTATATTTTTGAAAATATAATATTTTAAAACCTAAATGTAGGTTAGTAAACGTGCAGCAAAAGTAATATTTATCTGTATTATATAAATACGTTTCGACTAAAATTTTCTGTCAGGACGTTGATATTAAATTAGAAATAATTTCCATTTAAATTTTTATTAATGAAGAAAATATGAAATGGAAATTAGCAAATTCTAAGTGGATAAAATGTCTCCTTAATGATCTAAATTGACGTGTTAAGATGAGATTTACATATTTTTTTATAAATTTTTATCATTTTAATCAAAACAACAAATTAGAAACAAGGGCAGCACAAAAATAAATAAATTGCCTTTCTGATTCAATTATCCGAGGGAATCGGGAACGGCCGTTTCGTCCTGCATGGGACTCATCAGCCCGATCCGCCCTCCCCGATAAAGAACCCAGAAAGGCAAGAACTTAAATGAAGGCCACTGTCACACCTGGCAGTGACCCCCGAAACTAAAAAATCTACAATAATAAATGTTGTGCTATTTTGCACAACAAACACCTTTTCCTTAATAAATGATAGGATTGAAGGTTTTGACAGGTGTGACGGTGGCCTTCACTTAAGATCTTGCCTTTTTGGGTTCTTTATCGGGGAGGGTGGATCGGGCTGATGAGTCCCATGCAGGACGAAACGGCCGTTCCTGATTCCCTCTGATAATTGAATCAGAAAGGCAATTTATTTATTCCTGTGCTGTCCTTGTTTCTAATTTTGTTGTTTTGATTAAAACTTCCAGCCCTTTAAATTTATTTCTTTTATCATTTTAATTTTTAAATTTTAATGAAGTTAAGAATTAACCTCTACAAAATTAGAGCAATCAAATATAAGCTCTTTCTTTTTTGTTTTGTTGTAAAGTGAATATTGTAATTATCAATGACTGTCGTTTGCATTAACCTTCCTTGGCAGAATAGAAGTGAATGAGTGTGTCGTGGCCGTGCAGATGCGACGAGGCACATTTTCACCTCAGTGGAGTAGTGAACACCCGTAACTGTCGCATTTGGGACATGGACAGCCATCATATTTTCCAGCAATTCCACTGCACTCAATTACATTATAGGTGTGGGTTCACGGTCACATTTATCTTTGGACCATTCTTCTTCGAAGAAGCTACTCGCAATGGCAGTGACATGATCTGATACCGAGAGGTGCTCAATATCTTTGTCGTACCCCAACTGGCATGTGAGAAGCATCAGTTACGGTCGGCCATTTAGCAAAGTGTTCATTGCCTTCAGATTTCACACCTTCAAAATAGGGACCATATTGAACTGTTTCTCTTGCATCGCTAAGGACAGTATCTTTATATAGCATAAATGTCTTGTAAATAAGATATTTATTGCTTGAAGCGCCACAAGTGGCATAGTGATGACTTTTGGTACGCATGTCCTGAAACGTCACCATATCAAATTTCTTTGCATTTGGACTTCTACATATCCTATTCAACACTGACTGCGACGATATTGAATAGGGATACTTTAATTACGATCATCCGGGATTTTCAAGTATTACCATGAAACTGTTCGAAACTTAGTGCTATATATTTAATTATATGTATCAAAACCTGCAGATAGTTATCAAAATTTGGTAAATTTTAATTGTTTTAAGCTTTAGTGATTAACGTAAGTTTACCTTTAAACGTGATATGTAAGTTGGATGTGTTGTGATTTGGAAAGCCAATCATAATTTATTGCTTACAATGGAACTTAGTTTTGACGAAGTTTTCGTTTCGGATTTCATTATTCCTTAACAAATGTTATATATACGCCTTTAACAACCCATTAACACTGGATGGTTGCATAGCCATATCGCTGTACAACGAATAGCGGTTTTCAGAATTTGGTTCGTGTTTCCTAATCTTGGTATCAAAAATTGATAATATTACCTATAGGTTTATCTAGGTCATATTAAAATCAATATTTATATTGATATTTATATAGTATTTTACAATAATAATTAATATTTATGAATCAAATCATTTATAAAACAAAGAAGTATCATATACAGATTGTTCATTACAATAAATAAGTATGTTTCAATAACAAATCAGTAAATCACTGAAGTTTTTTAATGTTTCTACAGTTATCTTTAAATTATTCTAAAATTATTTGGCTTATCTCTATGCCTTTTTGTTTATTAAAACATTTAAAATTGTTAATTACGCATGCTTCTGATATAAATTTTGTCTCTCTGTCGTATATGTTTTTGTACATTATTTGAACGATTGGGTCAGGTTATGCCCTAACGTTATGCAATGGTGGGCCCAATCGGAGATCTCTGGGTGGTTATTACGAAATGCACTCACGTGTTCCTTTACACGTTCATTCAGCGTTCTTCCAGTGGAAATTGAAGTTAGTTTCTGTGTTCTTCCGCTGTCTTAACAGTAATGTAATTCGTACTCCCACAATCCTTTTTATTATTATTATACACTCTTTGACAAAAAAAATCGACGCACGTTGAAAAAATAATCCGATAGTAATGAAACTTCACATTCAAAAACCTTTCAACCGAATATGCGAATGATCAAAAATTCTAACCAATGAATGTATAGCCGAAGCTACAGTGCATTGCAACTAAGCATCGTGATGGTGTATATAAGAGCGAATCTCACTTTCAGGAACAAAACTTCAGTGGATTTTTATTGCGATTTCCTACAATGACTGTAACAATGCCTCGCCGGCGTGGCCACTACGATCATTGGACGGAGTTTGAAAGAGGACGTGCTATCGGACTACATGAGGCTGAATGGACAGACCAACGAATCGCTCGGCATTTGAGGCGGAGCCATGCGGCAATTAGACGATTCTGGCAGGAATGGGAGAGATTTGAGCGACAAGAGGGCAGCGGATGGCCTAGGATGACGACAGAACGGGAAGATAGAGCGATAGTCAGAGCAGCTGTTACAGCCCCAGATTCGAATCTATCAACCATCCAACGTGTGACCAATACTGAAGTGACTACTCGGACCATTAGTAGAAGGCTACGAGAGCAGAATCTACCCTCGCGGCGCCCATTACTCCGCCTCCACTGACCAGTATGCACCGTCAAGAGCGATTGTAGTAGTGCCGGGCACGATCAGCGTGCTGATTAGGGACGAATTGTCTTCAGTGATGAATCTCGTTTTGAACTGAGCCCCGACGACCAGCGAAGACGTATCTGGAGACGGCCTGAGACAGTTCCTTGGCCAGCCAAATTGCCAGATCTCTCTCTCTATTGAGCACATTTGGAATGTGATGGGCATAACCTGCGATCATCCCAGAATGTCGATGAATTAGCCCGCTAATTGGAGACCGTTGGCAAGAAATCCCGCAGAACACCATCCACCAACTGTATCAATCAATGCCATGTCGGGTAACAGCTTGTATCCAGAGCGGAGGTGGACCAATGCCATACCGACCTGCTCACTTTATGTAGCTCTTTCTGTCCAATAAATCATCCAATTGTTTTGAAATTCTAATCATTTCGTTTTCTGTATTCATGTACATTAAGCGTACCAAATTTTGTCTCAATTGGATACCTTCTTGGTTCGTCTGTTTTTTTTTTTTTTTTTTTTGTCAAAGAGTGTACATTCCTTATATCGTTTGATATGTTACCCTCAATCTAATCTTGCAGATTTTCTAGGAATGAAAAGCCTTGCATCCTTTCGTTCGTACAAATCTGAAGATCTCCGTTATAATGGCCTACCTATAATTGAAATGTAATACAGTAATACTTTGTATAACTCAGTTGGTTCAGAGAAAATCCCATGCTATGGAAAACCACGCTGATCAAAACGTTATTATAATGGATTATATTATAATGCCTTATCGGCGATCGGTATTGTTGGCCCCCAGCAATGACAAGAACAGAAAAATATCATGTATAACTGTGACCCATCGACGAATTTCTTTGTTTAAAAGTCAGTTTTGTCACATACCGGTGTAATGAAATGGCTATTCCATATTCTTTTATTGTCGTTTTGTTTTTAATAACAGTTCACAGCGACGATTCATTTACACCTTTATCACGTGCTATTTTGCAAATGATGCACCATCTTCGTGAAGCAATTATAGTTTCAAGTTCTTGTTCTAGTGTTAACCATTTACATTTGTTTGGTCGACTATCTTGTTGGCACTTCCTCTTTCCACTCATAATTAATTATGGAATGTAATAACTTGTAAATATAAGCTGCGAGACAGAGTAGACGCAACCGCAAGCAGCGCTGTTATGCAGTTCTGTCGTAGTTCTGTAAATCTGTCACAGAGCAGTAGCCGATAGGAGTTTTTTTTTTCCCCCAAAAATAGAAAGGATGTGCGTATTCCATAATTGGAATATAACTAGGCCTACAACTGCTTTTGGTTTTCGGATGTTTTAAAATTATAGCAAAACACGCGCTGATTAAAAAAGCGTTATACAAGGTTTTACTGCACATTTCACAATAAAGCTTATTTAATAGACTACATTATAGGGAACAGTTAAACTGAATTTTAAGATTCAAATTACTTATAATTTTTTTTAATTACTTATAAGATTAAGGAAAAATTTAAATTTGTAATCTCAGTTAAAAATTATAAACATAGTTTGAAGAAAATTTAATTTTAAAGAAGTACATACAGTGGAACCCCGCTATTCGTCCGCCTCGCTATTCGTACAACTCGTGATTCGTTCAACTTTTTAAAGTAAAATTGAACTCGCCATTCGTACGCTTGCTCGCGATTCGGACAGCGTGACCTTGTTACTGGCCGCGCCACGCGGTCGCTTCAGTTCAGTCTCGTGCTAGCTTCCGTACGCTACGCATCATCCACGCAAGCTTCATGAAACTTTGCGATATTTTATTGTTATTTTTTGTTATTTTTATTGAAAATAGTGCAGCCATGGGAGCAAAAAAGATTACTGATTCAACTAAGCCTAAAAGGAAAGCAGTGAGAACGACAATTGAATTGAAAAAAGAACTCGTTGCGAAATTTGAAAGTGGAACTCGTGTCTCTGACCTGGCAACTCAGTATGGCATGGCGAAATCAACCATATCGTCTATACTGAAAAAGAAAGACATAATAAGCGAGGCCTATATATTTATTGTTTTCATAGTTTTTATGTATTTTACGCTTAAAGTATTATTACAAAGGGTTAAATAAGCAATCATCTCTGGGTTCGAACGGATTAATCCAATTTACATTATATCTTATGTGAAAAAAAGATTCGCCATTCGTACAAATCGCCATTCGAACTGCCTCCTGGAACGGATTGTGTACGAATAGCGAGGTTCCACTGTATTTTTAATGTTGATGGATGGTTCTTCTGTGTTACAATTTTCGTCAGTTTTTTAAAGTTGAGTGGGTGGTGATTTAAAGAGTGTTAAAGAAAGCTGTTCGTGTTCTTACAAAACAGGCGTATTCGTAGCTATTCCTGTAACTAAATTGCCTATTTTCTAAACCTGGTAATCAAAACAGTGTTGCATAATTAATATTTGTTGAAATAACCGTAAGATTATTTCCTTGTGAATTGTGGTTTCCGTGTGGATTGGAAAATGGAGCTTCGTTTTTCATGTATTTATTTCGAATTAGTTGAAATGTAATTACCACTGGCGGAAAATTAAATTCCATGCTAGCACTGAAGGGGGGGAGTGAAATCAAGTCTACATTATTATTAATTTTCGTGATGAAACTCGGGGGGAAGGGAAAAAAACAAAAAACATTTTGATAAGCTTTTAATTCACAGAACATGACTTTATCGTATACCCCGAAAGTTTTTTTTTTTTTTTTTTTTCTGTTGAGATAAAGGAAGTCATTACAAGGGAAATGCACTCCTATAATGATAATTATTATAAAATAAAAATAATCTAGTTACTTCATTCTTTCTTCAAGTCATTTGTTTACATGAGTTCTAGAACGAAAAACAGATTTCATTCAAGTTTTGATTCAACAAACCAGCATTTAGGAACTCATTTATTTTTTTTTTCAAATAGGAAGGGTGTGGGTATTCCATAATTGGAATGTAACTAGCGTAAATAACAAAGTTTTTTTGAACAAAATAAACGTAATCTCTCATCTGAATTCCCATGGTGTCGAACAGGACCTTTTTCCTGGCTTCATTGGAGACTTTGATAGGAATTCTTCATCGTTAAAAAGTAAACCTTGTCTCTCAATTCTTCCTCTGAAAGATCGTCACTTTGAATCATATCAATTAGGTTTCTACATAAGTAGGTAGATCGATTTGACTGCTTTGTTCAGCACTTGTCTTAGCATCTCGACCGTTTTGTAATTCTATCCCAGAAAAACTGTCATTTTGGTTTGCTTTTTTTTTTGGTTATGGTTTCTCATCATTCTGTTGACCACAGTTTGTACGAAGTTAATAATTTTTTCAGCAGTAAATTCATTTACTTTTATTAACGTGTGTTACGTTATAGACATTTATTTCTGTAACACAGCATGTAAAAAGCCTAAGACTTGAAAATACCTTTCTAGAGAAAACAACCCTGACTGTTTTTGAATAATATTTATCGTATGTAATTTCAATAATCATTAGTTATGTATTAATCAATACTAATTGAATAATAGTTTTTCCAGCATCCCTTTTTCTCAATGTCCCTATTTGAAGAACCAAAATATGTTAAACTTGTATGTATATAGAAAAGTGGGGAAGAAACTGATGATTCCGACATCCATGTATTTCTCGGTAGTGTGTTATTCATTGCTTGCTTATGGCAACTGAAAGCGATATATTTTAAATAATGGCTTCATAGCCGTCAATAAACTTAAAAGCTGTAATTACTGATGATGTTCTTTTTATTGTGTGTGTGTGTGTGTGTGTGTGTGTTTTTTTTTTATTACCCATGTTACCCAGTCAAGATAATGATTTGGAACTTGTCCTTCAGAATAGGCTAGTCACTCGGATTTCCCAGCTACAATAATAGTCTATTTGGTTTGGTTTGATCTTGAAATGAGACACCGCAGCAACAGTAACACATTGCAATGCAATTGGAAGCATACACAACAGACACTTATCAAAATTTATAAAGACTTAAAGCAGATGATGTTAATGACTTTTAAGTTTCGTTTTATACAGAAAGAATATCCAATTTCAAATGAAACGATTAAAGTAAATAAAAGTAATGGACTTTTGTAATGGACCATACGATTAATCAAAACTAAAGTTTGTTATTGATAAAAGGAAGCCAATGAATTGTTTCCTCTTCTTTTGACCCATTAGAGGTTTTATTATTATGTTGTTGTTTCAAACCTTGGGTTTCCCCAGCAAAAACAATATGGCGGGTCAAGGACCAAAGCACATACTGCCAAGTGTAAAGATGTGTGCAAGAATGATTAGGGATGTGTGCTTGTGTCCATAAATTTCCTAACTATGCGTGTAGTGTTGAGTACCACAGCCTTCTGCAGTTGTGCATAAGTGTTTTTGTGAAGTCCTAGTGTGCTGAGACTGTGGTGCAATGTGTGAGGCACCAGACCAGTGGCAGACAGAACGATGGGTACAACACGTACTCGATCCTGCCTCCACTGCTTCTGGAGCTCGTGTGCTAGATCAGTGTATTTACTGATCTTGTCTGCGTGAGTTTTCTGCATGTTCTTGCTGATAGGCACTGCAATATCAATTAGATAGGTCTGTTTGTTGACCTTATCAACAAGTGTGATGTCTGGTCTGTTGTGATGTATGGTTTTGTCTGTGTGAATGGGGCGGTCCCAGTATAGTTTATATGAGGGTGATTCTAATACGCTTTGTGGTATGTACTTGTAGTACGGGACCGTGCTCTTAATAAGTGAATGTTTGTGTGCTAGTTGTTGATGAACGATCGATGCTACCTGATTGTGTCGGTGGAGGTAGTCTGTTTGAGAGAGAAGGGGACAGCCTGATATTACGTGGTCGATCGTCTCATGCGTAGTGTGGCATTTCCTGCATTTGTCGTCATAATGTGTTTGTATCGTGTAGAATATGTTTCTTGTAGTTGCGTGTGGAGATGACTTGGTCCTGTATTGCGATCATGAACCCTTCGGTCTCCCCAAACAGCTCACCACTCGTCAGCCATCTGTTCGACGCTTCCATGTCGACATGAGGCTGGCTGAGTTCGTGATGATGTCTGCCATGGAGTTCCTTACGAGCCCATGATTCACGCA
The DNA here is from genome assembly GCA_023159025.1 of Thereuonema tuberculata. Taxonomy (NCBI): domain Eukaryota; kingdom Metazoa; phylum Arthropoda; class Chilopoda; order Scutigeromorpha; family Scutigeridae; genus Thereuonema; species Thereuonema tuberculata. The sequence continues at coordinate 134,050,574 of JAFIDM010009631.1, read as the reverse complement.
GCTGCTGAGTGTGGGTGTCAGGGGTGGTGAGTGTTGGAGAAGAGTTTTCGAGGTTCAGGGGTGTGAGGTGTGTGTCAGCCTTGACAATGGCTGAGTGAAGTGAGGAGTCTTCTGCTCTTTGGTGGAAATGTTCCCTAAGTGTATGTACTTGTTTTTCGTGTAGGGTGATGAGGTTGATGAGTCCTCGGCCTCCCTCCTTGCGGGGAAGAGTCATCCTTTCCGTAGCGGACTTGGGGTGGTGCATGTTGTGTTTCGTGAATGTAGTGCGTGTTGCGCGTTGTAGTGCTTCGAGTTCGGTGTTTGTCCATGGAATTATGCCGAACGAATATGTTAGTGTGGGAACGGCAAAAGTGTTGATAGCTTTAATTTTATTTCTGGCGTTGAGTTGTGTTTTGAGGATTTTGTGAACTCGAGCAAGGTATGTGTTCTTCAGTGCATTTTTGATGTTTGCGTTGTCAATGACGCGCGCTTGCTGGAAGCCCAGGTACTTGTAGGTCTCTCCGTCTTCCATGGATTGGATGGCCAAACCATGGTCCAGTTCAAAACCCTCCAAATTCGAAGTCTTCCCACGTATTATGTGTAACTTGCGGCATTTGTCAATTCCAAATTCCATCCCAATGTCTTTGGTGAACTGTGTGGTGGCTTGTAGTAAATTAGTAAGTTGTGCATTGTTTGTGGCATAGAGTTTAATGTCATCCATGTAGAGTAAGTGTGTGATTTTATATGGTGTCACAGTGCCTGTGGTAAGCCTATAACCGTGTTTTGTGTTATCTAGTATATGGCTCAGTGGATTCAAGGCGAGGCAGAACCAAAGAGGACTCAAGGAGTCTCCCTGGAAAATACCTCTCCTTATGGGAATGGGATCTGTAGTGATGGAGGTGTTAGAGGTGCGTAGGTGTAATGTTGTGCTCCAACTCTTCATCGTGGCAGCTAAGAATGCCGTGATCTTGGGGTGTATTTTGTAGATATGAAGAGTGTGTAGGAGCCAGGAATGAGGGACAGAATCAAATGCCTTCTTGTAATCGATGTATGCGATATGTAAGCTCCTATTCTTCGCGCGTGCCTGGCGCAGGATTACAGAGTCAATAAGGAGTTGCTCCTTACAACCCTGGGAATTCCTGCGACAGCCCTTCTGCTGTTCGGAAAGAATGTTATATGTCTCGATGTGTGTGTAGATCTTGTCTGCGAGGCAGGAGGTGAGGAGTTTGTAAAGTGTGGGGAGGCAAGTGATTGGGCGGTAGTTTGCAGGTTGCGCTGTTTCAGTGTTCTTGCTCTGTAGGTATGTGACACCCTGTGTGAGGAAACGAGGCATATATTCTGGGTGTTGGATTATGTCAGTGAGTGTAATTGCTAGTTTTCCATGCAGGGACGTGAACCTCTTGATCCAGAAGTTCTGGACTCCGTCTGCACCAGGAGCCTTCCAGTTGTGTGCATATTTTAGTGCTGTCTGTATGTTTGCGAGAGTAATATCATGGAAGGACATGCAGGGTAAGTGTTCATTGAGTTGCTGTTCCTCTGTTATCCATGGTGCTGTATCATTGTGGGGGATAGGGTTTGACCACAGAGACGACCAGTATTCATGTAAAGCCTCGCTGTTGGGAGTGTTTGTGTTAGTTGCAGTAGAGGAAGATGTAAGGGATCTGTAGAACTTTTTCTCATTGTATTGGAAAGTGTTGTTCTGTTGTTTGCGCAGAGTGCACTGTTTGTATCTCTGTAATCTTTTTGCAAGTGCACTGAATTATTATTATTATTATTATTATTATTATTTTCTTCTTTGTGGTCAGATGCCTTTTCTTATAAGCGTTTAGCTGCCCAAGGATTTGTTTTCTACATTTTGTTATTGTTTTTATTTTTCTTAACTTTAGTTTCGGAAGAAAGTTTGTTGTTCTAAAGCGGATTTAGGAATAATTTCATCATTTGGTTTTTATTACTTTTAGTTAAGTTTTCTTCAGTGTTGCTACAGTTAAAGTATTTAATCTTTTTTTCCCTTCATTAATTAAACAGTTAGTGAATATTAAAAATAGGCCTACATGTTAGTCAACTGAAGCTCAGAGTAAAATGAATAAAACAAAGTCGATTCACTTAAATAACTAAGATGTTGTAATAATAATCACCAAAACGTTTGTGTTTGAAAACAGAAAATTGTAAGTGAGCTGCATAATTACCAGTTGTCGATGTGAGTGTGCTATATTCATGACCAAGACCTAAGATAGATGAGATTGGGCCCGCGCCTAGTTACAGTTGTAGGGTCTCATTCGACTCTAAAAACCTTAAAAATATATGAATGAAATCAATAAAACAAAATTTAATATTTGGGCTCCTGTGGGTTCACTAATCTTCCCTTTGGGCGTCTTCATAACCACACTTTAGCAAAATCAATTTCTGAAGTTTTACTGTCAGGAATAGTACTGCATAATGAGGCGCTTCGGCACTTACAAGGAGACGACACACCCTGTATGTTTGGAATTCAAGTGCCCTTTTGTGAGATGAAAGTACACATCAAATACTTCAAAAATATATATACATGTTGGGGCCAACCCTCTTTAGTTTTCGAGATATTCGGCATTATTTTCGTCGATTTTCAAGTGTTCGGTTATAAGCTTCCTGCTGTCACTAGAAAGGAAGTGTAATCGTGGTCCGGTGGATAGCATAGCTATCTCTGAATCGACGGTACGCAGGTTCAAACCCTCTGCGGGGTAAGAAATTTTTTTTTTTTTAATTTCATTTCTTTCTTTTTTTTAAGTTTTTACTTTCTTTTTTATTTCTTTTTTTCTGTTTTTTTTTTTTATTATTTTTTTTTTTATTTTTAACATTTTTCCTGAAATAAAAGCACAACTGAAATAATTTTAAATACAAACAGTAAAAGATTTTCACCACAACATGATAAGAAAAAAATTAATTAATTAAGCAACTAGTTAATTAAAAACCAAAGTTAACGAGAATATTATTTATTTACTTCTAATCGTAAATTTGTTTTCTAATATTCATAACATAAACGGAAAAAAAATTATCATAAAGAAAAAAAATAAAAAAAAAACAGAAAAAAGAAACAAAAAAGAAAGTAAAAACTTAAAAAAAAGAAAAATGAAATTAAAAAAAAAAAAAAAAATTCTTACCCCGCAGAGTGTTTGAACCTGCGTCCATTCGATACAGAGGCAGCTACGCTATCCACCGGACCACGATTACACTTCCTTTCTGTTGACAGCAGGAAGCTTATAACCGAACACTTGAAAATCGACGGAAATAATGCCGAATATCTCGAAAACTAAAGAGGGTTGGCCCCAACATGTATATATATTTTTGAAGTATTTGATGTGTACTTTCATCTCACAAAAGGGCACTTGAATTCCAAACATACAGGGTGTGTCGTCTCCTTGTTAGTGCTCTATAATTTAGGTGACATTAGTAGAAATCGGCTTCAACTAGACTCAAACATTAGGAAAATTGTTGCACTTATATTAGTAGATGAACGCTAGTGGAACATCAAAGACAATCATATTGAACTATTTTTACATCCACTTATTCCTCTGATCTTGCTCCCAGCACATCATCACTTAAATAGGTGACAGTAGGACTAATAAGTATGCAATACCTTCCGTGTTTGATGAAAAAAAAAAAAGAAAGGATTTCACAAGAAGACGTTTTAGTTTTCATTATTGAAACGCTATGGCTAGGAATAAAAATCACTTAAGAGCATTTGAGTAAAATAGCCCTGCGGTAATTACATTTTCCACGCTTTGCTCTTTGCAGTCGTAATAGTAATTATTGTATAATTTGAAAATAAGTGACTCAATCTAGAAATATATTTCTTAATTTTCAAAGTATATAAATATCATCAATTTTAAAAATACAAAACGCTTTAATGTAAAAATATGTAGGATAGATAATTTTTTTTTGGTAAGAATTACGTATTACTTATCAAATTTAATATAAATATCCAACGACACACAACAGGCTTTAAATGATAAATAGAATGTTGTTAATATCTCTCCACTGAGAATTTTTTTTTCTCCTGTCAAAGTGGAGCAAAGCATGTAAGTTAATCTACACAAAAGTTGATCACCTGCTCATAAATATTTTTTATTTTTATAATTAGTATTGAAACACAATTTTCTTCGGCTTGTATAGTAGCAAAATGTCCTCGTCTGATCCAGTGGCCAGATGCCAACCAGAAGCGTCTGAGTTCTTACTCACCCATTGCTTTCAGGAGCCAAGATACTCTAGGAAGGTCTCTTTTGAATGTTCCCTTCTCACTTCCGGCCCATGGTTATATACCATACAATTCTACTGAAAAAGATTAGGTGGGTCAGAGAGAGTTGAAGGCATTTTATTCGTATAACAAATTGTGCGTTTAGTAAAGGAGACAAACCTAATTAAACTGATAATAATATTAAGTATAAAAAAAAGCAATGAGTTGGCTTTGGTAAATAGTAATATGTAAATATAACGATTAATATATAATTATATAGTGTGTGTGTGTGTGTGTGTGTAGCCATTAAGTAGCCTGCGACTGTCCCAGTTTAAGATCTCGCAATATTGCTATAAATCAAAGTAAATTAGTGCATTGTTTTCATTTTAAGCAACAAAAACCTAGTTAAATTCTGAATAAATATTTGAACTTTGATTGCCATTTATGACCAAAAAAAAAAGTCTAATTCAAATAATTTTGATTATTTTTAATAAATATAATGCGAAGTTTTATAGTAACAGTTCATGATATGAAGAAGAAATATAATTCATTAACATAAATTAAAATTGTGATAATTAGTAATAATTTAAATTTTAATTTTCAGAAATTCTGCACTTCTGTGAGTCGTAATTGAAATTAAAAACATCAAATGCTGGGAAGAATCAATTTCTAACAAATAATAATAAAAGAACTATGTTTAATATAGTTCACATAAGAATATGTAAATAAATTAAAGCTGTTTTACAAAAATGGATGCCAGGGCAGTGCTCCTTAGTATAGCTCCATTTGAAGCTAATTTCAGCAAAGCAGTGCTTTCCCATGATTATTTAACTGATCTCGTACGTTTGCATATAGTATTATTTTAGTTTAAATTATTAAAAAAGTATTCAAATAATAAAATTATTATTTTGTAAAATCACTTTCAGCATTATTTCTTAACGTTATTATTCGTTCTTTATGTTGTGTGTACTGTCCGACCACAGATAAGAGACCCATCCTTGGCAGAGTGCTAAGATTGTGTTTTAGGGGAATAAGGGATTACGATTGCGTATCATGGGAGACATTTATTTGTTTTTATTTGTACATAATGCTTTATGTTATTGTTAAGCATAATAGTTATCATTTTAAAAACTAGAATGATCACAGACTGAAAGTTAATTTTTCGATGTTTAATAATACACAAACAAGACGGATCAAACATCCCGCCATTCAAATTGACTACCCTATTATAGGAATGGATTCGCCTTCTTCTGCCATGCGCAGAAGTGTCGAGGGATCTCATCTGTGATTGAACAGTATGTGTAAGTTATATACATATATATATAACCAATGCACATATACATCAAAAAAATATTTCAGTGAAAAATGATATCATAAGAAATTTAAGATAAACTTTTTGATCTAATAATCGGATTCATTTAATCGCTGTACTCTGGTGGTTGGTAAGATTTTATACATAAAAAAAAATAAAAAAATCGTGATTTCTCTTAACGAAGATTTGAACTCAAATTCCACGGCTTTTTATAATCCTATGACTTTTGTATCCTTACTTCTGTAAATACGACTGTGAAATTCTTTTCCTTTTCCTGTCCCTAAAGTGTGAGGAAGTAATATTTGTTGGCAGTGATCTGCAAATAGGTACTCAGCTTGGCCTTACAGTTAAACAAACATTGGTAGCAGTCAACAGTGGCTTCGTAAAAACTATCTTTATTAACTTCCCATTGGAGAAGACTTCACTGTTGTCACAAGTAATTTAGTGTTGATTAGGAAGTTAATAAAAAAAGTAAATATAGCAATAATTGAGTGAGATAAAATAAATGAGAACTCACTTGTTGGTAATACTGAACTTCTTTTTATACTTTATTACCTGGTAATATGTAATTGACAAGGAATTTTTGGATAAATTCCTGACTATAAATTTAACTTAATACTAAAATGATTGTAATTTTTTATATATTTTAGTTATCATGGGGAAATTAGTTACAGATTTTATTACTATATAAATTTGGTTAATAAATGTAAAATACATTTTCTTAAGTTTGTCTGTTTATCGTTCAGCGTTATATTTCATTTACAAAAGCTATGGTAATGAAATCTTTATCTATTACGGCCCTCAACAGTTTAGTAACGACGCGACTTCTGTTTAAGTTCCATCCCTGAGTTACATCAGGTCTGAGTTACGGACTAATTTTTTTTTATTTTAAAAAAAAGCTAATTCTTTATCTGTTTTTCTGCATAACCCATCTTGAATTTCCCTGCACAACACCGAAGAAATTATTACTATCACTTCTGAATGAAAAATTAATCAAATTTTTGAAATCTTCTATGCGTTACTCTAGAAAATGTAAGGCTGGGCTATATTTCCTAGTAATAAAAAACATATTTAAAAAAAAAAAAATTGGCATCTTTATATGAATATTCTTTTGTTAGGCCTATTCTTATAACTTTACTGAGCTGTAAGAAATTATAAAAATAGAATATATATTAAAATTATAAAATTTTAATAGTTCAAGGGAAATAGTTTAAACTCAGAATTACATATAATTCAAGTTTTGACTGCTTCTTTGCTAAAAAATTAAAAAAAAATATCCATATAAGATATACTACTTAGGTTTAAAACTATTCCTGTCCTTTGATTACAAGGTTTCTTGAAATATTTTCATTAAAATATAATTAACAGGACAGTCGCTCGTTGTTGTTAACACCCCAAGTAAATCGTTTTCCACATCTGCAAATTTCCCTTTTATTGACAACTACATTTTTAGGATTTCGAAGCCAACATTCCTTTTAAATTGATTCTTTGTTATTAAGGAATGAAAATAATAAATGATTTCTAACCCATGTTCTTCGTTTGGTTTATTAGGGACTTCACTTGCAGAATAAATCTCATTTTCTGTCACCCAAAGCAGCTTCAGATAAACTTGAAATGCCATGAATCATTTGATTTGTTGATGTGAGTATGAATTCACTTGGATTCCCATGAAATAACAATTCCCACGTTGTGTTGTTGAACGTTCGCCGGCTTTGAGGTACCGTCTTCAGTTTGATTTAATGTGGTCTACCTGTGGTTGTCGTTATTACCTTCTGCAGTGTGGTTTCGTTCTCACTTGCCTGTGCTTCTTCAGTTCGGAACGCCATGCTCTCTCCGAAATTTGGATGCAAGTATGGTCTAATAATGTAATAATAACTAAAAATTTCCGTACAACTTCGTCTCATAAATGTGTTACATATAAACATGAAATTCGTCGTCTATTTCAACTAAGTCTGATACATATATTCAAGATAAGCTTATATGTAGTTACATATAGCCTCTCCGGAACTTACGAACAGTCATGCATAAACTAGAACTACATACATTATGATTACGTCTAAAATAGTTTCTACTTATTGCTACATTTTCATCTGAACTTCAAATTACTTCTACCAATAATTTTGGTGAGAACTTATTTGTGATAAGTTTATTTTTGGGATGGCACATCGTTGTTGACTGTTGATGCTCTTTTTTTTTTTTTTTTGATGGACTTATTTTATTACTAGTTTTAGGCGTGGTCATCAGTAACTAGTAATAAAATAAAAGTCCATCCTCGAACACCAGTATAATATCGGCTCAGTTTTATTTATGCTTGTCAGTAGAGCATGTAACCATAAAATGGCCAGTATACAGTAGTAAAATCTAATTAATGCAATTATTCGTGTTAAGCATTGCGTTTTTCAGGGGTACCTACCTCGGCTGTGTTATTAACAACAACCGGTATTTTCCTAACTTACGAAGTTTATTATTCCGGTGCTTAGAAGGCAGTTATTAGAGAATTTTACTATTTATCCGTGATACAATTGATGACAAATAAAAAGGAATTCATAGTAAGAAGAATTTATAATCAAAAACGAAACTTTTAATATATTTAATAAAATTACCACTTTCCACCATAAGCTTTAGCATAACCATTGAGAAAGCTCTGGGAAGTTTGTGAATCTGATTTTTTGGAGTGTGGCTTTTCTCTGCCTTGATAATTATGGCTGCCAAGGCCTCGGTGTCAGGCTCTGCCCCCGGGTGGAATCTCTATACATCAGATCAAACGAGCGGCAAACACTTCAAAGGAACCGCGCCACAATTACAATTCTTTCTTTTCTCCTAGTTGGCTTCTTTGGACGAGACTTTTTTTTTCCTCGTTAGAGGGAGCTCTACATAAGATGCTGATGCACTCGTATCTTCCAAATCACTTTCTGCAGAGCCTTTACCTAATTTCCTGTAGTCAGTTTGCGGAGATACTTTTAAATCTAGATGTGTTCGGAATATTTACTGAGAAATCACGGGCTTTGATTCAAAAATTTAACTAGATGGTTTAATTGTTAATTAATAAATAAACTACAGTTCTTAAAGAGTCATCTATTCTCCCCATTTAAAAGAAAGTTGTTTATAACGAACCTTTGAACTTTGAAAGTATTTAAAATAATCGATTTCATTTAGCTTTTTGTTACGATATGAATTTCTATAAAATTTCATCCAAAATTCTTATCTAAATATTTTGTTATCTACTTACCAGATTGCTTTGCGTAGCAATTTAAATTAAAAATTCAATCAATAATTTAAAAATTTTAAGTTAGCTAAATTATATTTTACCATATGGTGAAATTTTATACTGTATGTAGATTCTAAAGTAACTTTAGCTACGATAGTTAATACATATCGATAGGTTGACATTACCTGGTTTAATGCTAAGTATATTTTATACACATATATAACATTTTGTAATTTATTGGTCTAAATTTAATAAGAATGGAATTTCTGAAGACATTAAACAGCGATTTTTTTTTTAATTCTTACAGATGCCGCACACATCTGTAATAACCCATTATAACATGTATAATAAGCAAAATGTATGAGCCACCCTAATTTTTAACTTAAAAAAGTAAGTTAAAGAAAAACTGCGCTTTTGACTCTTACTGCACGTATTATTTCTGCTCAATGTTTTCATTCGTGAACTTATAAAATGGAGCCGGTCTTTTCTTTCCCCTAAAAAGCTATCGTGTTGCGTCTAGGACAGATCTGCCACCTCTGCTTTCAGGTCATTGTAGGCTCCTTCTGCGACTTGTGATTGATGTTCTTTGAAATCCAAATTGAATGAGACAGGATTCACTCCCAACCTTTTTCCTCCAAGATTCCTTTCCGCTCTTCTATCACCCATTCAAAAAGAAAAAAAGGAAGAAAAAAGTTACTGATTCTGACATTCCTGTATTTCTTCACATTTCTGAAAACTACTTACATCATAAGTATTAAAAGTGCAGAACTAAATTGCAGAGCCGCGGATGGATTGAACCATAATTCACCCTTATGTACACATAGAATGTTTAGTAGTCTTAACAATAGAGGCACTGTGCTCGAGTTCGGCTGCCATGGAATGAACAAAGATGGCTACCCATACTGGGTGTGATCATGTTGCTTTTGTTAAAGCGCACGCTTATATGGGAATGATTGTGAAAATATGTCACCGGCAATTCACGTAAGCCATATAAGTTCGACAACAAGTGTTAACTATGGATGACTGCTTTCCATTAATGGTTGGTAGTTTAAAAATTGCGATATAAAAGACTGTAGGTGACTTTCGTCAGGAGATGACAGAACATTTTGCATCCTCTATTTTCAAGAAGATTTCAACCTTTCCCTAAATTGAAGAAATCCTTGTTTGAAAACACAAAGCAATTTATACGATAATGCTACAGGCATGGAGTGTCGACCATATATTTGCAAATGTCAAAATTGACGCCTTAGGAAATTATATTAAAGACCTGTCATACAATAACATAAGAACGGGAAGTATTCTTTCGCTCGCATAAATACAGCACTTTAGTTAACGGACTTAATATTCGTTATATATGTGTAAAAATGAAAATATAGCAGACTCGATAAATTAATTCTAGATCGATAGCTATTAGACTGCAGTGGAGACAATACGGAAAAGACATAAAATAAAAATTCAGCATCCCGAACGTTAAGACGGATCTCATAAAGTGAGTGATTTCATCGCTATAAACGATAACTATCTGTTGACCCTGTGATTGCTTCACTAGATGCCACTATTTGTAGAATTTGCAGGAGAACGAAGAAGCACAGAAAAGAAAGAAAACAATCATGCCGATCCCAGGATTCAACTCATATTCAGACATATCAACCAAAATAACAACCTGTTCGATTAAGGCTAAACAGCAATACGTTAGATCAGCGGTTCCCAACCTTTTTCAGCTGGCGACCCACCTTTCCTTATCGGTATACCTCCACATATATAGGAATAGAAGAATATAGAACAAAACCATAGACTATTTGTATCGTATCCCTTCCTTATATATGATCGATTTTCGATTTTTCTGATCTTTTCTGATGGTTTATTCGAGGGTTTATGATAGTTTTAGGATCAAGTCCTGACCCACCGGTTGGGAAACGCTGCGTTAGAGTATAACGGAAATTCTTGATACACATTTACACGGTGTTCTTTCCTGATGCTCGCTCTTAGTAGCAGTGCTGAATCTTGAAAATTGTCATTAGATTACTACTACTTTATAAGAGTAGCTTATTCTCTATCATGGCTCTCACGATAGTATGAGTGTAGATGCTTGATTGTTGCCACCCAACACGAAAATCTGTTGATTCTCAAACTCTTAGTACTTTGTGTTCAAGAACTAACAGTTTATATGATTCCATAAATTTGTAGGTTTGCAAGAAACAAACATAATATTTCAAACAATTGAGAGACACGAATATAAAAGTATTTTCCGTTAATAAACAATGCAGAATTGATGCAAGGTTTGTTTCTTCGGAGGGAATGATTAACGTTATTTGAGCAACAGCGAGAAAATTGGATGAGAATGTTACAAATATTTTTGTGTACTTTATACTAAAATAAATTTAATATAGTTTTATATAAATTCGAGATATTTTACTGTATTAGAATTTATAGCTTAACAATAATAATAACAGGATTAAGAATGTATTTATTATTGTTATTATGGTTGCAGTAATTTAGAAAATCCTTTTTCCATGATAAAGAAATACAATTTCATAAAAACTAAATTAATATTATTGACCTGTAGTCCGTCCAAAGATGGGAGATCTCAGATTTGTCTAAAAAAAAAAAAAAAATGTTCGCCCATTTATTAATAGAGTCTTGCAAACCTTGCTGTACTAAAATCGAAATCTTACTCGTTATGTTTTCATTAATTACGCAATTCTGAAATAATTTGAAGAAAAAAAAATTATATTTCGCCGAAACCCATTTTTCGAAGCAAAAAAAAAAAAAAGACTTTTTTTCTTCTACTTATTTTGTATTAGGCCTCGTGGTCTCACTTCATCAAATGAACAATCTTCCAATTGATCTTTTCCTTTAGACCTGTAGTTTTATTATTTATTTGGCGTGTCTATTATTATTCATTCTTTCAATGTGTTGCCACCATTTAAATCTATAATTTTGTATTTATTCTTTTAAGGGGTGTTCCTTCAATTCTGCAAGTATGTTATTATTTCTTTTGTGGGATATCCAGCATTTTTTCTTATGAATCTCATATCGGCCGCTGTCGTTCATCTTCATTGTCCATGCTTTGCTACCATATGTTAGGACTGGTCGTGTGACTGGACTTTTAGAGTTTTGTGTATTCTAAGACGGGTATGTTTCTTGATTTGTGAAAGTTTGAAAATTTGGCTTATTATGCTTAAAGCTTTATTAAAATTACTAATTTTATAATCAATATCTTTTTTTCTTGGTATAGGAAAGATGATAACCTAGATACTTGTTTTGGGTTTAATACATGTTCGGCAATCCACAATTCCTAAAACCCACATTTCTGCGACAATCTCTCCCTTTTTCCGCAGTTATTATTTTTGATTTTGTTAATATTTCATAATAAAAGAAAAGATGATTTTCATTTTTCAGTGTATTAGTGTGGCCAGGTGCTGGTTCTTCTGGCATTTATGTTGTCCCTCAATTCTAAGCAATTTTCTATTAATTTCTCATCATATCCTTAATTTTTTATCTAACTCAAAAAGTCATTTTAGTCTTATGAATTTTATGTTCAGAGAAAGTCAAGTTTGATTTATTTCTACCAATGCAACTTCATCATCATATAGTGCGTTCTCCTATACGGAGGAATGCGTTGTGTGGATCTGTAGTTCCCATCATGGTGAGCCCATGATAGAATAGAATATCCATAGAATATTTTGGGAATAGATACTGAGGTGGCTTTATGTTGCCTTCCTCAAGAAACAGTTATGGAATTACTTTCAACCTGAAGAGAAAGTGAAGAGCAGGTTGACAAACATATGTAAGGAAATAACCATCCATTCCGGTGCCGGGATTCGAACCCATGTCAGACATATCACCTCATAGCAGGCCGCCGTCTTGACCACAAGGCTGTGCCTGAACGACCTGCAACTTATATTTGTGAAAGGTTACTAATTAGTAGTATGGAACTAATTTTAATAGATTTATTCCAAATCACTATTTTTAAATTGTCATTCAATATAAATAATTATAATAAAAGAAAGCTAACAAGATCCAATTAAAAACATAGGAAATGCTATAAAATTACCTTAGCTGAAACCGAAAACTAAGCTGAAAAAAAGAAATAAAGAAAAATATACTAAATGAATGATGTAACAAACTCACATACAATATTGCTTGAGGGTTTTCCTTTATTTTATTTTTAACAATTTCAGTTCTATGATAGAAATGTGACTATATCCAAAGTACTAAAGAAAATCATTAATAATTGTATTACTTACCAGCCCCAACGCAGAATATCAAGCGACGGCGCGACAATGCCGCAGAACGAAACTGAGGGCTGCAGAAAGATATCGTATACAACAGGGGTGGGCAAGACGTCGATCGCGGATTCGGAGATTCCGTTTTTTTTTTTTTTTGGTTGTCGATTCGGAGATTCCGTTTTTTTCTTGGTTGTCGATTTGAAGATTCGTTTTTTGCGGGACATAAACGAAAAAAAAAAGTTTAATTTTTTTCTGCACCTGCAGAAAGTTTTTCGTCTTAGCATCAATCGTTGCAGAAAGATAAAAAACATTCTGCTTTCGAGCTTACCAGTTTGTTTCTTATGGATGGAGTAGGAAGATAGAGCGGGCTATTATGTACAAGAGAAACTATTCAGAATCACGCTAGGATAATTATTTTTAGACATTAATGTATAACAGTAACGGCCAATTTCTCTCAATGGTATTAAAATTAGCTAAGTCGCATCTCTATTGGATTCAAGTGAACTTATCTAGGTTTAGCTTAAAATTATGGAGAAATCGGCCGTAGGTAGAATTCTTAATTATCATGCCTGTAAATCTATAATTACATTATACCTGAAATAACTGCAGTAGAGCCCCTATTATCCGCGAGTGCCGCGAAAATTTTTTTTAATTACGAACCTCAAAAAAAACAATTTTAATCCAAGCCAACAACAGGGAAAATACAATAGGCCCTACAGCGCGAAGGTCGAAAATTACTGACAGGTTTTTTTGTGCATCGTGATCCTATAGGCCTTCTCGGAATTTGTGGATGCAAACGCAGAGCAAAGGTTTCTTGCTTTACTGTACATATTTTAAAAGTTTTACATATTATGTTTTTTGTACAATAAAACGTAGTTGGTAATGGTGAAATATTTTTTTTTCGTGTTTACACCTCATTTTTAGTCTTTTTTCGGGTTATCCGCGATTTTCGTTATCCGCGAAGCCCTTGCCACCCAATTCCACGGATAATCGGGGCTCTATTTGCATATTCCGAGGTGTGATTGGATTCGTTCTCTTTTCTGATTCATAGTTTTCCTTCGTTGAATGAATATGAGGAATGGCATGTAGAAAAAATGCATTTTTTTTAAAGTAATCTTTAAGTGAACAAATCCATTAAAATTTTCTTATTAGAATTCTTTCACAGAATGTAAATTGCATAAACAAAATATACACCAAACTTGATGTTCTCTTATTTATACGTCTGAAAATTAATAAATTTAGAAGGGATCAAAAAAGTTACGGAAGTTTTATAAAGATTATCGTTTAAGATTATTATTACTATAAAAAACAAACTAATTTCAAAATTGCATCATCGTATCTTCATTTATTAGTTAATTTTATTGTTACGTTACGAAATTCTTAACATTTAGTGAAAGTTAAAGGCGAATGATGTCAGAACTGTTGATGGTGATTGTCGACACAAATTTATCGGTCAACAGAACTGGAGGCCGCTCACAAGCAAAAGTTAAGGTCGTCTCTCAGAGGTTGGCAGGTAGTTATTATTAAACCGCCCTGCCTCCCTCCTATAACAACATGTAAAAATCCAGCTGAAATCCATCTTGAGAGCAATGAAGATCCCCAATAAAATAAAAGAAATTGCTGCTGCTGCCCAATCTAATAGCTTCAAAGGATGAACAAACAAATGTCTTAGCATCTAAAGTCGAACATTTTCGGTCGAGCAAATATTTCAACAGCTTTAAAAGACGGAACAGTAATTTGCTGCAGTGCAGTTAACTGGGGAGTGACCATCGATAGTAAATCATTAATAAGTTCAACTGTTGTTTAATGCAGGGCGGACTGAATGAACAAGAATGTAATGCATCATTTACAGTGCGTAATTTTTATCCTTCACATTCAAAGTTCTTGAAAGTATTTTGACTGTAGCTATTTAGTTTGATAATGATTGAAATAAATCAATGATGAATTCTTTTAATTCAGAGTAACTTAATTTAAGTAAGATGTGTCATTCGAAAGTAGAATGATATTTTGACAGATGATCGATTTTTCTTTCTTTTACATTTAGATTGAAGCGAAATTTTAAAAGTATTTTCGAACAAAATATTGATCTAATTAAAATAAATAACAATGTAACCAAGTCTTTACAAAGTGACATCCTAGAACAGCTGTTTCACGCTAATATGGCGATCATCAGTTAGGAGCAATCATCAGCAAACAATAAACAATATTTCCTATTGGCCTGTGTATCGAGACTTCACTGGCTTCACTTGTTTGGCTTGCTTTTTTTTTCTTTTCCCCCACTTTTTTTTCTTCTTCTCATATAAATGCACATATTTTTCTGTTTTATTTAAAGTTTATTCATGACTTCTATTTTATTTTTTATTTTCCTAAAAAAAATAATCATTTTTATTATTGGAATTTGAATAACTAGCTTGTTCTCAAGTCTATTTATGTGTATTATTATAATGTGATGGACATATGTTCTATCCTTCCATTTTTTTTTTTTTTTAACCCCGGGAGGTGTATGTGACAGGCTGCTTAGTTCTGTTGGTCACCTCCCTCCTCCTTTTAATTAGTGGCACCAGGGTGCAGCTCAGGCGATGATGAATAATAAGGAGTAGGCCGTGGGGCCATTGGGTAGCGGTGCTTTTGAAGTCCCGCCCGACGCTACTCCTCAGGGCAAGGCAGCAGAAAACTAGTGGAAGTGCGTTTATCTTGATGGTAGTAATGGAGGGGTTCTATACAAAAATAAAACATCCTCTCAGTTAAAAGCACGCCACTATTTATTTATTTATATTTATCCCATATATTGTGAGCTATTTAATGACCTAACATGCTTGCACTCCCCCTAGTTTTGAATCCTTTTATAGAAGTAAAGAATAGAATATCATCTGAAATTTGGACTACTTGTTTTATATTGTGGCTTTATGTATGTGCTGCTTTTTTTTTCAAAACTGCACAAAAATTGTGATGGCTCCTTAAGTTGACGTTTTTGTTTTATATTATTGTTTTTAGTGCCACTGCATTGCTGACAGTAATATTTAAATATCACAGGCACATGAAGATTATTCTGGAAGTTTAACAAGATGTTTCAAGACTAAGTGTATAGATTTTTAAAAGCATTCCTTCAGTGGTACCAGCAATGATCTACCTTCTAACACATGTAATAACAGTAAATAAAAGTAATGATTCAATGCCAATAAATTCGACACATCTATATTATAAGTTGGAGGACAGTTGCGATTTGGGTTCATAGTCACGTATTTTACATAAGAGCTACAAGAAGTTCCACATTAAAGTATCCCACTGTAGGCCTATGCAGGAGATAACGGTCCTGGGTTTTGTGATAATTGGAACTAACTTGAGGTTGGATGTTCACTCCCTTCACCCCACAGCTTTTTAAACCCCCCCCCCCCCCCCCCCCAATTTCTTCTGGGGTAATTGAACCAGCTCCTCCAGGCCGTAGTCAAATCTTTCACTTGGCTTCTGGGCCCACGATTCCTTTTACATCTTCTAAATTCCAATGGGTTCTGATGATTATTTTTTTTTTTTAAGATTAATATATTTTTTATTATACTTGACTAGGCGAATTACTGTGACAGCTTCTTTCATTTTCTTTTGAAACCTTAAGACAAGGTTATTATTATTAATAGTAGTAGTATAAATTGTTGCTTATTATTGTTGTTGTTGTTTTTTATGTAATTTTGGCTGGGGGAATTACTGGTTACGTAAGGTATTTCACAAACGTTAATGGTAACCATGTGGAATGAATCTCTATCTCATAAATAGAAGTAGTCCTAACTATTATGGAAGATTATGATTATTATGGATCAGTGAGTGTTGCAGGATTAAAGAAGTGCTTTTTTTTTTTTTTTTTTTTTTAAAAAAAATAAGAAAAACTACAAAGTAAAATAAGTAAAAATAAAGAAAATAGAAAATGCCAATATTTGAACAATGAAAATTTAGAACTAACAGCAGGGTGTCTACAGAATCAGGGAAACCGGGAATTATCAGGGAATTTTGTTATTCTGGAAAAAAATCAGGGAATTATCAGGGAATTTTTTTGGTTGAACAGATCTTTTTTTTTTTTTTTTTTT
>JAFIDM010009631.1:133980635-134033457 GCA_023159025.1 Thereuonema tuberculata | reverse complement strand
TTTTTTTTTTTTTTTTTTTTGGTTGAACAGATTGTTTTTGTTTTGGTTGAACAGATCAGGGAATTATCAGGGAATTTTAAAAGAAATTGTTCATGAAATCAGGATAAAATCAGGGAATTTTTTTATTCAGATTTTGTAGACACCCTGTAACAGTTGCCTGGATGGAAAGATGAGGGAAAAAAATAAAATAAAACATTTAAGTAAACAAAGTGCTTGTATATATATGTATATATATATATATATATATATTTAAAAATCCCTGTACAAACTTTAAAGGTAGGTTCTACTCAGTAAGTTAAACAAAAAAGTTCAAATAAACATGGGTCTGGAAATGAATACTTTTTGTTATTCAATGTATAGTTTTTTTTTTTTTGTTTTGTTGGGACAGTATGATGCGATAAAACTTTTCAATATTCGTAAATAATAATATTATTCATAATATTCATAAATTAAAACACAGATAAACAAAATAGGGAAAGATTGATTTAATAAACGGTGTTAAGGAAAAAAACCAAAACCAATTTCTGAAAATGAATAGTTTTTGCGAAAAGCGTAGTTTTCATTATTCAATGTTTGGTTGGTCATTTCCGACCCATTTAATTGTTGTTGTTTTTTTTTAACATCATTTATTAAATCACTCATATTTTGTATATCTGTGTCTTAATTTATGAATATTTTATAATACATTATATCACATTATACTGTACCAACAAACAACCATACATTGAATAATAATACTATGTTTTTTGCGAAAACTATTCATTTCCAGACACACGTTTATTGAACTTTTTGTTTTTGTAACTGAGTAGAATCCACCTTTAAAGTTTGTACGTGGAATTTTGAATCACCCTATATATATATATATATATATATATATATATACACAGATACTACAACCTCGTTTATCCGGAGACTAACTGGGACCAAAAGGCAATCCGGAAAATCGAAAATCCGAGTAATATGGATAATAAGCAAAACAAATCCTTAAATAAGCAGACTTATCGTTTATTACGATAAAAAACTATGTTTTGTGACAAAATTACTCTAGTAAAGCTTTCTTAAACTTGACAAAAACATTTTATTACCATAATTTATTGTACAATCTATGCAGGAACTGTACATTTAATCAAAATAAAAAGCAAATGTTTGGCGTACTTATAGTTATGTTCTTGTTATCATAGTTAAAATTATTATCTATGTGAACATTAAATAATAATAATAAAAAATGTCTACAAATCTGGTCCGGAGTTTCCAGAGATCCGGATAAACGAGGTTGTAGTGTATAAGCAAAGTTGGACAGAAATATGATTATCCTTGTAGAAACCGAACTATGGTTTTTTAATTGGACTCGTACAAATTCCATATTTCTGTCTTACGTTTATTATGTTATATTTCTTATTAATATCATTTTAATTTATTATAATGATTAATATGATTTTAATTTATTATTATGTTCTTCACTCTTTCTAAAATTGCAACAGACTAAATGAAACTCTTAAATAAATTAAAAAAAAAAAAAAGAAAGAAATCATCAGTTTCATTAAATGAGAAATTCATTTACTGTAAGTAACTACATAAAGATACTGTACTCATAGGTCTCAAATTTAAGAGTGTGGAATATTCCTCATCTCTTCTGGGGTAAAGGATTGAACCCAGCTCCTCCAGGCAGTGGCCTCAAATTTAAGAGTGGAGAAAAAGTAGGAGAAAAAGTAGTCTCTTTATGTAAAGTTAAATAATTTAATTGATCATCCACTCCAGTGTTTACTATAAATTAATTTGTTTATTCAAAACACAAGATTTAAATTATTCTTATCTGAATTGACTTTTGGTTTAGAATGCAACAGTTGTTTATTGATTTTACTTTTATTTGCCATTGAAAAATGGAAAGTAATACTTCACAAAAAAGGCTTATTTCGTTTGGGAAGCTTTTGTAAATCCTTAAGTCTTCTGTTTCACTGTGTGCATATACATTTGACATGTTATTGGACTTGCTGCTGACACCAAGTCCAGTTTCAAAGAAATGCCAGAGATTAAAATTCGTGTAAAGTCAAAAATTTTAACCAAAATTTCTAGAAAGTTGATGTGATTAAACATATATTTCTTTAATAAAGAAAATTACAAAATATCTACAATTTAGTTTATATTGAACATGCATAGTGAGATCTTTCTTATAATAATAATTTTTTCTTCCTTTGAAGTAAACCTCTGCCTGAATTCAAAAGCTTTCATCTCCCTCCTCACAATTCACACTGTCAGATTCACTCATGTTCAGCTGGGCTGGTGGATCGTTCTCAGAGACTGGTTGTAATTGGAGAACCCTTCTCTTTTCTTTCCACAGCTCTATTCAACAAATATTTTTATCCAACTGCCAATACCATCTAAGCTACAGATATTCATAGTTTAAAGTAAATTTAATAACAAGTAATAATTACAGTAGTTAATAAAAAATATTCTGTCTTTAATTATAAACAGTTCTACTTAAGTGATTCAAATCACTTTTATTTCAACTTGATAAGATTTTGAAAGACATGAATACATTTTGTTTAATCATTTGATATTGTTTGATTAAAGCTTATTGAAACAACCTGCAAAATTGTAAAGGAATAGCATCATTGACTTTTGCATTGGATTTCAGTTTTAGATTTATTGTTTAACTAAATTTCTTGCCTTGAAATTTCCCAGTTTCGATCCTCATTTAAAACTATCCAACAATTTTTCCATTAAGATTCAGCCCTTCCATTTTTTTTGAAAACATTCTTTTTGAACAAATAATTTTTCCATCCAGAATTTTTCTCTTAAATCTTACTTTTAACATTAATTAATTTGTCTTACCTTTCTTGTCTTAAATATTATTGAATGAAACAGTATTCAACATTTGTAAAATAGGATAAGACAGCAATCATTATTAAAGCATAGACATTTTTATAGAACTTAAATATTAATTACATTTAATAAGCCCAAGCAATTTATTTTTATATACCTAATTATTTATTAACTGCCAAGGCATTTTTGTTGAGCAATGATGGAAAATTATTTTTGGACCATTATTTTGATATTTATTAAATGATGGTTAAAGAGTAAAACTTGGTAAACCACAAATATGAACATTGGAAGGATCTGTTATTATATGTTGACCTTATGAAATACTCAAATACTTCATGTAATGGCTAATAATGTGAAGTCAGTTGTGTGATATCCTTGTTAAGAATTTGTGAATCAGAAAGAAACTTTCTGTGAAATTAATTTTCCGTATATATATTGTAATTCTCAAACTCATGAAATATAGATTGAATGAATTACACAAAATTTTATAGTTGCTTATCTGATGGTCAGTTTCTTTGAATTATTTAAAATTGCATGGACATCTATCAATAAAGGACCCAGACATCTTATCAATATAGGACCCAGTTTAACATTGGAAAATTCATTTTCTTTGTATATTAAGATTAATATTATATTTTTTTATTTCTAAAATTAGCATTTTGTTAACGAAAACTTTAAAAGCTTCAAAAATTTATGAAAATTAGAGGATTGAATGGATGATATTTTATTTAAAATTAACAGATAAAGTACAAAACTAAATTAAGCAATGTAGTAATGAATGGGGAGCAGGGATAATTTGCATTAATAGTTGTGAGATTTCTCAATTGAATATCTTGAGGTTTCTTTTAGATAGATATCCACCTGTAGCAATTGAAGGACTGCATGGAAAGAGGCACATCTCACAAATTTTAAGAAATTAAGTTAATCTAAAAAAAATCAATGTTAGAACAATCTATGTATTATTTTTCATTAAACCACTGTAGCCAAATATAAATTTTTGATTTGAAATTAGGATTTTTGGAAAAGCTAAAATCTGCTGTTTCTCTTTTCATTGTGAAAAAAGACCCATCCCACAGTCTTTAAAACCTAGATCTTGATTAATTGTTCAATATCAGCTGTAAAAATAGATAAAATGTTTACTGCAGAAATTGATAATAATGGCAGGTGGAGGGAATGAGACAGATTGGAAATTAGTATAAAATTAATCCATTAAATGAAAATGAAATAACAACAATGAATTATCAGGAATCGAAAGTGAAACCTGTAATTGTAGAAAAACGTCTTAAAAAAATGTTGTAATAGTTGTAATGGATATTTGAATAGAAAAGGTAATACTGTTTGTACCTAACAGCTAACTGAAACTGAATGCTGTAAATTAGATTGGTGCTTTTACAAAACATTAATATAATAACATATTATATTATTTTTTCCCTGAAAATCATCCTATTAGATGTATGAATTTGTCTTCTTTTTTTTTTTTACAAGTTGTTGCTTTATTTTTACAATATACAAAATATAATTCAATCATCAAAATATGCCCTCTCTTTCTATGACCTTTTGCCATCTTTGTGTAAAAAAGACATTGCTTGGAGGCAGTGAACTTGTCAATCCATTTTCATTCAGCTATATTTCAGCTATATCTCAAAATTGCTCTCCAGCTAGACTTCTGCATCGACTAGAATAAATGATAATCCGAAGGTACCTAGTCAGATGAATATGCTGTGTTCAGGAGAACTTCCTAGCCCAAGTTAAAGATGATTCGCTAATTGTTAAAAGTAACTTGTGACTTAGTGTCGTTGTGCAGTAAAGTGACCTTCTGGCTTCCTTGTCCAGTAAATCGTCTTTTTTGTTTCTATTTCGTCGGCAAAGTGATTCAATTGACAACCATATCTCTTGGCAGTGACTATTTCACTTTGTTGGAGGAGCTCTTAAGGCAGCACACCCTTTCTGTCTCGGAAGGACCTTTTTGGTATGGATGTTCAGTCTGACCTCAAAATTTCGGGCTTTAAAACATCGAAATCAATATTTGCAAATATTGTGAAGCACAACACCTTCAACAAGAACAAACAAATTGATACACATGCTTTAATGGTGTCTTTCCCTTGGTGAACTCATACCGAATGCAGTGTCAAATATACATCTTTTCGTAGCTCATCATGTTCGCTATTGTTTTATGAGGCTACACTTATTATTAAATCATGACATATGACATCTGAAAAGGCTTCGATGTCAATCTTTCAAAAAAGCGAAAGGGCGGGAATTTAAAATTTTGAATTTTAAATGTAAATCAGAATGCTGGAAAAAAAAAAGATTAAAACTTTTGCATACATCTAATATTTTAAAATACAATAATAAAATATTAAAGTAGTGTTGATAAAGATATTTATTGGAACAAATTTGTATGTTTATAAGTTCATTAAAGTTTTATATTATTTTTTTCAATATTAAAGAATTTATGTTGTATGGTATTAATTTTTAAAATAACAATATAACAATAACAGTATATAGTAAGAAGGAAGAAAAAATTGTATTACAATTTACATAATTTAATAAATATCATTTTTCAAGTTATAAATTTTAAGCTGACCTTTTTTTTAATTAATTTTAGCATAAATTTAAAACAAGAAAATCAAATCTTCCTGAGAAATTATTTTAAAGTACTTTTTACTGTGTTTGAATTCAGTTTATCTAATCCAAGATAATCATAATTGAAAATTTGCCAATTTTAACAATTTTCTTTTTTTTCCTTTGTTTAGCGTCTCCATTCTTGCTGTTTGCCAATCGTAAAGATATAAGGCTAATCGATGCTACTCGTCCAAGAATCAATTCCACAACAGTCATTGCTCATCTGGAAGATGCCACTGCCCTGGACTTTTACTACAATGATAGTTCTGTGTTTTGGACAGATAGTAGTCTGGAGATGATAAAACAAACCTATATCAATGGGTCTGCTGTTGAAATTAATATCATCACAACAGGTCTTATTTCTCCAGATGGACTTGCTTGTGATTGGCTCACTAAAAAGCTCTATTGGACAGATTCAGAGACAAATAGAATTGAAGTCAGCAAATTGGATGGACAATACCGGAAAGTGGTGTTCTGGGAAGATCTTGATCAACCTCGAGCAATTGCTTTGGTTCCAATGGATGGGTAAGTAAATTATATATTTATATTTGAGCTTAAATAAGTTGTTATAAATCCAAATTAATTAAAAAATCTTCCATTTCTGTTGTGATTTTCATTATCTTTCCCATTAATAGATGCATGGCTTCATTAATTTTATTAGACAAACTTTTAGAGTCCAATTTATTAATTTTAGTGAAACAAATGAATATTTTCATGGTATTTATAAAGACCTATTTAGTGTACATGCTAAAATATTTGAAAATCCCCACCTCTCAGTTTGAATTTATTTTATAGACCATGTATACTTTGATATATAAATATACTAGGATTGCTAGAGATATCAGCAGCAGTAAGTTTGAAGCATAATGCAAAGCTGACAAGAATTGGTTGGAATAGACATTTTTCAGATCTGCCATTCCTATTTGTAAGAAACAATACACTCAGGTTGAGACCGAAATAAAGACATCTCTTGATTAGCAGGATAAGAAAATGGCGATTCAGTACTGCTGAAACCATTCTGCCGTACATTAAATCCAATTTTTGTGGTTGAAGATCCAAGTGCCAGCTTGTTTGGCATAATGAAATTATAGGGAGTTGCCCAGCATTGCATTATAGCAGAGTTGCTTTGTTGAGGCTTCACATGTTGTTAATTAACTTCAAATATTGTTTGGAGAATGCATTAAACATGTTGTCAAAACAATTGAAGTGTTGAGTCACATTCTTTCAATTGGGAAAACGGGCAGAAATGTTGAAATGCCTAAAGGATCTGCTAACAATAATAAAGAAAGTATTCAAATTGTGAGTGAACCTTGAGTATTCTGCAACCACCTGGTTGTTTTACTTTCAGCAACTTTTTTTAAATGTTTTTCTGGGTGATGCTTCAGCACTGATTTTAGTTTATTAAGAACTTGTTTCCTGTAATGAATATTATTTAAATTATTAATACAGTTAAGTTTCTCTGAAGACAATAAACTTATAAACTCTTTTATAAGTAAGAGGTTACTTTAAATTATTCTTTTATATAAATTTCATTTATTTAATGCATCATAATATGGCACTACTTTTTAATTGTCGAAAATAGAATTAAAATGTCTTCAACTGGAGAAATGCAAAGAAAAGGACTAAAACAAACTGATTGAATTGAGTTGAGTATGCTGAATTTGTATCCAACAGATTTTAAAGGGATTTGCATACTTCATCTTTAGAGATGTGTGACAAACATACAAGATAACAAAGCAAGCACATGGGTACACGGATG
Source organism: Thereuonema tuberculata (assembly GCA_023159025.1). Lineage (NCBI taxonomy): Eukaryota > Metazoa > Arthropoda > Chilopoda > Scutigeromorpha > Scutigeridae > Thereuonema > Thereuonema tuberculata. Next base: position 134,026,250 of record JAFIDM010009631.1, on the reverse strand, counting down.
GAGTTTAACAATAGTAGCAAGCATTTTGCTATAGTAAAATGGTCTTAGAAATATTATTTTTGGATTCCTTGTAATCAATGCCTATTAGGCTATATTGAACGAATTGGCTAATCTTTATCCACACATGTTATTGAACAAAAGAACTTTGTTCACTTAAGATCCCAAATACTTTTATGCATTGTACACATTTCCAAGAATCAAATGCCAAACACCTTCTCATCACAGTAGAATCATGCATTACATCCTTTTCTATACTTTTATACAATCAGTCTCAAAGTCTAAAATCTGATCATCAGTGAACAGAGTGCTTGTCATTGTTACTAAATGTCTTTTCCTGTATCCAAAACTGTTGGATGCAAATTCAACGTACACCAGTTCACTTAATTAGCATGCTTTATTTTCTTTTAGCTATTTCATCACTGCATGTTATTTTTATCTATCTAACTAAAAATTGGGTTATCCACATACCCAACTGATCGGTATAATTTGTCAATTGGGGGAGGGGGCTAAAAACTTAAAAAATATTTAATTAAATAATTATCTCAAGTATTTTATTGCAGTAAATAGTATCATTTCGGTAAAACATTATTTCATTTTCATTACAGTCCCCTTAACTTCTAATATATTTTGTGAAACATATTTCATGAATTGAATCAGAAACCGGTCAATGATGCTGGTGATTTCTTAGATAACACTTCCTCTTTATTATCTTCATTGTAGGAATGAAATAGAATACTTAGCTTTAATTTCCATTTATCTTTGATTACTTGATGTAGAACTAAGGATTTTAATTTTTTTTAAGAATTTTAGTCCAGATTGCTACACCTTCCTGTACAAATTAACTTTCCTTAGCAATGCTATAAATTTGGAAAAATAATTGGATTACCTACAGTGACGTATATATAGCTGTAATACTCTTGGAATTGAATTACTCTTCAAACCAGATAGTGAAACAGTTTTACAAAGTGGTTTTTTTAATTAATTCCAAAAAAATTATGATTTTTATATGATGAAGCACTGAAATTAGATATTTTGTCACTTTTTACTGTAAGCCATTTATGCATTCTGAAAGTTTCCAAAACTCTAGGACTTAAGATCATGTGGAATTTATAAAATTCTGAAGCTACTAAAAACAAAAACACATACTGCATTTTAACTGTTGATCTATATTGCCTGTATGTGAACTATTGATCTATTTTGTGTTTTTCAAATGTTTCAATCTTAATTGATAATAGACAGAATTTCTACTCCAGATAATCCAGAATCATTCTTATTTTGGTAGTTGGTAATTTAAGTTTGATTTAAGAGAATTACCGATTTGTACTCCACAAAGTGGAAAAAAGTTTTAGTAGCCTTAATGCCATTTAGTCAAAATTTCTTAATGAGTTATCTGTACATGGAAGAATCAGTCAGGAAGATTACATATCAGCCTGTAATATTACAGCCTGTCTCATATAATATTTGCCTGTAAATTTTGTTAAGTTTTTATAGACTAGCTTCAGAGAAATTCTAGAAAATATGAGCAGGAATTTCTTATGTGACTAGATAATAAGAATTCTTTAAACATTTATGCAGAAACAAGTATAGCTATATATACACTAACAAATAATTCTTACAGAATGATACTCTGTACATGAGATTTTTTTTTTTTTTTAGTTATGAATTTTACTTTTGCCTCAGTTTTCATTAAAATAATAAAATTAGTGTCCATTACAGTTCAGACAGTTACCAAAATGAAAAGTCATTGATTATTGTCTACTGTTGGAATTTATTAATGAATCATAACCTACTCTTCATCTGCCTTTGTTTGAATTTACAATGTTCACTGATTATACTTTAATTTTGTGTCTTTAATTTTGTCTTTGTTTTTATCAAAGAATAAATCCACCTTTTTTTTCTTTTCTTATATTGCTGTATTTTTTGTATCATGTCTGTAGTAGCTATTGCACCATAAATCCTATTAGTTAAACTAACAAATAACGTTTTTTTTTTTTTTTTAAATTTGCTGTTTCTACTTTCTTCAGTGTCAACTTCTACTTGTGGACTTTACAACATTATTGATTTAAAACTTTTTATTTTAGGCTCATGTTTTGGACAGACTGGGGTGAAGCACCCAAAATTGAACGCGCAGGAATGGATGGCAATGTATCTACAAGATCTGTGATAGTTAATACTGAAATTTTTTGGCCTAATGGGTTGACTGTAGATTATGAAGCTAAAAGGTTAGTAAAATAATATCGTTTTTATTAATAGTGACTTCCAAGCAACTTACTATGACTTCTTGTCTGCCAATAATTATTTTTGCTAGAGTTTGTAGGTGTTATAATTGTTATTGGTGTTATTATTAAAAAGTTTAGAAAAGCAGGAGTGGTAGAATTTAGTAAATTTGACAATTAAATTGCTGTAATGTAACGTTGGGAATTTTAGTTGTTACATCTGCTTTCTTTCAGTAGATTCTGCTGTCAAATTATTTACTGGATTAGCATATCTTTGAATTTCATAGAAACTTTTCTCTTAGACTGGATTAATGACTTTAACTCAGTGATAGATAAAGCATTCAAGAATGATATTGATAATAAAAGGATTATTAACACAGGAATAGAAAGAAAAAATTACTTCAGTAAAAATCAATATTTATTCAGATACAGTTTATTTCTTTGTAAAAACCTGATGTATTATTTGTATTTTTAAATAAATCTCATTTAAACATTTTTAATTTTTTTTTTTGCATTTATAATGTTTTCTGGCATCAAATTATGTAATCTATTTAATATAGTTTTGCTTATACATTATTCTAATTAATACATTATGTTTCACTGTCCTTCAAAAAAAATAGATAATGGATTTTTTTAAATTTAATAATGCATAATATATACTTAAATCCTGTTATTTTAGAATTATTATAGAATCCAAGATATTTTATATTCAATGATAGTCATACTAAATTGTTTCTTTTTAAGTTATATCATAATTTTTTTTTTCATTGCAGGATATTTTGGGCAGATGCAAAACTTAGCTTTATTTGTAGTATAGATTTTGATGGTAAAAGACGTCAGACTGTAATACAGGGACAGTTGCCTCATCCGTTTGCTCTAACCCTTCATGAAGATACATTATATTGGACTGATTGGAATGCAAGGTAAGCAAACAATCTTTTAAGATATTAGGAAAGTAAAATTAATACATTTATAATATGTACTGTTAAATAGAACACATATGAAAATATTTTGTAGCGTAATGCCTCCCGTGCTCAGCCAAAACCAAGAATGGAGAATTTATTTCACTTTCTGTTTACACAATTACTTGAGTTTTAGAACACCCATACACAGTTGCTGTAATTTAATACTTCAGTTTTTGTAATTGCATGCTTTTCTTTTTGTACCGTATGTATATGTTGCTGCTTAATTACAGTTTCCGTTATGTTTTTTTTTTCTTTTTTCGATAAATTATTATCTATGAAAAGTCAATAAAAACAATTCATAAAATGATGAATTTAAAACTTAAATTTTGAATTCATACTTTATTATTAATCGTATTAAAACCAACTTTGAATTATTCTTTAAATTAATAAAGTAATGAAAAATTCCTTTCTTTTATTTTACAGATCAATTCAAATGTGCAATAAGAAAACAGGAGCTAGTCGGAAGCCGCTATTAGGAAATTCATTGACTCCAATGGATATTCATGTTTTTGCAGCTGAAAGACAACCATATAGTGAGCAATGTCTTTCTTTACACTTTAATTGGTTTTTCCCTTCAGTTAGTTTGAAGTTTTTAATCTTAAAGCAAAAAACAGTTGGAATTGATGATCATGTATATTTTAATTTTATATTTCAGGTCCCACACCCTGTGATGTTAACAATGGTGGTTGCTCTCATTTGTGCCTCCTATCTCCTTCTCCAATAGGATATGCCTGTGCTTGTCCCACAGGAGTGAGATTATTGAGTGACTTGAAAACTTGTGCAGATGGTGTGTAAAAAATAATAATAGTAATAAGACTTAAAGAATTTGGCATTTCCTTAATAATTTTGAAGAAAAGTAATTTCTCTTTAGGGAAAAAAAAAATCCTTTAAATTCTTGCTGTGTAACTTTTCTCTTAGAATCTCTTCTCTATTCCTTTTTTTTCCTTCCAATTTTCAGATAATAAACCTCATTAATGCAGTGGGTTCTAAACTTAGCAGGGTGTTGTGGGATATTTCAAATTTTTGAGTGAAGCACAAAACTCCAGATTGTGAAGTTGGTAATCTAGGTTTTTTTTTTTACCTGGGGGCTCTGTGAACCAAGAAAGTTTGGGAATCACTGCATTATATGTTTAACTTCCTTTTTCAAAGCTAAACATTGAAATACTAAGTTTTAATGGCAATTTTATTGTAAATTAATAAACATCAATGGTTCAGTGTGTTAAGAAAATTCATTGAGGCCGGCTAAATGATGGCACATGAATTCCCTCACTAATATTTATTAGTGAGTTTTTTATTGTTATTTTTGCTTTGGAGGCTCCACTTCTATTCTGACATTTATTCTAAATTATTGATTGTGTAAAATCATTACAGGACCACAAGAATTACTTTTGCTAGTTAGACGTACTGACCTTAGACGAATTTCATTAGACACCTCTGATTATACTGATGTTGTAATGCCAGTTGAAGGCATCAAGCATGCCATTGCTATTGATTATGATCCTGTTGCTGGTTACATATACTGGACTGATGATGAAGTCCGAGCAATAAAAAGAGCGCTTCTTGATGGTTCAGGTACGTTTTAACAAGTAAATATATAGATAAATTATTTGATGAAGGAGAGGAAAATAATATAACTATAAATATAAGTAATAAAAATTGCATTTCAGTTTGCCTAACAATTAAGTGTTATATATACATATATAAATTATATTATTATTTATTTATTGCTGTTTTAATATTTAAGGATTTATTTGCATAATGTGTTACAAAGAATGTATGAGGAATGCTAGTCATTTAGCTAACAGTTATTACATTTCAGTCATGGGTTTTATTTCAGAACAAGAAGATTTGATAGTTACAGAAGTTGATCATCCCGATGGAATTGCTGTTGATTGGATTGCTAGAAATCTTTATTGGACTGATACAGGAACAGATCGTATTGAAGTAGCAAGACTAAATGGCACAAGTAGAAAAATTCTTATAACGGAGAATTTAGATGAGCCAAGGGCTATTGTCTTAGATCCTGTTAATGGGTAAAATTTATTCTAAAACATAAGTTTAATATTCTATAAAGACTTAAAATTACTTACTTAGCTTTAAATTCTTTTAAAGAAAATTTTGGAAGTAGGAAATGAAAATAGAGCAGCAGCACTTTAAATTTTGGACTTAAAAAATAATAAAAACAAGTATAAATTTTTTGCATTTGATACTTCCAAAGAAAGTTTTTCAATTGCAATGCTCCAATTGAAATTGTTTGTTGTCATAAATCTTGGTCTTCTAATAATTTTTGATATTGGCAGTAAAATTAAATAATATATATTATATGTTATGACAATAATAAATAATATTTAAATTTATAGTGATTTATTAATAGCCATTTCTGAAAGAGTTTTAGCCAAGTTTTATTGGAAAAACTATGTTCTCTGGTATTTATTTGAAGGTATATTACAGTAATTTGTATAAGTTCCATTGATATCTGTACAAAGCCATCTATAGTTTTGGGATTTTTAGTTTCAATTAGTCCTTTATTCTTATTTTTATATATTTTGTAGGTCGATCAGAAAAAAGTTTCCAAAGCTTGTGTATGAAATGCAAACCTTTATTGGAAGAAAATGAGATGTGCCCTTAAAGGGGCACAGATACGCTATTTTTCTACAAAGTCACATTGATGATTGAGGCATTTGTCACAACTACTGATCAGTTTGTCCATCCCAGCTGCATAAAAGTTAGGGCCCTGCTGTTATAACCATTTTTTTGCATCACATTGAACTTTTTCTTTACATGTGAAGCTTTGACCTGACATGTGCTCTTGTAAGGCAGGGGAGCAAATGAAAATCAATGGGTGCCAAAATCCGGAGTGTATGTCAGATGTCCCAAAATTTCTCAATGGAAATCGTGTAGCAAGTTCTGTGTGTTCCATGCAACATGTGGTCTGGGTATTGTCATGAAGAAGGATACACTGTCTTTCAGAAGACCAGGACGTTTCTTCCTAATGTTGTTGTGCAATTTCTTTAAGGTTTCAAGAGGAGACCAATTATTCAAGCAGTTTGCTGTTTTCAAATGACAGGTCACCTCCAATGACACACTCGAGTATGATCATGAGGCACTGAGCAGTTCAGCCCTCTATTGGATATTTCAGAACCCCCTGCATTATTGCAAACTCATAAATTTAATTTCTATTGGTTGTAAACTTTTTATCTGATTGACCCTCGTACTTATTTTCCTACATGAAAGTCACTTTTTAATAATGTTGTAAATTTTTTGAAAATCAACCAATCATTTCCATCATTTCTATAAACCAAACAAAATCGTTATTAGTGTTGGGATTGAGGGTTTTTGTTTTTGTTTTTCTGAATTGATTTTTCAGATTCTTTACCTCCACTGTAAAAGTTATTTGTGCACTACACCTCTTGTTTGAACCTAAAACCAGTTTGCATATTAAGAAAGATAGATATTTTTATTGTAAATATTCTTTAATTTTATTATGTGTGTGTTTGATTTCCTATTTTACTTAACTAAGGTTATTATGAATTGAGTGTCACAGTCAGGAGAATGTGTTTTGAAAACAAACAATATTTTTATTGAAATAAATTAATTCTGTACAATAGAATGTGCAGATGTCAATTTTTTAAGAGATTTTTCATTTCTTAAATAATAGAGATAGTTTCGAACAGATTGACAACTTTTTAAAAGTCAGTTTAATATCTACAGAAATTGCATTGCCTAAAGCAGTGTTTCCCAAAGGGAGGCAGTTTGATTGCTAAGGTGGCAATTCAAAAATTCTATGAATCTATTTGAGGGGTCAGTGTTGTTTTTCCATTATCTGTGCATTTGCACTGAAAATGTCGTTTTTTCAGTGTCGTTTTTTTCCATTTTCAATGCAAATGCACAGATTTCGTTTCTTGTTTTTAACATAGAGGAATTGATGATATAAAATAGGACATTATATATCTATTTTTCTTATATATAATAATAACTTCGTTATATTTTAACCGTAACGATACATAAAACTGATTTGCTGTTTAAGAACTGTTATATTTATACTGTTTCTTATTTATTTAAATTATGAAAAATTGTAATTATATATAAATTATATTAATTATTGTAATTAACAAATATGTACACTTCATGGAAATAATGTTTTATTTAACAATTAATTGTTGACAGTTGAAAAAAAAAAAAAAAAAAACCTTGTTTAAAATTAATCTCCTACAGTTCCTCAGAACATTTAGAAATATACAAATTAAGACCATTGGCATTCGAATTTTTACTAAAAATAGAAGTAGATTGGTAATATTATTATTATTATTATTATTAAGGTGGGGGGGGGGCAATAAGTAATAGTAATAGGGGGCATTAGAAAGGCTTTGGTCGGGCATAGCACAAAAAAGGTTGGGAAACACTGGTCTAAAGGCTGCTTTACCCATAATGAAAGCTGGCAGTTTTAGATCTCGTTGCTGTTTGGTTCTTGGTTTTAAAAGGCCTTAAACAGCAGTGCCAGTCACTTGAAGCATTGCTTCAAATTCCAATGATGGCTTGATTTGAATGAATGGTAGAAGTATGTTATCAAAATCTATGACTATTTCAGTGAATCAAAACTGAGTTTTTCGTTCAATGACAAAAACTAGGACTGTGTGATTTGCCCTTTAAAAAGTTACAGTTAAGATTTAAAAAAAAATATTTTATATTTGTTTAAGTTACTGCTCTTGCTAATTAAGAATTGGGTCTGTTTTTCAGTTAAAATATTAAAAAAATATTTATTACATTAATTTCTTATTAAAAATTTAATCTATTACATATACAATATAGAAATTAATTATGAACTAATGAAAATTATCAGTAGCTGTTACACATGTTCTGACATATTCAGAGATCATTTCAGAAAGCATTACATTTAGGAACCTTTCCTTGTTATTTATTTATTTATTTATTTATTTATTTATTTATTTATTTATTTATTGTAGCTATATGTACTGGACGGATTGGGGAAAAGTACCTAAAATTGAAAGAGCTGCCCTTGATGGAACTGACCGGATGGTACTAATTAATACTAGTCTTGGCTGGCCGAATGGCTTAGCAATTGATTTTCAAAACCACAAGATCTATTGGGGAGATGGTAAAACTGACAAGATTGAAATGTCAAATTTGGATGGCTCAGACAGAAGGGAACTGGTTTCTGATCATTTACCTCACATATTTGGCTTTACTTTATTAGGTAAATATATGCTTATATTACATACTTACATACTGTTATTAGTAGATGTGGTTTTTTAAGAGAAAAATTTATAAAGATTTGGCTAAAATAGTTACAAAAAGTGAAAGAGAATTAGATCATACTTAATAAACTGAATGTTGCAGGACTGTATATGCAGAGTTTCTGCAAAAAAAACCAAACAACATAATTACGCAGAAATCATTGGATTGAAACATTCATATTTCATTTACTTATGTATGTTATTTTGAATTGTTATTCTTTCAAATTGTCTTGGAATATAATATCAATCACAAATTTTAAAGTTCAGGATTTATTTTATTTATTTATTTTATTAGGGGATTACATTTATTGGACTGATTGGCAGAAACGTTCAATTGAGAGAGTTCATAAAATCACTGGAGATAAGCGTCAAGTTATTATAGATCAGTTGCCTGATTTGATGGGTCTAAAAGCAGTCCGTGTTCATGAAGTTTATGGTAAACATTCAATATCAAAAATTTGAAATAATTTAGTCAAACTGGAAATTTTTAGAGCATTTTTTACATTTTATTTATTTATTTTGTTATTTTATTTTCTAATATAAGGAAATCATGGATTTCTTTAAAATGTTCTTAAAGATAAAATTATGCTTGAAAATTAAATGTAAAATTAATTGTGAAATAGAATTTATTGAATATTAAAATTATTTGAACAGCATTGTTATTTCAGCTTGACACTTTGTTGGTAAATTCTTGAAAATTATATTAAAAATAGTGAAACTGATTCCTGGATTTTTGTAATTTAAATTTTAGGTACAAATCCTTGTGCTAATAATAATGGTGATTGCAGCCATCTGTGTCTTAATCTGCCCAATAGTAGTTATGTTTGTGCTTGCCCTATGGGATTGGAACTGACATCCAATCAAAGGACGTGTATTGTTCCTGAAGCTTTTCTGCTTTTCAGCAGACGGGCTGATATTAGACGTATATCCTTGGAAACAAATTATAATGATGTAGTAATCCCTGTTCAGGGGATTAAAGAAGCAAGTGCACTTGACTTTGATATTAATGATAACAGGATTTATTGGACAGATATTAGCCTCAAAGTAAGTAAGCTTTTATCGTTCTTGAAATTCCAATATAACTGGGATTCACTACTGTATGAATAAAGCTTTATTAGCATTTTTTTGTAATCATATTAAATATAAGCCATTGAAATCAATGTGTGTATCTACATAAATTTGAACTTTTTTTTTTTGTCAAAGGAAGTAAGTGGAATATATATATTTTTTTAATAATTTTATTTTCACAGTTTATTATTATTTAATAAAGGTTGTAGGTACATTTTTCCTTAATTTATTAAAAGGTTATTTGATATCTTGTGATCTTAGTTTAATAGTAAATATAATACTGTGCCTCTATTTTTTACAGCATTTTGCTAGAAGCTCTGATTTACTATCTTAAAAAGCACCAAGAAGCTTTAGTGTTTTCAACTGAAAAAAAGTTTTCAATAACTTATATTGTAAATTCAAAATACTTTTTATATGTATTTTTTTTAACCCTGCGTTAGTGTGGTGCTGTCTCATAGACTGTCACATACAATTGTTTTAATGATATTTTTAAACAAAACATGACAGGAGGTGTTCTTTACTGTAGCTTCCTGAAATAGTTTCAACTATTTGCTGGTAGGTGATTCAGTTGCATAGCATCCTTTGTTTAGGAAACGCTTAACAATTCAGTCTCTTGACACCGATCACACTAATCTGATTGTGCATTGTTTGTATTCCTTCTGCTAAATTTTGTTCATTAATTTCAATGCTTATTTAAAATTCTACATTTTGCCACTTAACTACTAACTTCATTGACATAAATTATATGTACTCATTACTTTACTGTTTTATTAAAACATTTATTGTTTTTGTTTTTTTTAAAAAAAAGAAAAAATGATCTTTATTTTTACGTGAAATCTATTAACAAATTACAGGTATTTAAAAATATGTGTTTTGCAGATAAAAATAAGTAGTTTCTAAATGTAATTAACAGTTACTGAAGTTTAACAAATGTTTAAACTAAACAAAAAGTACTTTGGACTCAGAGACCAACCACACTAACTATGTTCTAAAATCTCACCACACTTTCCCAGGGTTAATAAATAGAATTCAGTTTACTTTTATAAACTACATATCAGTTTTCTTTTGTTACTGTGAAGCTCTTAGCTGAGCGTTCAGTAAAAGATAAACAATTAAGTAAAAGAGTAAGATTAAGCAAGTAAAATCTTAAGTAAGATTTTCATATGATAGTTTTGTTCTGAAATTCAATTCTTGTATTCACAAGAGCTTCTGGATTGCAAAATTATCATCTTTGTAACTTTTCTTGTTTTTGTTTGTAATTGATAATTAATTAATTAAGTTGTCATGTCCATATCATATTAATAGATGCTGATTTATGATGGACATATCATAGCACTCTACAGTTGACGATACATTTGAATTTGTTAATTCTTATTTAGGAATATTGACAGCAACCCCATCCCTACCCCCAACTACAGACACTGATGTAACTTGTATTATTTTAAAGATAATATTTAATTATATGTTACGAGATAAAAAAGGAAATTTTTTACAACATTGCCATGAGAATTTATTTTGTTATATGTGAATTTTATATGAAAACATTGTGAATTTAGGGATAGGATGAGTGAAAGTAAGAATAGATACTTAATGGTTATTTTCGTTTTATTACATTTCATTTTAAAGATATCTTTTCAAGCTTTAATATTGCCTTAATTTATTGCCAGTTATGTGTTATTGAATATCTGTTTCAAAATATTATATTTATTTTGATTTTTGTTTATATTTTTTTTTTTTAAATTGTGAAAGGTAGGCTTTTATAATATTCCCTGTATTTATTAAATACAAAAAAGCTCGTATTTTTAAAGATGGAAAAGACCATTTGGGTAGAGAAATTTTAATTTGAAAAATTTTTTTTAATGGTTTTCTTTTGTATTTGACTCTTTATTTTGTTCTTGCTTTTTATTTTATAATTTATACATTTTGGATGTTTTTTTTGTTTTTTTGTTTGTTTTTCTATTTCAGTTTTTGTATTGAAATCCTCGAAATCAACAGACTGCAACACCTTAGTTTTTTAGTTGACGATGTTTTTTATTCTGTTTACCCTTGTATTTCTAATAAAGCTAACTGTTAACTTTATTACTGATAAATTTTTGGTGTAATTAAATTAACAGGTAGATACAGAAGGCTGGCAACAAACTCCAAATCACCAGTAATATTTTCCAAATCTATTAATTGAGGATGATCATGGAACATTGTCAGCCGACAGTTTTGATAGTTGTAACAACATATCAGAATATTGAACTAATCATACTTATATACAATACTGGTTGATTACATCTTTGATGAACTATATGTATATATCATTCATTTTCCAATCAAATTGTGAAACTGACTAAGATTTGATAATTCTCAGTTATCACAAGTTGCTAGAAGGTGAATGGGCTACATGGAAATAATATAACCATCTACTGTTAAATGGAATATAATTTATCTACTTGGGGAAATAATGAACGGAACTCAATTAAAAAAAAAAAAGTTCCTTATCTTCCTAATACATCCTGGCTACCAATATTAATTATTAAACATAACTTTTACTATTCTTCATTTAATAGGAGCTTTTGAACTAAGAAGCTTGTATGTATTGATATTATAAAAACCAGTTGTGAAGATATTTCAATTGTTTTATTTTAATGTCATTCCTACTGGTAATTTATAATACAGTGCCATTCTAAAATTCATCTGAAACTTTACATGTTGATATATTATCATGCAAATATTTTTTTTTTTGGCTTATGCCTTCTCTTTCAATAATTGAAAAGGTCATGCTTTCATATGGGTATTATTGATAGTCTTGTATTTCTCCTCAAGTTTCATCTGTACTTGCACATCATTGCATAGTACAATGGTAAAACTCTGGGAAATATTAAATTTATTAAAATTAACACTTTTATAATCCACATAAAGTAAATGCTGTATCATATAAGTACAAGCTTTAAAAGCTTGACTAATGTTCATTGCTAACTATTAAAAAACTATTAAAAGAACTCTCTTTAATTTATTGAAATGAGACAAAGTAAATCTGGTGATGAAAAAGATCATGCATCATCTCTGCTTATTCAGTGAAGTAGAACTTTTTGATCTTGTAATTAAGGTAGCTTATTAAAAAAAAATCTGTTTATTTAATTATGTGGGTCTTCAGTTTTTCCTAACCATTTTTTATTGGTGTGGGGGGGGGGGGGTGTAATCAAAAAGTTGTCTTGTTTGACGATTAGAAGGGAATTTGTGAATGTAAACAAAGCTTCACATGTACATGAAGCATTCTGCAAACATTTTTATTTTACTTTATTTTATTTGAATTCTTCCTTCAACAATTCTTCTTTATTTGCTGTGGAGATGATTATTAAAATAAACCAAGTTTTGTTTTGTTTTGTTTTTAGAGGAAAAAATTAAATGTTCTTTAATGGTAATTATTTCTTAACCAAATGACATTTTGAAAATTCTGTCTTAAATTTTGTGATATACAGAAAGTGATATACAGAATAAAGTAGCCCCAAATGTGCCTGAAATATTCATTCAGTCATTTGTTAAAACAATCTGCTGCTTTATTATGTGTTATATTAAAATGACATAAAATGTAATGAATAGCTTTTTTCTTTTGTTTTTTTTTAAAATTATTATTATTTGTGTGTGTGTGTGTGTATGATTTTCATTTGTACAGAATGTACATGCTTTTCTAATTAATATTTATGTCGGCAAGCACTACAATCATCAAAACACATAAAAATTAATACAATAGTAGTCTTCAGTTGACTATTTTGACATGTTATCAGCATAAGGATGCTTAGAAATAATACAAAGTATCATTGGTAATTCATCTTTGAAAGGTTGCAAACAAAACTGTCTCCAAAGAAAAGAAGTTTTCTAATACAACAGAAATACATTTGAAAAAGAATCAACCTAAAGAAAGTGGCATTGCAAAGTGTAAATGTGTGTGATTTTGCTTTTATACATACATTGAATGCAAACCCTTAAAAAAAAGGAAATGTAACCCTCATAAATCTTTGCAGAATATTACAAAAGCAATAATTTTTTCAAGATGTTTCTTTTTCTTATGAATTGCTTTATTTTGCGATGTATATTAATGATACATTCCCTGTGTAGAATTCCAGTTGTTAGATGAACTTGCTTGAGAGGTCCTTGCAGAGCAAATGTGCAACAGTGTGGTATACTATTTCAGGTTAAGCGATCATTGGGCCTTTCTTTATTAAAGATAAAGATGATTTTATTGCTACTGTCAAAAAAAAAAAATAAAAATAGAAAGCATGCTAATGACCTGTTTGTGATAAAATTTAATAAATGAATTGGAATAAATGGTTCTGTTGCTTCTGAACTAGCAGATAATCAGGTTACTTTGTTCTGTATTAAACTGCATATTCAGATTGTTAACAATTGTTTTAATTATTAAAGCATTACTTGTATTTAGTTGTACATTTTTTACGTTTTTTTATAATTTAGGCTATTAGTAGAGCTTTCATGAATGGGAGTAATTTAGAGCACATAATAGAATTTGGTTTGGAGTTTCCTGAAGGCATGGCAGTTGATTGGGTTGCTCATAATATCTATTGGGCTGACATGGGATCTAATCGCATTGAAGTGGCACGTTTAAATGGAACTTCAAGAAGAGTGCTTATATGGAAAGACGTAGATAGTCCTCGATCAATTGCTCTTGATCCTAATGAAGGGTAAGTGCATTCCTAATTTTATTACTGGAGATTTATAACAAATCAGAGTTTGAGTTTAAATTCCAAGAAATGCAACAACCACAAATTAAAGCATAGGATTCTTTTTTAATTTTCATACTCTTATTCCTGTTAAGCTCTTTCATGAAAAGTATTTGGATTTCTTCTAATAGTTATTGGATATTGTGATATTGGAACTTAGTTTCAGATAATTTTAACGTGGCAGCATATGCTTTAAAGTTTCATTCCATACAGTTTACACTTTATTTATCTGCAGGATGGCAATGTAGATGATAACTTCTGTTGCCATTTTTTGTGTTGGTAATAGAATGTTATCTTTAGATTACATTATTACATTGCTCTTAATTTTGTCACAGTTATTATGCTGTCTATTGGTGGATTTTCTATTTTAAAATAACATTCCCGATTTATGCGTAATTCTGCTTAGGTATGTCTATGTTATTAAATGTTTTATTGATTAATGATAATTTGTTATTAAATTGTTAAGTATTGTTCTATGGATTCACAACATTTTGTATCTTATTTAAATGGATTGTGCAAACATTATTATTATTTTTCATAAAGAATTACAGTGTGTACTTTAAATTTCATTTTGAAACAAGTGAATTTCAGTAATTTGATTTTAAATTAGCCATTAACATAAAACCAGTGATGGTAGCATTGTTATTTTTTTTTAAACATACTATTATTATTAACTTTAAATATCATTCCATATTGTAATAAATCAACAATAAAACTGTTACTAATTAATTAGAGTAAAGCAAGGCTAATTGGAATATCATTGGCATTAGCATCACTAATTTTTTTAAAATCTCTCTGTAAATGTTACAATTACACTACTGTTTGTGAAATTTGCAACAGCAAGAAAGAATCACGCTATTTAAATGAAATTTATCTAATTTTGTATTAGATAACTGATTACATTTGCAGAGTTATACAAGATTTTGTCGCTTCAAAATTTAGTATGCGAAGCCACCTCAAGCAGCAGTAACACATTCTATGCGGCTTGGCATTAAATGGAAGAGGTTTTTGATATTGTCCTGGTGAACAGCCTGCCAGGCTGCTTCTATGCTAGTCCAGAATTCATTTGGTATGGATGGTGGAAGCACTTGACGAGTTAGTTGCTTACCCATCATATCCCAGACATGTTCGATCGGGGACATTTCGGGTGAATGTGCAGATAAGAGAGAAAGTGGTATCTACCATAAGTCTTCTTAATTCTCCCTCTTCTAGACATTCTATCTATTGAAAAGTCTTCAAATCTTCAAAATAAAACAAAAATAAATGTATAAAACCATACATTTATTGAAATAAATATCTCTTAATTTTAAAGTGGTATCTTCTGTTCATAGAAGAGGTCTTGAACATTCTGGGCTAAATGTGGGCAAGCATTGTCCTGCTGGAATATAGCAGCAGGACAACTCTGAAGGAGGGGTGTCACCTCTGCCTCTAAAACTTCCCTGATGTATCATTGGCTGTTGAGGATTCCCTGAATTCGTATCAAGTGAGATCTCGAGTTGAACCCAATAGGTTCACTAAACTATGACACTTGGCGTTCGAGTGGTATGATGCTGCAAAATACAGGCTTGCAAGCTGACATTTGGCACGATGATTCTAACACATATGCAACCATTATGGTGCAGCAAATTGAATCATGTGTCATCATTAAACATGACGTGTTGCCAAGCGCACTTCAATGTCTGTATTCATCTGTTATTGAAGGTCAAAGGAATTCGCAGCAATGGGCTATGAGCGACCAGTCATCTGTTAATCAGACGACTTCAAACTGTGCTGGAGGACAAAGTCCTAACCTCCACTGCTGTGCTAAGACACATGAAAAACACCATTTTGGCCCAATTGTTGGCTCTTCACTGATTGCAGTATCTTGTTTGAGCAACCTGTTTATACCCAAGACCTGAAAGTTCAGAGGTGCAGCTCTGAAACAGCATGCTCATTTTCATTGACATTATAATCATTTGCTTGTCCCAACCTGATGTCCATGTCCTGTAAGTTTCAAATTAATTACCATCAATCCGTTCATGGTGTTGCAATTTTCACAAATTTTCACTAGTGTAAAATTCAATTTAACTATGAATCGTGCAATTTGTAACTTCAACAAAATTTAAGATTTTCCAGAATGAAATCTGACATTTTTCTAACTTAGTTAATTATCATTTTTAAGCTCACGAATTTGAATTTTGTAAATTAAAAATTTTCATATTTTTTTATTTTAAAAATTTAATATTTACATGTATTATTTTCAAATTCAACACAATAGTTTGCAAAATTCCTTTAACTTTTAGAAAAAAAAAATATAGATTCTAATTTTACTTAATATTGCATGCTATCTTTTTTTCCAAAAATTATCACTTTCGTAAAAATCTAATTTCTCTTTAAATGTGCTCTTCAGTTACATAACAAAGTTTCAAAGAGGGACCTTTGGCCTTGTTAAAGACAACAGCATTGTAACCAGTGTTTTTCTTGAATTCATTGATTCTCTTAAAATGTAAGAATCCTTTTTAATGATAACTCTATGTTCATCAGAATTTCTTTCAACTGCAGAATGACACAGAGACCAATGATATTCTGAATCTGTGATGTAAGCAACAATGCTGTAACCAATCAAGTGATATATTTGCAATATGAAATAATAAGAAATATATTTTATGTTGAAATCATTTTTGGATTGATCTTACCTTTTTAGAGAGGAGGATTGCAAAAAGAAAGAAAGAAAGAAAATATTTTGGAAAATAATTAAAAAAAAATCTTTATTAATTTTCAGTTACATGTATTGGAGTGATTGGGGATCAGAGAGTCGTATTGAAAGAGCTGCAATGGATGGCAGCAGAAGAACAATCCTCATAACTAAAGTAGGACGTGCAAATGGCTTAACAATTGATTACATTGAAAGAAAGCTGTACTGGGCTGATGTCAATACCAATATCATTGAATCAGCTGATTTATCAGGTTTGGTTTTATTTTTTAATGTGAAAAGTAAAGTATTTAGCTATGTACAGATAAATAAAAGTATTTATTTAAAACCATTATTTAGATTATTTCCATTTATTTTTATAGGGAATTACCGTCAAGCTGTAATTTCTGAAAATCTTCCACATCCATTTGGTCTTACACAGTATCAGGATTATATTTATTGGACTGACTGGAAGACACATAGTATTGAACGTGCCAATAAGACAAATGGAGAAGATCGGACTCGCATTCAGGGTCAATTAGACTACATAGTAGACATTCTCGTTTTTCATGCATCTCGTCAGTCAGGTAATCAGACTATATAATTTTGAAATTAATATGTATTGTTTTAAAAACGCTTACCCCAATACTGGAAGTTATTTTCAACTGGATTCTTTTATTTGAATTTAATTTTCAAATTCAAAATTAAACTTCAGCAAAGCTTTTGGAGCATTATGTATTATTCTGCCACCAGGATCTACTGAGAATCTCAGTTGTTTTCTTTTGACTGAAGGAATTAATCTATTTAGTTTTGGTCCTATTTTCTTAATAGAAGTAAAGTTTTGTTACCCTTTTTTTAAAAAAAAAATCCACTTGCATATATAATCTAACATAGTGTGATATCCCTAAGAATGCTTCTAGTGAAACATTCTGATTTTTTTTCAGTAGGCATTTTATATTAGCATGCAGTGGCACATTATTACATTTATTTAATGGTAATTTCCCTTTGGAGACTCGTGTGAGATAAAACACTTACTAAATTACCTCATCAAATAATAGTATTCTTTCAGTTAAAACTTTATGAAAATCTTGATCAGGCTATTCCTAAACACAGATAAGATTTGAATGTTTGCTGATGTACATTAAAATCCCGAAAAAATAAGATTCAATTCAAAAGAACTTGAGCAATTTTCAGATGTAGACAGAACAGATATGTGGTCCCAATGCATACGTATTCATTAACTGAAACATTACTATATTTTCTTGCTAAGAAAATATAGAAAGAAATTAAGCAGAGAATTAGAAAATATACTGAAGTGTCCATAATAAATAGTAAAAAGTTCAAGTAGTTTCTTGTGTTAGATAAAGTATAAACAGCTTGGCCAGTTTATATCTGGAAATGACTTATGTTTTAATTGATTATTACTTGCCAGTGTTTTATTGTTGAATTTTATTTACTTATATCCTATCTTATTCAGGAATAAACTAACGAGAGCTTTAGCATTGTATCTAATAATAGTGATTTTTCTGTTTAGTTTTAAATTTAGGGCTTTCTGTTAATAAAACTACCTTCATTAATAATGGACTGTTCAATGTAATGAGTGATAATAAGCATGAAACAGTTACTAGAATTGCCATTAAGAATGGATTATGGTTTTATTGAATTCTTGTGTTCAGTTATGTGAATATTGTAATTCCTTCACATTGTAGGCCTTTTTTTTTTTTTTAACTTAAGATGCAGTTCCTCTATTTACATGATATGGAAGCATGATCTGTCTCTATTATTACTAATTATTTTGTTGATGCTCCTGTGAATCTGTCTGGTTTTCCGTACTCGGTGATTGGAGCAATTTCTGATAAATAGTAGAAGCAAAATGGGAAACATTCTAAAAAATTACTCTTAATCCATGTCGTTTGCAAATTTCTTCTGCTTTTCTATTTCTTTGTCTTTTTATTTCTATCATACTTTAATATTTAATATCAGTTTTTTAAGTTACCCCATACCACTAAGACTGAGAAGACCTTGGTTGTTTTTAGGTTTTATTTCCTCTCTTCAAATGATGACCTTTTCATTCTTATTCTACACAATATCATCATTTTCTCCATCTAGCAAGTTTTTAATGGTATACTTTTTGAATGAACATACAATCTGATCACTTGAAATATTTAGTCTCATTATTTTTGTAATTTTTTATTATTTTTTTTCTTTGGTTATTCTGATTCTATTTGGATTAAATTTACGGAAGATAGTATGTTTATTCCTCCAAATACTTATGTCTTGCATTGTAATGTAATTATGGATATAAATTCAGTTTTTAATTTTTTTAAACTGCTTTTAAACCATAATTTTTTTGACTAATTCTAAATTGAGGGGCAAATTCTGAGTTAATGACAAGATTAAAAAAAAAGTTGGCTTGTAATTGAATAAATACAGTAGACAGAATAAAATAATTTTAAAAATAGATTGAAATTTGCTTTGTTAAACATTTATTTTTTATGGAAAACTATATGAATTTGAAAGATTAGTTAATGTATGTTAATAACTTACTTTGATTTCAGGTTGGAATCCTTGTGCAGTCAATAATGGGGGATGTTCTCATTTATGTTTGGCATTACCAAACAATGGAATTAATCGCCATGGGTCTTCCCCTCACTGCGCATGTCCTACTCATTATCGATTAGCACAGGATAACAGAACTTGCCAAGGTAAATAATTTTATTAAATTTAATTGTTATCAGAAAGGGAAAAAAATCATCAAATGTTATTATTTTTTTGGTAGATAAAAGCTTTATGTCAAGAAAGACTTCTGATTAACGGAAAAACTTATACATTTGCTCTAATTCATTTATGGTGAAATCCTTCAAAAATGTTTGCTAGTAATTGTCAAACTTTATATTTTTGATTCATCTGAACAGATAATGTTCAACCATTTGTTCATTTGCTTTGAATTTTCAAAGCTTTTGCTCTGAAATTAATAAAAGTCAAGATTTCCTCCATATCTACTTAGATTATCTTACACATAAAAAGTGCATAATATATTGAATTATTATTTATATTATGAGATTCTTTGATTAATGCAAAGCAAAATACTTTTATTTTTGGCTGTTTTTCTAGTGACTATGATTAAAGCCTCTAATGTTTTTTCTGCAACATCTGTTTGGGTTTTGTAGGACATTTGTAGACAAGTGAATTGATTTCAAAAATAACTGATATTTGCTTTTAATATTTTGAATATGAAAATTATCTATATGTCAGTTTATGTAAATAATATTTCATACACAACACTGCAACATAACTTTTATTACATCAAATAGCTAGTACATTTTAAAGTGTTCGACATACAAAATTCTTGAACCTCTGACAATTACACTGGCAATTCAGTGGTGTTCTGGAATTTCACATTGTAATATTAACATATAAATATACAATTAATTCATATTGCTAAGTTTTTCTGTTCAATATAAATAATGCATGAATTGGAAATCATAATATTTATTTATTTATTTATTTATTTATTTACAGCACCAAAATCTTTTATGCTGTTCAGTCAGAAAAACCTCATCAGTCGAATGGTGCTTGATACCGATGAATCGCCAAATATTATTCTTCCTATTCGTAGTTTAAAGAATGTTAAAGCATTGGAATTTGATTCTAAAGAGAATCTGTTATATTGGATTGATGGACGAACACACACTATTCGTAGAGCTTTTGACAATGGAAGTAATGTAAGTGTGCAGAAATTATACTTCCACTCATACATTACTCCTTTTTTTGTTGTCTAAATTTATGTAATCCTTCGTTTTTCTGAGTTTTATTTTATTTTTCACAAGTGTTATAGGCCATGCTTATTTGTTTAAGGTTTGCTGAAAATTAATATTTTAATTATAATAATAAAAGATAAATTTCGGTTTTTGTTTTTTTTAATAAGATATATTTTTGAGTAGTAAATTCTGAAATGAAATTTACAAATATAAGTCTTCAAGAAAACATTGAAGTTTATAAAATTTGCTCATTATATTGACATTTTTTAAAGATTAATATAAACTGCAGATACCAATATGACAATATGTATGCTTTTTTTTTTTCTTTCCCATGTTAGGTTGTTAATTTTATACCAAGTCCAAACGACTCCTTTCAACCATTTGATATTGCAATTGATCCTTTTGCACGCTTGCTGTATTGGACATGTACAAAGAACAATGTTATTAATGTAACTCATCTCAATATGACTGCTGTGGGTGTAATTATTTCAGGACCAGATGAAAAGCCTCGTTCCATAGTTCTTCATCCCAAGAAAGGGTGAGATGCTAGGGTTATTTGATGTATAAAATATCTTGAATTATCTTCAAAACCTATGCTTGGAGATTGTTTTGACTACAGTAAAGTTATTAACTGTAGTGGTGCTAAGCTGTAATCTTAATAGTAGGAAAATTATTTCTGTGAATATTAAAATCATTGGCTCCAAAGATTTTGAATAATAATACTTCATTATTTTGAATTATTTATTTATTTGAGAAAAATTAATCCTTACAATATTTTTGTAGGTTGATATTTTGGACCAATTTAATTTCACCACCTCGAATTGAAAGGGCTGCAATGGATGGTGTATTTCGTATAGTTTTGTTTGATGATAATTTGGAACAACTTGGAGCACTGGCTCTTGATACAGAAGACAATTTACTTTTTTGGATTGAACAAAAATTGAAACATATTGAAAGCTCAACCATAGATGGAGGTAACAGGTTAGTGGAAATGCAATTTCAGATCCTCTTAATTATTATAACTTTTACTAAAGTTTGAAAATATAAACTGCAGTGTGTATTGTGAAATGCTAAATGTGTCCAAAAACAGTGAAAAACTTCAACCACAAAACTTTGTTAATGCTTTCTAGTTACTTTTTTGTAAGGTGATTTTTTTTTTTACTTAAGTTCCTATTTTATTCCCCCAATCTAAGAAGTTCTTTTTTTTTTTCTTTTTTACTTTTTTGTACTTTGACTCAACCTTGCCGTTTGCAATGATTATATAAACCCCACTGATTTGATACATTAAATCTGGTCTAATCCTTAATGTACTAAAAAAAAATCTGGTTGGACCAGTGCTAATTTTCAATATATCTGTAATTGCAGTAAGTTTTTATGTTATTCATGACTTGTTAATTTATTGTCTTCCTTCATAATCTTGTTAAAAAAAGAAAAGAAAGTAATGGTTATACTTAGCATTTGATATTTGCATCTGTCTTTTATAAATTATTTAGTTTTTAATGCACAAAATACGATAAGAAATTTAGCTGTATATTGTACATATTTGTCAAAGTGGATTTATGTTATCTTGTTTTTAAAAATAAACCCTAAGTTTGGATGAAGTCAAGGGGAAAAGGGAGGGAGTTAGATTTGAATTTATTGAATTAGTATTCCAGGCTAACCACTTAGCTGACAATTTGAGAAGTCAAGTAGTTGGAAACATTTGATTTATTTCTCTGTAAGAGAGAAAATGCTATTTATATCTAGATTACCATCTACACATTTATATTTGATGCATTGTTCCTGTAAACATCAAATCAATTCTTGAAATGACAGATCCAGATTGAACAGTGTTACAGCATTTTCTAAAGCTTAAGAGCAGTGTGTGTCATTCTGTATTGAAGCTCTGACAGTCTGCCAATTAATTTCAATTAACTACCAGGTAATAATCAGTAAGAAGTTTTTTCACAGTTAAACAATTTGAAAGTGGCAATTTTTACAACCTCATTCATTAAGGGTTTCTTGAATTTCTGGCTGGTGAAGGTTATAAACCTTCAATATTTATTGCAAAAAAAAGTCTTTTCAGGTCAACTGATTATTAGAAGATCCATAAGGTGGTGAAGAGGTTCAAGGATTTTCAAGACATCAGTCAGTATCCAAGATAAACATCTCTTGACAGTGGATATGTAAGATCTGACATCCTCTCAATGATCAGACTTACTGGACAGAGGAGGACAAATTTCATTAATATAAGATTGCCTAACCTAGCCACATGCAGTTTCTACATATTTGTACTATTAAAGAAGGCTTCCAAATGGATAGAATGTTTATTTAAATTAAATTTGTCTGCAGTGGAAATGTACACACTGAGATACCACTTGTTTAGGTAGACCTATCTAGTAATATAGATCTTCTTTGCCCTTTAAAACAGACAGAATTTTTCTTGGTATGGACTCTACAAGATGCTGGAAGCATTGTGCAGTAATGTTATATCATATAAATATGATTGTATTACACAGTTGCTGCAAATTAAATTGAACAGTTTTGAGATGAGTAGCCCTTTCTACCTCATCCCAAAGATGTTCAGTAGTATTAGAGATCCAGCGACTGAAACAACAAAAGCTCATCGTGCTCCTGCAACCAATCATGGTGATTTGTTCCATGTGAGAAGGCATGTTATCCTTCTGGGAAGTATCAAATCGAGTGAGAATGAATATATCCATGAAAGGTTTGGCCAGCAAATTGATGCTAGATATGACATAGTATTCAGACATAACACTATGGGGTATCAAGAGACCCCAACCTGTGCCAAGAAAACATTTCTTACACTATTACACTCCCAGCACCAGTTTGCACAGTTGACCCCAGAAACAACAGATCCATGGACTCATGTTGTTTTCACCAAATGCTGAGCTTTCCATAGCATGATGCAGAAGGAACCTTAATTTGTCAAACCAGGCATGACGTTTTCTTCCAGTCATCAGCAGTCCAGTGTTGATGTTCCAGTACCTAGAGGAGGCATGCTTTCTTATTCTTATCTGAAAACACTGATACCCAAAATGGTCATTAGCTGCTATAGCCTATTCAAGACAAAATATGATGTGTGATGCATTCCAAGATGATGTTCTGCATGCTAAGATTGAATTCTGATGTGATTTGCCTGCTTGTAGCCCATCTGTTAGCTTGCATGATTCTCGCTATCCTCTAAAAGTCATTGTCATGTTCGTCAAACCATCCCATAGTGATGCGAGCTTTGTGTACCGGCGCATTATCCTACTGGAAGTAGCCATCTGCATGAGGATAAACTGTTAACATGTACGGTTGCACTTGGTCAGCTACGATGTTTAGGTATCCTCTAGCATCCTGACATGCCTCCAGAGGTATCAATGGACCTAATGTGTGCCAGTAAAATATCCCCCACACCATGACACAGCCTGTACACTCATTATACTAAAAAAAAAGTTTCAGCGGAGTGAGGATATTTTAAATCCTACATATCAAAACTGGGACGAAATCACCATCCCCGGAAAAAGAGCCCTCAGAAAGAGGAGGAGAGAAGGCAGAGAAGGACTGTTCACAAGGGTTGATAGAGTTACCCAAAGACGACTCCACAAAAAAAAAACAAAAAACATAAAGCTCCCTCCATGAGGCGCCTTACGGCAACCAGAGTGGTAGAAACCCCGTTCCCTCGCGGTGGCCTTTGGACGGCCACAGAAGCGGGACACTTCCATTAAATACCACATTGACCGTATTTACCCGGCTTCCTATGGATAGAAGGCTGTCAGCCGTCCTTCTATGGTCACATCCGAGTGGCCAAGGAGCCGGGCACGCAGGACGATAGAGCCAGTCCTTACTTTCTCACTAGGTTAGCATCGAGGTAGTTCGCAAACTGTGATTACCCACTCTGATACATTTGGCTGGGAGCCAAATTTGCCGTACTCAGAATTTTGGAAAGCCTCTCGGGTTACGGAGCTAAGACAGATGCCAACGAGGTGGTCCTTGTTGAGGGAAAGGCCAACCTTTTTTGCGAGGTAGCCTTGTTTCCCAGTGGGAAGGGGTATCAGTGGCCAGTACCTAGGTCTCTGCCTTGGTTTTCTTGTACTGGGGCTCACACAAGCGTCTGTTTCCCCTTGTTACTGAGCCGTTTGGCTCAGGTTACCGTCAATTCTATCAGCAGAAGAGTAGTCTTCACCCTAGTCTGCCGTTCAGAGCTGGAGTTGTGTTTCTCAGCTCTGTGTCCGATAAAAGTCAGTCTACTTCTTGAACCGATGTTAGGGGAGGTGATTTCAAGTCCTGGTTGGCCTAGGACTCGGGGGGCCCTCTATCACCCGTGCATTTTTAGTGTTTTAACTGTCTTTCAGTCATTTCCATCTAGCGCCATGAGGAGGCAACACTGAACAGCAGGCGCTGGCCGCAGATATGATGCAGTACGAGCTCTGGGGAGCCCGTACCTCTAGCATATCTTCGCTAGATCACACACCATGATACTGCCCCCACCAGCTTGAAGAGTTGTTGTGAAACACGACGAGTCCAAACATTCGTGGGCACAGCAGGGGTGTACCTAATTAAGTGGCTGGACAGTGTATATCCAAAACCTTGATCCTTAACTTATTTGATTCTTAACATGTTGGAATGAACTGTTTATATGAAGTGTGGTATACCTAATAAGGTCATATTTTGGTCTGTTTATGAATATATATAATATATTATATAATATGAATATATATATATAAATACATGACAAAAAAAATTATGAACCTTTAAGATAAAAATAAAGTCCATGTTTATATGAGCTTCTGGCATGTTGCAATAAGGTTAGAGTATATTTTGAAATGGATCATACACTGAGTGTTGAAGAAATTAGGTCTTGTCAGTTGTCTGTGCCTTCAGAGGGTATTGGTCTCTGGTAACAGTAATACATGTATAATGCTGCCAAGAACATCAAGATTGAACATTACATCAGTTTTAGAGAGTGATGTGGACCAATGCATTTTGCTACAAATTGTTTTGTACTGAAGGAAAACAGAATTTGGAGAGAACCTCAAGAAGCATTGTGAACTCTATCCAAAGATCAGATGGTGTGTTGAAGTCTGCTTCCATCAATGATAACAAAGTTACATGATATTGCACTGCAGAATATCTTTATATCTAAATAATTTCCAGCATTTCTTAGGATCAGTGCTGCCTCAAATATGTGCTGTCATTTGAAAAAAAAAGAAGCCAATTAAGATTGTTATAAGATTTTTTGTAAGATTTATAAAGATTTGTAATTATTTGGCCAGTGGGTGTTTATATGTATACATGCATAATTTTTAGCACCTGATGATTTGATAAATAGAGATGGTAGTTTATATTGAAGTATTATTTATTTATTTATTTTACCTATTAATATAACATTATTAATCCGTGGCGAACATGTTTTTTTTTTTTTTTTTTTTGCATATTGTGTAAAACTTAATATCCAACTGAATGATTTTTTTTTTCTTTCAAAATCTTCCCCCTGTTTCAGTGCTGTGTATTTCTTTTAAAATAATGTTATCACTCTTACTAAAAACATTTTCTATTATTGTGCCCTTATCAAGAAATCTCTTGTTAATTATTATATGAATCAATTTTTTTCTAAATTTTCAGAAAAGTTCTAGTTAGTAGTGTACTGCAACCAGTATCATTGACTGTTTATGGTGATCATTTATATTGGATTGATAAAGATCAACAAACAATTGAACGTGTCCACAAAGTGACTGGTGAAGATCGGGAAGAAATTCAAGGAAGAATTTCACACTTAACTGACATAATTGCAATTGGCCATATTCATGATGAGGTAACTGTTAGGACCCTATTGGGTCACTTTCCCACCAATCTCTCCTTTTCTTTTTCTTTACAAAAATGTCTTTAATGAATGGAAATTACTGATTTCAGCTGTTATTGGAATATAAAATAAGATAGTTGAAATTATTTGTTATTAATATTTCTTTAAAATGTGAAAATCGAATAAATATGCATCAACCTGATCTTTTTATGGAAGCTCTTGCACATGTTAAGATCATTTACTGAAGATTCCTTTAATGATTATCATGGATTAAATAATTATCACATAAGAAGTGAATTTATTGGTAGGCAGGCTAAACAGCTAATTAAAGCCCCCAATTCGAAGAGGTAAGTCCTAAATTATTAACTCCTTTATTGAAAAGAGCTTCAAATTATCCATCTTCTTGTGCTCACATTATCTTAAATTATTACTGCTTTGCAGGAAGATCCACTTCTTGGGAAAGGCAGATCCCAGCCTTTGAATGCCGTATAGTCATTGAATAATTTGGATAGCATACAGCTTTGGTCTTTGTTTTTGGAACACTCTTGTGGATAGCCAGTCACGTTGGTGCTTTCGTTATTATCAATCAAACATTTTGTTTGAATGTGATTATTGTGCATCACTGGCCTTGAAATTTCATGCGTATATGATATGCTCACAGGATTTGACTACTGTCTTGGATGAGTGAAGAAAAAAAATGCGTGTCTAATTTTGTTAAGCATATATATATATGCAGTTCTGATTGAAAGAATTGTTTGACAGTTAAGCTTATATTATTTACCTTCTGAAGTACATTTCATATTATTTTATTTTTAAGAGACTGAACTTTTCACCTATAGCATCTATTAACTGTATTTAATATTTTGCTTAACTTTTTTTTTTATGAAATCTGTGCTTGTCTTTTCATTTAACTTTTATTATTGGCTTGACAGTAGTTCAAAAGTTTTTTTTTTTTTTTTTTTTTTTTTTCTGAAACCTTTTATCTTTTCTTTTTGCTGAATTATTTGTCACTTTGATTTTAAACATTTTTAAGCAAATAAATTTGTCGGGAAACCTTTTTTTATTTATATTTTAACTTTAATCATATTATCTCTAGTGTTTTGAATTGCTTATTTAGAACTATTTCTTGGAATAGTATGCTGTATAGTCAACAAACAAATAACTTATTGTAATTCTTTTTCATTCCAATTTCAGGAATTTGAAAGTCATCCTTGCCATTTAAACAATGGTGACTGTACTCATCTTTGCTTATTGGATAAAGAGGAGAAGAAAAGATGTTCCTGTCCACCAAATTTAGTTCTAACTGAAGATAAAAAACGATGTGGCGAGCCTCCTACTTGTGATCCAGATCACTTTACATGTGAAAGTGGATCAATTGAATGTATTCCAAAAGTATGGCGCTGTGATGGTACAGCTGAATGTGACGACAGCTCAGATGAAAAGAACTGCCCAGATTGCCATGCCAACCAGTTTCGCTGTCATGATGGTTTATGCATTGGTAAGTTGACTAGATTGGGGAGGGGGATTCAGATTTGTGTTTAAAGCATATAGTCAGTAATTTTATATGTGCATGATTTCCTTAATTTTCAATTAAATAATTACAGATAAAAGCTTAATCTGTGATGGAGAAATCAATTGTCAAGACAATAGTGATGAATTGCATTGCTGTCCTGCCAATCAAATTAGATGTCATTCTTTACGAGAATGTGTCAATTCATGTAATGGTATCAAGGATTGTCCTGATGGTTCAGATGAAAACCCACAAGATTGCATTGCAGAACCTACAGGGGTGAGTACATGCTTTAGTTATAAGAACTATTTAAAAAGGGTACAAACATTGATTGAGTCATTCTACTTTTTAATTGATAAAGCTTAATGGAATTTACAATAGAAAAAACAAAACAAAAAACAATAGAACCTCATATATCATTTTCATAATTTTCAATGCTTTAAAAGTCATAAGCTGTCTCCAATTCTTATATCTTTTTTTGTTGTTGAACTGTTATGTGCTCTTAGATTTTGCAAGGGTCCACCTCTCTAGCCCTAATCAATTGCCTTTAAATTTTAACAAAATTGAAATAATAGCTTTGCCTATTTCAACTTCACTGTTTTTCCATCTTTTATTTGCATTGTTCCTGTATTTTTTTTTTTTTTGTGTGTTGTGCCTGTCTTAAGTCTTCTTTGTGGGACTTAAGCAAATATTTTGCCGGGCATCATGGAAAAAATAATGATGCTAAATTTTATAGTATTTTTTTTCCCATTATTATAATATTAGAAAGTTTAACACTTCACCAAATCTTCTGCTACATTCTTCAAGAGCCATACAATTGAAATGGTTAAAGAGTGTCCTTAGACATACACGCTCTATAGCTTGGACATTTAAAGGAAATTTTGCTGAATCCTCATGGGTAGATAAGCAGTTGCTTAAAGCAGAAGAAAAAAAACCTTAAAATGTGATGATTCTTTTAGTCATTTATTCTTCCAGTAAGTGGATATAAATTGTAGGTCCTTAGTCAAGGAAATGAAACAGAAAGTTGACAACACTCAAAATCATTTGGAATATGCTTCTGGAGATACACAAAGAGACAGTAGAATTGATTAATAAGTAATAATACAAAAGAGTAAAACTTAAGATAATAATATCCGGCAAATATCATAGGGTAGGACATACGTTTGATGTAGAAAGAACTGATAGACAAGGCCATCTCAGAGAGGCTACAAACTTAGGGAAAAAGCCCAAGTAGTAAGAGCTAGCATATCTAGGATTGGTGGTTCTTAACTTTGAAACCCTTTAAGTATTTTGCAAATAAAATGTAGACTTGGAATGTACTTGTTTAACCATTTAAACCAAAACAGCTATTAAGCAAAAAAAAAAGAGAGAGAGAGAATCATGACAGAAAGTTATTGTCACATTTAAGTTGCAGAATTTTTATCTTATTTCTGTAAAAACTCACTGATGACCTTAACTAATTATAGTCAAGTTTTATACTAATTACTGCATTTAAGAAAACATATTTTCTTAATCGTTTGAGCAAATTCAAGGTAGTAGAACATTAGTTTTTTTACCTGCATATCTTGAAGACTAAGTTATGCATCTTATTCACAAACATGTGACAACATTCGTGATAACTACTTATGCCTATAATTCATTATATTGTATTTCATCTATTTCATTTTCAGTAGTGATCATTCTTCTGGTACATTGATAAGAGAATGTTTTTCAACCCCCCCCCCCCTTTTTAATATTGACATCATTAATAAGAAATGTTAATTTTATTTACAAAAATATATTTCTTTAATTAATAATAATAATAATATTCATGGACACAACCATACATTCGTAATATTGCCCCCCCTCCCTCGCACATTTGTTTGCACTTAACAACATGTGCTTTGATCCTTGATCCATCATGTTGTCTTTGCTGTGGAAACCCAAGTATAGAACTTTAATATAATAATAATAATAATAATAAAACAACTTGTACAACCTATTTTTTTTCTCTCCTTAATACTGATTTTCTGGAGTTTTTTTTCTCTCTGATGGCTGAATTAGAATGATTCAAAAATTTGAATCTTATTAGAAGTAAAAATATACTTTTTCTTCTTCTTCTTTTTTTTTTTTTTAACAAAACAGGTTTTACTAGTTATGAATAAAATTTTGTACATAAGGTAATTTTTAAGAATTTATTTCTTTATATTGCATATAGTATAGAATCACAGTTGTGAAATTTTAATTTTAATACTTTTTTTATTTTGTGTACTAGTTAATGTACTTATTAGTGTAACTTCTTATACAGTGGACTGATGCATAATTTATTTAAAATGAAACTATTATCTTCTGTGTTGTAATTAAAATCATACTTTTAAATACCGTTTGTTAATGCTGTTTCTGTATATTTTTTAGCGTGGATTTCAGACAAGTAGCACCAATTATGCTATTGGAATCATAGTGGCCCTGTTAATCATTGTGTTACTTGGAATTGCCGTATACATCTGCAGACGACATACCCATACCTACGAAGATGAAGGTGAAGAGGGCACCATGAATCTTACCAAGCCACTGACACCTGTTCCTCATTCAGTGGGTAGTACTTCTTTGCAGCGTGGTGTTTCAGTGGGTGGACACAATAGACTTATGTCTGACATCATCATTAATGGTGCACATGGATTAGGATCTCTGAAGAGCAGTAGTGGTCAGATGTATGATCGTAATCATGTGACAGGTGCAAGCAGCTCTAGTTCCACTACAACCCAGTATCCCCGGGAAACTCTAAATCCTCCACCCAGTCCTGTTACTGATCACTCCCAGTACACATATGAATGCTGTTCGATGCCCCACTCACCAACAATTGTTAGTGGCAGATCCTATCGGCATTATCGAACTAGAAATAGACCACCTCCACCAACACCTTGTTCCACAGATGTTTGTGATGATAGTGAACCATATCATCCATCTGCAGGTTACTGTAAACAGCGATATTATCCACATCCAGCTTGGAGTGAATTTGGGTATGATTCTGATCCCTATCCACCTCCGCCAACTCCAAGAAGTCATTATTTGTCAGATGAGAACTGTGGGAGCTGTCCACCGTCTCCATCAACTGAAAGGAGTTCCTATAATCCATATCCTCCACCTCCATCACCAGTTGGCCATTTAGATTGGTAACTAGTTTTTTTGCTACAGCTAAGGAGCTTTTCTATCTCCAGATCAGCAGCATCTCTTTGATATAAAATTAATAATTTTTGTTAAAACCTTATTTTTTTTTTCTCAGAAAGCCATTGAACAAGTATTTATTTTTTTTCCTCATAGGTAATTCTTCCTTATTTAAAAACCAAATGAAAAAATAGCCAGTTGATACCACACTTGTAAAGTTTCATTGTTAAGGAAGCAATAATAATTCCGTTGCTGTTGCTATGAATATTTTTTATTAAAAGAAAATTATTCTTTATTTTAATTTACGGAAATAATTGCTATGTCAGCATCTACATTCTACTTATAATTGAAATTAAGTTGGTTTGAATAGTGTCTTGAGTTTCTTGACTTGAATGATCAAAGAGAAGGCAAATGGCTCCTTGGCTTGTAGTCGAATGTTGTGAAGTATGACAATCAGTTACTGTGGTTTAAGTTTTTATTATTTTATTGTATATTTTTTTTAATTAGGATCCCCCTTCCTTCAATTTGTTTTTCAAAGACTCATACTTCTCTTCTCTCAATCTACAGTGAAATTTTATCTGTTATTTTAGATAAGAGAAATTAATTGTTTATTACCATAGTTTTATATGGTATTTTTTAAGACCTTTGATATTACAATTTGAAACAGTGAAAGATGTTTACTTGAACTCTTGATTTATTAGTATCTTGTGGCATTTTTTTGTTTATTTTTTATAATTTTTCAATTTTTTATTTTATCCACAAATTAGTTTTGTGCTTCCTAATAATGATAAAGGTCTCGTTACTTCAATTATTGAAATATAATATGCAAAAAATGGGAAAACAGAATAGGGTAAGCATTTAATGCTACAGTATATATTTGATTAATCTTGACATTGCTGTCAGTTCATTATGTATATATGTATTTCATGCTGTCACATTGCTTCATTATGTAGATGGTTCTTTTAATGTTTTTCAGCAAATGTTCAATTTTAAATATGCCCATATATTTTATAGATGATCCTAATATTTTGAAAGGATTTCTTGTTATTTACATTGGTTATTCAATTGAGGCATAAAAATATCTTTTTTATCTTTGTTTAAGATATTCTTTAAAAAAAAAAAAAAAAAAAAAAATAGATTATCTCATATCAGTGCCTTTTTCATTTTTTTTCTTACTATTTTAAATAAAAGTTGCATTGTCTTCTGAAGAAATGAGTTTTAGATGTTTGAATTTTTGTGATTTAAGTTTTTAAAATTTTGAATTTGAAGTCCTACCACATTTTTATATTTGGGCTGTGCTGGAATCTGCAGTACTCTAATAATGGGAAAACAATAGAGTGATGAACTTAAAAGAGATATTGAAATGCATTGAAGTATGCCATATGTCTAGAATATGCAAAAATACCTGCATGAAATGTCAATATGCAAATATTTATTATGAGACCCTTAATCATTAATCAGATATTTACTTCATATGTCAGTGAATGCCATTTATAAAACCTCTTAGTGCCACAGGTCCTTAATAATTGTAATCTTAGTCTTTGTATAAATGTATTTATTCTAAAAGCACATAGTTTCATCATTTATGTTTTCAGAGGATCCCTTCCTCCAAAGTTATAAAGTTTGTAAATAGGAATATAAATTTATGTATGTAAACATTTTCAGAGGCGTCATTTCTCCCCTTGTATATATGTGAATGTATCATTGTTAAACTTTGGAAAGCTTAACATATTGTTCTTCCTTTTTTTGAAATTCATTTTTTCAATTGCTCTCCCTCTTTTTTTATATAAAATTTGATTTAATGGAAAAATATGCAATGCAGAAATATTTTAAATAATTAAATTTTTAACTTAAATAAAATAATTGTTTAAAAAACACAGTTTCTATTGATTTGAATCTGATCATTAATTATTATTATTTTATTTTAATTTATTAAAGCTGGAATAATGATAAATATCAGGTGGTCTCTTTTTGCTTTTTCTTACATGCGATAAAGATATTGTTGAGCTCAGTATTTTGCCTTATGTTGCTCCTAAGGATGCAATTGCATATTTACAGCTTTTAAGTAAGTAAATTAAAAGGAAGGTATCTTTAATTTTATAAATGTAAACATTAAAAAGTTAAATAATGGCGATGATGAAAATTTCCCTTATGAATTATCGTTGGGTTAAGAATTAATTTAATGCAAATCATTTTGCTCTTCTTCTTTTTAAGTTAATAATAAACCTTAATGTAATTTTATCATCAGTTTTTAGTTCATTAGTTGGAATTTGCACAATCAGTTAAATTTTAAGAAGGCAATGAAATATCCAATTAATTTAAAAAGTGGGTTGTTTGTCTTCCGCTATTAATATATTAAGAAATGAAATTATAATTCAGTTAAAAATAACACTCAGTGCTGTAATAATTTGCTTCAGTTTTTATTTATTTTTATTTATTTAATATAAAGGGATTATTAGAAGAAAGTGCAGTGTTATTATTATAAATAAGTTAGCCTTTTATTTTTCATTTTTTTTTTTTTATTCTGTGAGATTGTATTAAATTAATTCAACTGATTGTTATTTTTTTTTTATTTCAAGGATTTACATACTTTAAATCTGAAATTACATTTTAAATTGAACTTCTTTTAATAGAAAAAAATATTATCCAATAAAAATGAATGTTTTGTGTAAACAACCAACTCAAATGCTGTAGATCAAAATATAGGTAATATTCCAAAATCTCATCTATATATACTAATAATAACATTCATTATTGTTAAAATGTTTACATAGGTTTTCTTTCAGTAAATGTAATGTCTCGGCATTTTGTATCTACTTTATTACAAGGAATCTTATCTCTTAATTAGTTAGCCTAGAGTTGTGTGTTATTTACTTTTAACAGGAAACAAATTTTGTCAATTATTTATTATTAAAATGAGGCCTTTTTAATTTTGATGAAATTAGGTTATTGTTGAATTGAAAATTTTGTAAATCTTTTGTTGCTTTTTACTTGGCCAATCATTTCTCTTACTTTTGTTGTAATTATTTTTTAAAGATAATATTCTTTTAATTGAAAGAAATTAATGGAGTAAGCACTTTCAGAACAGAAAGAACCAAATGGGTGTTTTTTAGTCTTTGTAAATCCTACATAATTAAAAAAAGAAAGCTAGTCTATGTACTTTTCTAAATTGTTAAATGTTACAAATATTATTAGTTTAATTTCAAAATCTCATGTATCTGCTTAAATTCATCTCAACTATTACAAATACTTAACAGGGTAGGGGTCTATTTGGTTGATAGGCCCCATTTTCTATGAGCAATATATATATTTACCATGTATTTTCGTAAGTCGTTATGCATTTTGACAATTTGTATGAAATTTACAGTTTATAATATCTTCTTAATATATATTTCTCTAATATCTACTGTTTACTATTTATGGATGAGAAAGAAATCTTTCAGTTTAATTAGGGTAAGATACAGCAAACATGAAGAGTGCAAAATGCAAGGCTTGAATTTTACAAATTTTGTCTTAACCATTGCTATAACTTATGAGCTCAAATGTAAATGCAGAATCATTACATACTTTCCAGTCAAACATTATGTAGTCCCACCACAATTGAAATTGTTTTCTGTTCTATTTTAGTTTGCACTTGTATTGTTTCTGTATCAACAGTGATCACTGATTTAAATCTGCAATCCTTTCGACAATCATACAGTTGCCTTTTAAAAATAAAATAAAATCTAAGTTAAATTTTGATGTAAACAAATTATATTTGAAAGAAAATAAGATTAAAATATCAGTTTTAACCTGCAGTTCATAAATGTAAGTGACGGGGAGTGGTCACTATGTAATCAAATTTTATAATAATTAAAAGGTATTTGACTCAGTGGAAGCGAATTTGATAAGTAATGAAAGGAATTTTTATTATTATTATTATTATATTAATTTAGACTAAAGAAACAACAAAAAGTTTAAGAACTTTTAATGAAAATGTTTTTTGAACATGTGCTGCTTTATAAAAGGATGCATTTGTTTCTCATCATCCAGATATGCTCTTATGACAGAAATACTAGTTTACACAAGTAACAGTAGTTTTCTGTTGAATATTTTGAACTCGACTCTTTTTATATTTATTTTGTGATCTAATGCTTTCAATAACCTTAACTTCATTCCTTTAATCTTTGATGTGGAAGTGTATCAACAGATTGAATTTATAATGATTCTGCACAGGTGTTATTGCACTTACTTTAAGCAAAAGTACTTCTATTGAATGTAGTTGGAATGTATGCATATAACTTTCTGATTGCATTTAGCCATCTTTTAACAAAGTTGTTTAAAACTTTTTCCAGGATAATTTTCTTCTGATGATACTAATTATATGTCCTTGCAGTCAGTTTAGACATTTATACAGCTTTCATACTAAATATTCCAAAAACAATGATCCACTTTTTTCCTTAATATTGCTTTATAAAATCATTGAAATCATTAGCATTATTAACAGATCAGTGAGATCAAATGAAGAGAAAATACTAAACAAACTAATTTATTGAAAATTTACTAATTCAGTTTAGGAATCATTTAGACTCCTTTAATCTAATCAATAATAAAATAACAATGTACTTATATTTTACCATTTTATCTATGTTAATTGCCTTAATTTTTCAACATTATCAAATAACAATAATTCCAAGTCAAAAATAATACTGGACCCAATTGATTCTAAATTAAAACTGGTGAAACTCCACTCCTTAGTCACTTCATTCAGGTTAAAACTTCTAATTTTAAAATAATTTTAGCTATTAGTAAATTCTGTAATGTTGCTAAAAATGAATACTTCTGTATTTCACATGAAAAATCTTTAAAGTTAGAAGTTACTTAAAAAGCTTAAAATACATGATTTAAGAGAGCTTAGAAAATTCAATTAAACATTCCATGTGTCGAGTGCATATTAACTGGAATAATCAAAAGAAATCAGTATGTACAAGACCTTTTCGTAGGACTATGATTTATATTTGAAGCTATGCAAGAAGAAGGGTTAGAAAAGCATTTAGTCATTTGTTCAGGGAACAAATAACTCAACGTTATAATAGTGTACTTCAGCCTTGAAGAAGCACAACTTAATTTTTAACAGCAAATAGTGGCTCAACAGGAAGCCAGATGCAGTGTAAATTATAACTTCATTTCAGTAGTTGTGACTTCCAGAAATTAGAAAATGGGAAAAGTCACTATAATAATATTTTAAAAATCTGTAAAAGTCTTTTATTTAGCTATATGTTTGTCAAAATAACTTTTAAGGTTATGAAAACGTAGAATGCAATGATGTGTATGTTGTTCATACTTGGTTTCAAACATTTAAGTTTAATGACTATTTTAAGGATTTGAGAAAGGGTTAGGAATACATATTTTGGAAGTACAAAAAAATACATTTAATATCTAAAAGAAGTTTTCTTTTTAATTTTTTACTTAAGCAATTTTCAGAATGTTAATACTGGTACAGATTTTTTCAAAGTTTTTACGAAAAGTCTTCAATTCTTTTATTTTTTGATCCTAGCCTTCAGTTAAAAATAAAGACTCCATGAAGGGGTGAAAACATTTGTTTTTGTTGTTTTTTGAATGAGATGAGAAAAATATATCTTTAAAAAAATGCAGAGATAAAAATTAACGCTTTGTTATAAATGTTCCATTGTACATGTTTTATGAATTAAAAATAAAATGCTCAAAAGATATTTCGTAAGTTTGCCAAGTTGGTTTTTCTGCATTCTTAATTCTGTATTTTGAAGCTACTACCATTAAAAATAAAAATGCAATGTTAGAAAGTTATTGTGAAATTTGAAGGTAGAAAGATTTAAAATGTTTTAATCTTTCAGTTTGTATATACATATATCTTTACGTAAAAAGAAAAGATTGAGCTCACATATATTATACATTTTCTGTTGCTTTTGTTTTCACATAGAACCAATGTTCAAGTGTTCAAAAAGGATTTAGAGCTTTGCTATGGAAAATAGCTTCTTGAGATCCACACTTTCTGTTTATATTTAATAAACTATTATCTAAAAAAAAAAAAAAAGAAGATTCTTATGTTAATATAACAAAAGTATCTGGCATTCATTATTTTATTTTGTATTTTTTTTTATTAATTTTTCCCTTCAGTTTTAAATGAAATACCAATCACCACTTGATTTGAGCTTAAGTTAATTTGAATGACATGTTAAATTAAAAAAAATTACCTTCCATTTCATCTTGTATATAATTGTATTTAGGATTATTTTAAATAAATTTGAAATTTCTTTTATAAAGGAATAAAGTTTTAAAAATATACAATGTAGTGTGTTTTATATACTAAAAGCAAATTACAAACACTTTCAAGTTGATCTTTATTTGGAATACTTTTACCATAAAAAGTTTACTCTATTTTTCACAGGATAAGTATTTTCATATATATTAAGAATGATAATTTACATTTGAACTGATGGTTAACCAAAAACAGTAGTTTGTCTGGTCATCACTGATTGTACTGCAACATGGGGGTGTGGAAATCAAAACTATAGCTTAAGAAATGACTGTTTACGAATTTGAATTTTTGTATATTTTAAATTTTCAGAAGTAAAAAACAAATTGAATATCAACATAGGGCTACACTTTTATAAATTGAAACCTTTGTATTGAATACTGTCATTTCTGCATAAAACAATAGGTTTATTTTATGAAGGATAAAAAGAAAAATGCTAAGTTTGAAAATAATGCAGATTTTTTACAATTTCCAGGAATTTTAATATTTTTTAGCACTTTCCATTTGAGTGTATTAGGAAGTATTAAAATAACAAAACAACAGACCATGTATATACACTCCCGAGCAACTAAATCGACTCACTCCTTCAGAGCGCACAAAAAGGCGTATGTTTTTTAAATGGCTTAACCGATTTTCAAAAAACATTTTTTTTTGAAAGCCTAATGTTTTTACTTTACAATGACACCATTATCATTAAAATCTTTACAATATTTTGTTGTATAATGCATTTTGAATGAAAACGCAAGCAAAATGCATGCTTAGGAAAAACAAAAATTGTAGATACTTAAAATTGAATTACAACAAAAAGTTCAAGCAAAACAAGGAAACTTTTATTAATCAATACTTGGTATTGCCTCCCCTTGCCTGTACGACGGCTTGCATGCGGTTCCTCATAGACTCTATTAAGGTTTTGACAAAGTCTTGGGGGATCCCATTCCACTCCTACTCCAGCGCAATCTTGAGCTTGTTGATATTAGACTGTGCCGGATTTCTGGCTAGGACCCTCCGTTTGAGCTCGTCCCACAAATGCTCAATCGGATTCATGTCGGGACTGAAGGCTGACCACTCCATCGTCTCGAGACCAACCTCCTCCATGAATTGCCGAGTGGTACGTGCTGAATGATACCAGGCATTGTTATGCACCAATATGAAGTCTTCCCCGATATATCCTGCGTAGGGCACAACATGATCCAGGAGAATGTCCTCAATATATCGTCGAGCAGTCAGACCCCCCCTCCGACCTCCACCAGGTATGAAAACAAGATCTGTTATTCCCTTAAGGGATATGCCAGCCCACATCATGCAGGAACCGCTGCCGTACAAGACTGTTTCAGCAAAACAGCACTGTGAAAATAGCTCTCCTGGACACCGGTAGACCTGGCCTCTCCTATCTCCTTAC
The DNA here is from genome assembly GCA_023159025.1 of Thereuonema tuberculata. NCBI lineage: Eukaryota > Metazoa > Arthropoda > Chilopoda > Scutigeromorpha > Scutigeridae > Thereuonema > Thereuonema tuberculata. The sequence continues at coordinate 133,987,475 of JAFIDM010009631.1, read as the reverse complement.
CATGCAGACACATTCTGCTCTCATCAGTGAATAGGACGGACCGCTATTGCTCGATGCTCCAATTGACATGTTCCCGAGCAAATTCGAGTCGTGCTGTGCGGTGACTTACGGTCAATTTTGGGCCTCTAGCGGGCCGTCTTGGAGTGAGATTGGCTTCATTCAAGCGTCTTCTGATTGTCCATTGATTAACAGTTACTCCATGAACTTGTCTCAGCTCTTGTTGCAGATCGATGCTCGTGAGATGGCGATTTCGCAGTGAAGTTGAAACGATAAAGCGATCGTTCCTCTCAGATGTGCATCGGCGCCGTCCAGTATGTGGTCTCCGAGTGAAGGTACCAGTTTCCTGAAACCTTCTGAATGCTCTTGAGACAGCAGATTGGCTGAAGTTTAGTTGATGAGCGACTTCTCGTTGACTGTGGCCTGCTTGCAACAAAGCAACAACTTGTGCGGCGTCTTCTGGCATAGTATCCATGGGTTTGTGAAAACAATGAATTAACTTGCAGAGATGTGTACAGATGAACGTCTGATAAGCGACTGATAAGAAATATCAGTCCACGTGGGATTTTATAGGGGAGTGCGGCGCGCAACTCGTGGTTTCCGTTCAGACTGCATTTTGCTACGCTTACGTTCAGATCACATTCATTTGGAAAATATTGTACAGATTTTAATGATAATGGTGTCATTGTAAAGTAAAAACATTAGGCTTTCAAAAACAAAATGTTTTTGAAAATCGGTTAAGCCATTTAAAAAACATACGCCTTTTTGTGCGCTCTGAAGGAGTGAGTCGGTTTAGTTGCACGGGAGTGTAGCTTATTGTAGATTTCATGTTAGAGCCCATTTTCACAGTTTTTGGAAGGATAACACAAATAGGACTTTTTTTCCCCCTTTTAATGTTGGTATGTTTGAATCGTAATATGGTGTATTTGTGAGCTGATGCCAAGGTGTCAATCGTATACTGCTTTCTGCCTACTTTGTGATGCCTCACAATTCGTACAGCTATGCTTTCAATAATGAGGGATTCCTTGATGGGTTAATCATTAGCTTTTCTGTTGTTGCTTTTTGGAGCCTTTTCAGTTTCAACAGAATGATACGATGCATTATCTATTACATTAATGCTGCCATTTTACAATACGTGGCAGGTCAACTCTCCTTGCACCGACTAAAGAATGCATGGCCATCCGATTTCTTTAGATTGTGGTCATTTTATGTCTTAATAATATTGATTGCACTTGCTTACCTCATTATTTAATTGCTAGATCATCTGCACTTTCAGATTTGCATATATTGTTCAATCAGCTGTGAGATAGTGGCTATTCTAAACCAGTATTATTAATTCAATTTACAGATATCCTCATTAGATTGGTCAGAGCAAATATATAATTTCACTATATTGGTCTCACATGAAAGATATAATGAGTTGGAAAGCAGCTGAGGCATTCACAAGGATATGTTTTTTTTATGTAAAAAAATGTTATCTCTAATACATAAAACCATAAAGAAATGAATGAAAATTGATGAAATGGTAGTAATGACAATGTATGTAGCAGTATAGCTATTGCTATGCTTTTTCATACTTATGTCATTATGGGGGGAAAAGGATATTTTGTTCTCCCTACCAAGCTATCCTTAACTTTGACTAACACTTATACTATACATACACCAAAATCAAATCAAGTCTCGACAATCTATTGTACATTAAAGTTCATGAGTAATTGTAAGCCTAGCTAACTAAAGCATAAAGGTTAAGCTTATGAAAAGTGGCTCATAAAATGAGTATACAAACACCATATTTTTGATAGAATTAGGCAATAAAACAAATATTTTAAATTATGAAAGGACGATGGGCACAAATGTTTGGGAAGTTGCCCCACCCCTTTATAGTGATAAGATATATACCTATGGAAAGATCTCCTTAAATAGAACATATTTTATTATTATGACTTGTCTCAATTATTAGTCTGTTCAGAGTTATATAACTAGATGTGACTATCTAGTTGACATCATAGTTCTCGAATTTATTATTTAATTAACTTTTAATAATTATTATACATAATTAATATTATTATTTATTGCAAGTAAATAATAATTATTTACATGTAATAAATGAAAATAATATTTACTGTTACTGAAAATAATGGGATAAGTAAAAAGTTATGAGCGTTTTTTCTCTTATTTCGACAATGAAATTAACAGTTAGGATTATCGGATTTAGATCAAATATGCGCCATTTTGTTCGATAACTTTTGTCCATTTTTAAGGCAATTTCATAATTCCGTGATTGAAGAAGTCCTCGTCCCTATTGGTAAAAAACTTGACCAGCTCAGTTTCACAAGCCTCTTTTGAGGCCAGTTTTGTACCATCAAGAAAATTTTGCAAATGCTTGAAAAGATGATAATCGCTTGGAGCCAAGTCTGGGCTAAATGGCCGATGCAACATAACCTCCTATCCAAGCTCTCGGAGTTTCTGGCGCGTCGTTAAAGATGTGTGCGGTCTGGCATTGTCTTGATGGAACACAAGACCCTTCGTATTGGCCAATTCTGGCCGCTTCTCATCGATCGCCTGCTTCAATCTGGTCAGTTGTTACAGTATAGGTCCGAATTGAGTAATTGGCCCGATGGGAGCAGCTTATAGTGGATGATTCCCTTCCAATCCTATGAAACACACAGTAAAACCTTCTTGGCCGTTAATCCGGGCTTGGCGATCATTTGGGCCGGCTCACCGCACTTAGACCACGATCGTTTTCGCCTGTTATTTTCGTATGTGACCCATTTTTCACCGCCAGTCACCATCCGCTTCAAAAATGGGTCGATTTCGTTACGCTTCAGCAAAGAATCGCAGGCATCAATTCGTTCCAAAAGGTTCTTTTGTGTCAATTCGTGTGGCACCCATACATCGAGCTTCTTCGTGAGACCAGCCTTATGCAAATGGTTCCAAATGGTTTTCTGGCTCATCTTCATTTCCTGAACAATGGAGTAAATGCTCGCAGGCTGGTCCGACTCGACGAATTCCATGATTTTATCGACATTTGCGACGATATGCCTACCAGAACGTGCCTTATCTTCAATGTCCATTTTACCAGATCGGAATCGTTGGAACCACCGCTTTGCTGTACATTCGATACTGTATTTGGGTCCATATAACAGCATAAATTTTTTTGGCCGCCTGCTCCGCTTTTTCACCTTGGTCGTAGTGGTACTGAAGAATGTATCGAATTTTCCCTTTTTTTTACCTCCATTTTGGAACGCTCTAACACACAACTGGCTTCACCAAACACAAAACTGTCAAAGAACTTTTTGTGAAGCGTTATGTCACCTTTACGGCGCAGTATAGAATGACCAGATGCGACGTTTACATCGTGACTTATGGCTCACTAACGCCATCCAGCGACAAACGCTCAAAACTTTTTACTTCTCTTATTAATTATTAAATGATAATTAATTAATACATCCGGGAAGCAGTGATGTAGCAACGCCTTTGGGGGCCTGGGGCGGGAGTTCCATTATTCAACAACCAAAGGAAATAAGCTGGCTGGTGGGGCCCCTCCCAGGCAGGGGCCCTGGCCGGACCGCCCCCCCCATCCCCTTGCTATGCCACTGCCGGGAAGTAAGATGTCAACGAGATAAGTCATATCTAGACATATATAATTCCGAACGGACTAATAATTGAGACAAGTTGTAATAATAAACTACTTATGGGCACTGTTTTGATTCTTTGTGAAAGAGCCTTTAAAATAATTCAAGAAACACCAATATCTAATCATATCTAGACATTAAGTCTAAATATAAAGTTCAATGAAGATCCTTACATTATTTATTGAGTTATCATTCTTACTTACCATTTCAACATCTTTAAAAAAGAACTATCATTAATAAAATAAACGAAATTAATATCTTGGATCGTATTTTTAAAAAGTTTAATTATTTATTTATTTACTTAATAATAACATGAATCATTCAATTTATATCCTATTAAAATATTTACATTCATTTAATTTAATTTTAATGGTAACTACAATCTCTTCAATTTAAAAGGTTTTTTTCTCTCATTATGGGTCATTTTCACAAAAAGGATCAAATAACGGTAAAGACATTGTCAAGTAAATAACACTGAAATCAGTATCCTTGGTGCCAAGAATGAAGTTTCCAGTTAAGCATTGTTATAAAATGAAAAAATGGGAAACATTGTTTTACTTTGTTAGAGAGTAATAACAATGGGAAAAAATGTCATGTATAAAAAATGTCCACTCCGTTAAGTGTCTTTTTTTAAAAATTGGAATTTCAACACAATGCAACACCAAAGCAAATAAAATTAAAAAAGAATCTTATGGATGGTTTGAGTCAATTATGTTCAAGGATTGATTTTATTACTCCCGAACCACTATGCATCAAAATTAAATAGAAATAGTTTCAAAACAAGGGTTGTTCACAATTTTGGTTTTAAGATGTCTTTGCCGTTATGCAGAAATGTGTTTTAAATTTATTCAGAATATGGAGACAGTAGTTGGGTGGCACCACTACTTTCCAGAAGCCCATGCAGCTGTCATCCATTTTGGCTTGTTTCAGAGGATTTCCAACCTGACGGAAAACCAACTTTCCAACAAGTAAGTTTCCGTGTCTGGATGTTACACTAATAGATAGTCTTTACTGTTAATGCTTTAGAGCAAACTCTGAGGGTAGTTTTAAGTGAAACTACAGCTTAATTTATAGTAATACAGCATAGATTTGTCTTCATCTAGGGTGGGACCATGTGCTTCATGCAAATATCTGTTAAAACAATGTATGTGTCTTTACCGTTATCGTAATGGTAAAGACATTATGTCTTTACTGTAGCACGGACTTATATCGGTAATTAACTGATCGTACAACTTTATTTTAATGTTACCTCAGTTTACATCAAAATTATAAACACAAACAGAAATAAAATTATGGTTTTCCATCAAGACAGAATATTTCGTTTTTTTGTGTTGTCCATTATTTGTACAGATCTATTTACTTGAGTTGTTTGGACGTTGATACAAAAAAAGAATACGCACTCTTTAACAATGACTCTTAACAATGTTTGTGATATTACGACTTTAGGTCTTCTTGTATAACTGCTGTTTCTTTTTAATAAAATCGTGAAATAAATGTTGCTGCTATCTTTCCTGTTAATAAGGTAACGGAAAAGACAGGTCAGTTTAAATTCATTATTTTATTTGGTCTAAAATAATAAACATCCAGCATAGCCTTGTGCCTTATAAATCATGCTTTTTTGTGTTATTAAACTGAAGACAACAACATATGTTTTTTCAAATTCTGTCTTTACCGTTATTTGACCCTTTTTGTGAAAATGTCCCTTATCTGTTTTTCCTTTCTGTGATTGTTGAAACCTTACTATTCGATGTGGCTGCTCGGATTCAGTTGTTGAGGATTTCAGCCTTTCGCCCTCTTGCCTCATATCAAAACGTTTAAAAATCTTTAGTTTTTCGAGTCATCGGGCGATATCAAAAAGTCCTTCTTTTGCTTTTGTCGTTTGCTATGAAATTTTAAACTCAGTAAAATTCGATACCGGGGATCTACATAGACTCCGGCAAGAAAATAGGTGTTTTGGAAAAGGTTTTCTTCATCTTTTCGCATGGAGGACAAAATTCCCATAGTAATTTGTCCGCCCTTGTCTTGGAGAGATTTTGCAAGGTTTTCCCACTCCTTCAAGAAAACTCCCGGAGTTACATCAGCTGCTTGAAGGGTTACTGTTGTAAAATTTGGCTTTGCCAGGATTTATCTTATATTCTTAACTTCGTGCCATTCGGCTTTAGTTAATATCAATTCTCTGGCTCTAGCAGCAGCTACTTGTTCACAATAATGATGAAAAACAAGTAGTCGATCAATCATTGCAAACGCTGAACCCCAACGAGTCGCAGTATCCAAAGGTTGGGTAAGCCCATGATTTTTTAGAAGAATACTGCGAATATTTGGGGTTCGTAATTTCCAGGGGCGTAGCGAAGGGGGTCAAGGGGGTCTATCATGCCCCGGGCGCCACTCGCAGAGGAGCGCCAAATGGTCCCCAAGACCTTGTTTGAGGTTATGGTTTTCGGGGGGGTTGGAGGCACCAAAAAGGTATTGTGCCCCGGGCGCCAGTTATGAGGTCTAACAGTAATAGAGGTCTAGCAATAATCTGTGATGATTTAATACTTTTAGAGCATTTGCTAAATATAACAATAACCTTTCTTTAGTTCTAATTAGTTGTAAATTAAACTAATCATTAAAATCAAATGAAAATTTTAATTATGAGGTGCTGTATTGTCAGAAGAGGCAGATGTTGCCATGCATTTGTACATATTAACAATTCTTTTCCTTAGACTGCTTCTGTATTCTTAAATATCTTAGTAGAGTTCTTTATATTTCTCGCTATCTCCTTAGAATCAGTTTAAGAAAAAATTGTGGCTTAAAATTGGCACAATAAAAACAAATATCGGTAGTTAAATAAAATTCTTACATCATGCACTATTAATTTTTTAATGATCTTTTTTAATGATGATTTTAATAATCCTCTTTTTAATGTTTTTATGTTTTTAGTTCGTTTTTAAGTAGTTCACAAGTTTTTATTTTCAAAAAAATTATTATTCTTTTAAAATAATGACTTGCCGTATTTTCTCTAAAAATTCCTTGGCGGGTACTTTCTTCAACCCAGCCACACCTCATCAATTGGACTTCTGAATTATCTTCAGATAGCCATGTTGGCAATATAAGGCTACAGTGCTAGCGCTGAGAGTTGAAACTCCCAGAATGCAAAGCAGATTATAGATTGTCCTTTCCTGGCCGTTCGCTAACATTCAAATAGAAGAGATCGCTTCTCTTCTAT